>CM075851.1:113167670-113492670 GCA_037975125.1 Latrodectus hesperus
CTCAATAAAAATAGCTTTATTACGAACATAATTTTTTACCGTTAACTTGGATTTAATATTTTGAAATTTCAATGACTTTTATTTAATTTTTCACAGCTGTTGAGAAAAAGTTCTTCGAATAGTGAGATAAATGAATTATTTTTTAAAAGGTAGAGCGTTTTAATTTGCAAATGAAGAGGATAAAACATTAATCATGCAGATGAGTGTAAATTGCATTCTCTAAATATTTTTAATTTATCGATTTTTTAGTGTCGCTTTTTCTCTCACACATTTCACACAATTCTCTCTCTCATAAGTATAAGTAGATCCTGAAATGCGCGTGTTTTACATTCGTTACAGCAGATATATTACTGCAAAAACTATTGAAAAACACTTGAATGCAAACACACAATTAGGAAATTTCAGAAGTTAGAAACCTTTACAGCTAGTTTCAAAAATAACAAGCTTTATTCCAATGACTTATTTCCTTCTTAATTTTTCTTTTACATAAAAGGGAAATCATTATAGTTAGAATGTTTAATAATAGTCTTAAATTTATAAAAAAAAATGAGTTATTTAGTGAGTAACATTTTTTTAGTATTGCAAATACTATATAAGGCTAATGAAAAATGTCTGACACATTTTAATATTTAATAATTCATAAAATAGTTTTTATAGATTTAAAATAGTAACATTAATGATTATTTAAATTCAATATTTTTTTATCCTAATGATTGGAATTACATATATATAACTATTGCCAGAGGTGTAACTATACACATTACACAATTTATTATCGTCTTTATTTTTTCTAACAAACTATTCTCGCCTGATTTCAAAGTGGACATCGTAAAATCCTAAAATTTTCTGAGGGTTCCGGAACCTTTGAAACCTGTACCAACTGCTCTACCTGAACATATCCTAGAGTGCCTAGGGCTCTCCAGGCAGGACTTGGTTGACGACCCTCTTCTGGTTTTGGATTATTATAGAGTGTACAGCGTCATGGACCTGGTCTAGCGCTGCTGGCCTTTGGGGCATGCAACAACAACAACAACACAATTTATACATCGCAT
This sequence comes from Latrodectus hesperus, assembly GCA_037975125.1. Lineage (NCBI taxonomy): Eukaryota > Metazoa > Arthropoda > Arachnida > Araneae > Theridiidae > Latrodectus > Latrodectus hesperus. Next base: position 113,168,723 of record CM075851.1, read on the forward strand.
ATTGCATAGAAAACATCAAGGAGGTAGTCAGTTTTTTTCTTTGGTACGGAAAAGCATTTTTGCTTCCCCAGCGGCTATTGTGGTTGTACTCATACCTTAGTGGTTATCAACATTCAACATTTCCTTCTGTAAAACAATATTCTTTACAAATCCTTACTGGAAAAATTCCATCGGTGTTATATACATAATTTAAGTGCCCCACAACTGGGTCTAATCTCTTTTGATGTGAGAATATCAACATTGACTATGAAGTAGAGATAAATTGGAAATGAAATTGCCTATAGTTAATAATATTTATACTAAAGACGTTTTCACACATTATAAATTAAGAACAGCTATTCAAAAGTAAACAAGAAACCACCATGTTAAGTTCCATGTTATTCAGTTATTCAGTAAATAATTGGCGAATTGACATCTTTAATATTTTATGACCTATTAAACATTAAATCACCTCAGATATTTTATAAATACCATTCACAATTTTTTTATTTTATTTCTTTTGTTTTCAAATATTTGCCAAAAAATTATTTATATAAATAATTGTAATTCTATAAGAATACAAATTTAGTTTGCCTGAGAATAGAAATAATTTGGCCTTGCGTAGCAGACTGCCTAGATATAGAAGGTTTTTTGTAAGTTTTTTAACATATATCTCTACTATTGCTTTTAGAGTTTTTTTTCTTTTTATATTGCTAACCGGCTATATACTCTCGTCGCACCGGAGAAAACTTGGAAAATCCTTATTGTTAAATTTTGCTGTTGTTGTTACTAATGACACTTGGACAAGCCAAGCTCGCTATGCCTTGGCTATGCGAATTTAAGTCTATTGGGAGCTTCTTTCGTTTTAATTAGAGCACCATGAAGGTGAAAGTACGACTTTGCTCTACACAATTGCCATAGGTACCCGTTTATAGGGTAGGCAACCAGTCACACCTCATTCATACAAGGAAAGGACAAAGACAGGATAGATACAGAGAGAAAGTACATCCATGCCCGAACCAGGATTCGAACCCAGGACTTCCTTATCCACAGTCAGGCACGCTGACCACTAGACAAGCTGGGCGGCTTGTTAAATTTTAATTTAAGTAAATAAAATTATTAAAAATAATTGCATATTTCATACAAATATGCTACAGAAGAAAACTTAGAAATGTAAGACGTGAAAATGCCTGTGTAACATTAGCCATATTAAATAGGTACAAAACTACCTCGTGTCAATATACAGAATTTATCACTAGGTAATCAGACCTGAAAGGTGTTGCCAGAATTACCTACTTTGGTTTTTATAGGGAACCAAATCGACCATTCTGCATTATAGATGTGATTCCATGATATACGTAGATAAAATAAGAGGCTGGAATTTTGAGTTTATCGCTGCATCTGGATAAATTTGTTTTGCGTCCTTTTCTTTTTAATTTTAAAAACATTTAGATAATTTTCAAGTAAATTTTGAATAGCCACATGTTTAAATGTGACTTTTAATTTTAAATTTAAAATGACGAGTTATTCCATGACAAAGTTTTCCATGTTTGTTTTTCTTTTGTATCGCAAAGTATGGAACTCAAGAAATAGTAAATTCAAGTGTGGAGGAATTTCAAAATTTCAGCCAAATTCAGCAAAAAACAGCCAAATTACTTAACCCTTATTAAAGAAATACCATCTCAAAGGGAAATGGTTGTGTTATACAGTGCTGAATAATAGCTGTAAAAAGAATTTATATAAAAACATATTTTCTGATTTTTATAGATATCCTTTGAGTTCTCAGTAATCTCAAGGATTACTGATGATTATATGAACACCAAAGACGAACTAAAGGTTTTTCTTTGTATTTAACAACTACTTTTTTTTCATAAAAACATTATCTAATTTTTTGATAATTTTAAAGTTTATGTTTCTATTTGTAATCTAGTTTTTATATCTATTAAAGAGAACGTAGTTGTATTATTAAAATATAAAAAAAAATCTTGTTCTTTGAATGTAAACAACATGTAATGAAAAAGTGCTTAAAATAGGAATAGAAGGAAAAACGAATAGGGAAAGGGATTTTCCAAGAAATTGTCCCCAAGATAGCAGTTGAAAATCCATAAAACTCAAATTTCACGATCGCAAGCGTTTCTAAACTTTTTTTTCTGCAATTTTTTTGAAATTCAGCGGAGAATTCACCGTTTCCATGTTATTAAAAAAAAATTTCCCCCACTGAAACACACACAGGCCCTGTTCCTGATAAATAGTGAGGGGGCACAAGGAGCAGTGAAAAGTTGAGTTGTATGCGCTGCAAATAAAACTAAAGGAACATTCGCCGTTCCGAAGCACCAAAGCAGTTAAATAAAGAGAACACTGTGCTTTTTCTTCTTCTGAATGTCGATGTTATTGGGGAAGATCCCTTTATTCTCTTTTTAACGACGAGAATCATTCGTTGTTACGAAGCAACAAAAAAGAAAGATTTGATTGTAAATTTCTTGCGCAAATACTTCTTTGACCTTATTTTTGTTTACTTTTTATCCTTACTTAACGAACTTTGAGACTTTATTGTTAGGGATAATATACTGGGAATAAAGGGTTGATATCATAATTATTGAATACATTACAGACAAGAAAAATATTTCCGGGAACTTATACCTTGCCATATTTTCTTAAAATTGAAACTCTTCTAAGGCATATTATGTATATATAAATAAAGAATTGAAATAAATATTTGGTTACTTTAAGACAAAAAGAAGACTCTCATTTCATAACAACTAAAGAGCTTTTCATGTAAATTTAATGTGACATTTGATGAGCAATTATTTATTCCAATTATTTTTTTGTGTTAATTTTTATTCATCATTTAACCTTCCTTGTATATATATGATATATATATATATATATATATATATATATATATATATATATATGTATATATATATATATATATATATATATATAAAACTCCATGGCACGACAGCCCATGTGGGCCAAGGCCTACAGTGCCCATAACTGTTTTCATAACCGAGGGCCCTGGGGTGCGAAGCATATGTCCCAGTTAGGTGGTCAGCCTAACATAAGACCCCCAGTGTTTAGTTCCCAAGCATGCTTGGTACTCAGTTAATCGACTCACTGAAGGATGAAAGGCTGAGTCAACCTTGCCCAGCCCGAGGATCGAACCTCAGACCTGTGTCATGGGAGCGTGAAACGCTGCCACTAAGCCACCGGGCTTCACACACACACACACATATATATATATATATATATATATATATATATATATATATATATATATATACACTTTACTTTATATAATATATATATAAAGTAAAGTATATATATATATATATATATATATATATATATATATATATACTTTTATTATTGAAAAGTGATGATGTTTTTCACCACAATCAAGAAAGTTTGTGTGGGAAAACTATGTAAATTTAATTATTTTTCTGTCAGTTTTGCTTACATAATAGAATTTTGAAGCCATCACTGTAATTTAAATTTATTACAACTTTAAGACAAGAAAAAGTTTAATAGTTATTGGTATATACGATTAAATTTAAATAAAAATTCCTTATTTGAGCAATGAATTCAGAAATTTGTGAGAGATTGTGACAAAATCAGGCCGTAATACGAAGATTTCGGTGTCATTTCTATAAACTCATTTTATAATGTCATTAAAATCACAAAACATAATTTTGGGGGGAATTTATACAATTATCAGCAAACACAAAATAGTGATTAATTCTTTCTTAGATGGTATATACTCAAAATACGATTGAATTTAACAATTCTATCACATTTGTGTTCGCATTACAATTGAGTGTGACAATTCTATAATACCATTTCATAATATCGTTAATATTCAATGTTAAGAAATTTGATGATAGATAGAACTAAGCGATTAATGCGAGCAAAAAAATTTTATTTATCAATTTATTTAAATCTAGAAACTTTTCTGAGAATTCCGTAATTGGCTTTAATTCTATGATTCCAGTTTATAAATTTTTTAAATTTATGCAAAATTTCATGGTTAATTTTATTACATGATTAAATTTAAATAAAAACTTTTTTATTTCAATAATTATAAATTCGAAAATTTTTATAAGAGCTTTAAAATAAAGTGATGCGTATTCTCCCTATAATTCCAGTTCATTAGGATCATAAAATGTTTAAGGTTAAGCATACTTTACGTATGGGCTTGAGCTAAAATATAATGTTTAAGACTATATAGTGTTTTGAAAATAACTATGATATTACACAATACATTGGCACAAACTTCATGATTCCAATATACAATAATACAAAAATTAATGATTACGGAATATTATGAAAGCATTGAAAATTCCAATCTGCATATTGCAAATTTCAACACCAATACTTCCAAATAAACTTTTACAATTTTTGTGCGAAAATTACCGATTAAATGTTGAAGTTTATATTTACTCATTTCTATGATAAAGTAAGAAATATTTTTAAAACAAAAACCACACTAATTTAAATCACATAATATAAAGTTCGTTATCTAGATGCATGCAAGTTTTTGATTATCTAGTATTCTAGGTCCAGATCACTTAATACTTATCTAAGTATTTAGAGTTGATGAGAAAAAAAATTGAAGAATGTCGGTTTCGATGGTGCATATTAACGTAAAATTATATTTCCACTTTATCTTTTATATTATTTTATCAACAATTTACTGAAATTTATGATGACTCCAATATTTTAAATGTTTTTGAATAAAAATTAAATGTGACAGTAAATGTAGCATTACACGTTAATTTTTGTAAATTTAAAGATTATTTATTATTAAATTACATTTTAATGAAATGTTCCATTTAATTAAAATATCAAAAGTAAATAATTATATATTTTTGCCATTCTTCTATAAATTACAAAATTTCTCTTATTAAGATTATAATTGTTATTTTAAAATACAAGCATTGAGAAAAGAATTGAAAGCATTGGGAATTATTATTATTACTCAGTACAAAAAAAGTTTAAAATAACAAAAATTAACAATAAAAAAAATGCATCATTACGATTATTGTTTTAAATAAGCTTGAAAAATCAGTTATTTTTTAAATTCAATTCTCAAATTTTAAAAATATACCATTTTTATAATTAGCCTTTTTTATATCAAAAAATACTTTTTTTTGATACTATATATATAATATATGAAATACATATTTTATTAACATTTCTTAAGTAAATATCCGTTCTCCATTGAAGAATACACTGACCTCAAAAGAAGATTTTTGCGATTGCGAAACAAAATAAGAAATTCCAATCCTTGTCAAATGCAATAGAAAAGGCTTTTCTCAATTCCAAGAGAGGAAAAAACAGAAAATGTATGGGTGTGCTGTTAAAGGTGATAAACATCAGACCTTTAGAAGAATTATTTTTATCCACATTTCTTGCCTTAGTAAGAATTTACTTATCAACAGCTGAAAAACGCCAGAGACACTTGTCCAAAATAATTTCATCTCAAATAAGCAAATACATTTACAGATTTGAAGAAAAACGCAATCAAAATAAATGTCTCACGCTCGTTTAATGCAAATTTATAGCAATTACTTCTCTCTTAACATTTCCTCTTCTTGTAAAAAAAAATTATTTTTGATATTATTCCTCATGTATGGAAAATCTGGATAATATATTACGTAATATTTTTGCGTTGTTTACATTTCTTATCAGCTACATAGTTTTCATTCCTTAACTTCATGTTAATATTTAGAATAAAACAACGCTGTTGTTATTCTAAATATTCGCGTCAGCTATTGAAAAACTACAGATAAGTATTATTTGACGTTTTTACCTAGACGAAATTCCTTAATATTTATGTTTCTTAAATTCCTTTCCTTCATGTTAATATTTAAAACAAGATATGTTATTCTAAATATTATCAGTAATGTAAAAATTCTAGATAATATGTGATCTGATATTTTTATACAGCGTACATTTCTTAACATTTACATTCCTTTATTTCCATGCTAATATTTAGAAAAAATAAATTTTTGAAATATTTTTCAACATCTCGATAACATACCACAAAATGTGTTCGATGAAATATTTATACAGCTGATTAACATTAATATTGAAATTATTCCTTTTCTGCATACTAATTTAAACATAATGTTGCTCTGAACATATCCGAGTGACTCTCATTTCAAAGACATCCTGGAGCCGCCACAACATTTAAGGGCTCCAGAGTACATCAGACGACACTGTCTCGACTTTCTACTGGCCACTTGAAGTGTATGATCATCGAGGACGGTGAAAGAAAATACCCATCATGCCCCAAGTGCAACAATGCTTCGTTTTGCCCGCAACACATCTTGAAGTGCTTGGGGTTTTCTCGTGAGGAGGCTGTGAAAAGTCCACATCTGCTTTTGGACTTTTTGGCTATCTATGATCTCATGGATCTGGTCTAGTTCCACTAGACCAGATGGGGATTAGTCCCACCACCACCACCACATATTCGTGAGTTATGAAGGGCATGGAATAACAAACATATTTTTCGGTAATTAGCCTTATTTAACAGGTATAACATAATATAATCCTTTTCATAAATTTTAGGAAATGTAAAACCAAATTTATAATACATTTTAGAACTTCTGTGCAGTGTATCCGTAATCTTATACCATAGTTACTAATAAAATGCTATACTTATATGTGTGTGTTAATAAGAGCAAACACTATATGATATACTAATAGATAATAATTATTGTCATAAGTTTATTATAGTACATTAAAAAAATTAATTCTGTTTTGATTCTGCTCAAGTAACTCTGCCTTTTTATAAGAAACTTTATAATATTGTATGTTTGTAAGAGAAGAACATATATTTTTTTGTACCAAATATTAGTCACACTTTTATGATTTCTACCAATTTATAGAAACTTGGAGATTTCATGCGTTACAAGTACCTGTCTTTTCTTTAAATACAGGTGAATACATAGGTTCTAAATGGAAGGAAGTGACGAAGCGTTGTAAATAAAATACCTGTTACAGCTTACATCACCTTTTTATAGCCAAAATGAATAAACCGAACTTGTGTTAATTATCTTACTTTCCTCGAAAATTTTAATTCATAATCTGATGCATACGAGTGTGAAAAATAAAAAGATTGAAACAGAGGAAATCAATTAATAAAAAAGTTCAAACAAAGGATATAAATTGATAAAAAAAATTTAAACAAAGTACGTAATTATTATGATAATTATAAAAGTCATAAAAATTATAAGAAATATTGGTAAAATGTAGTATTGTAAGGCATAGTGAGATAGTCTTAATAGTGGTAGAATAAAGACATTCCTGTATTATAATACTGAATAAAAATTTTGATTAAATTTGAAAATACTGCTTTTCAAAAGATATTTTCGTTGGAAATACTTGTAGGGTAGTTCTTTGATCACGATTATATGATAACATCTCATACAGATTATATTTGTAATTAATTTCGAGATTTTTGAATGGGATTTATTAACGCATGATCTTAAGCTGATTGAATTCACTTAAAATGTACTGAACGCAGCTACAAAAAGTTTTGCTTTGTAAACGAAAGCAAAATAATTACGATTAAATCGATAATTTATTAATATATTTGCGTTTTTAAATAAAAATTTTATATCATATATCGAAAAATGTGCAAATAATAATACGGGTAGACATAATTCCTTTTTAAAATCATGCTTATAAATAATCATGAGAAAATTTTGATTCTTTTACATTTCAATGATAAGTATGCCAAAAAAAAAAAGAAAGAAAATCCAGTTGAAAGTTTAGCAAATAATAGAATATGTATCGATCTGTGTAAAAAGTCTAAAGGGAAAAACAGGATAAACATTGATTGTTTTATTTTATGCTCTAGAAAATGCTCTTGGAAAGCGTAAAAAAACAATAGATTTGGCATTTGAGAGGTTTTTATTCAGGTATGATTGTTCATTCCTTTTAATTGCATGCATTCACTGTTAATTGCAAGCAAATACAATTCCAATCTAATTTTTAAAATTCCTTTCCTTTCATCATTGCTTAATTTTTTCATTCACTTACATTCAGTTTTTCCCACTCTGCATTTAATGAAAGAAAAACTTTTTAAATTTATATTTCAAAGATTACCAGCTGTGGAATCTGATTCATCAAACAAAAAGATTCTATATTACAATAAGGAAGAGTAATTTATATTTCGATAAAAATAATGCAAACTTTTTTTTTTTGATAAAAATAATAAATATGGCAAAAAATTTCATATATTTTTTAATTATTAAATTTAAATAAAAAGCAAATATTTTTCTTTGATTTTATAAAGTACTCAGTATTGAACAGATATTCCCATTATACACATTTCTTCTTCACAGTCATAAAATAAATAGTTCATTTATATTATAAATAGGCATTCCAATTATATTATGCAATTTAATGTAGTGTAAGTTTGTTTAAGTACAATTAGAAAATGTACAATATTAATTTTTATCCCAGTATCCATGTTAGTCTTCTCTCTAACTTAATAGCAATGCATATTACAAATCTGCACATCGTTATAGGAGATGTGGATAAATCCGAAAGACTCTGAAAGAGAAATAATAGAATAGTTAGTGTTCTCGTCTTCTGTTTTATAGTTTATTAGTTCAATTCCACCTCAAGTGTGAATGTTTCTAAATAACTCTGAAACCACTCAAAGTAGGTGTATAAGATATTCCAGTGTTATTAATCACATTTAAATACGTATAAAATATGTGATTAAAAACATTATATTCATTGAATGTAATTAATGACTATGTTTCATTTATGTTTAACAAAAATTATAAAATTTTCATATTTTATAATGAATTTAAATTCTTGCAAATTATAAACATTATAAACAATATTTGAATTATTTTAAATTTGTATTTAGAATGAAATTATATTTCACAATAGATATATATTATAAATAAATATGCATTAATTGCTTTTCGATTTTATGCAAATTAAAATATTTTTGGTATAATTGCTTGGGTTGAATTCCTATTAAGAAATAAATTAAAAGATTTCTAAGAAAAAGTAAAGCATTGGTAATTTAACAAATGCAAGAATTCAATTATATTTTGTATTTAAATATTTTTCCGTTATAGATATTAAACAAATTAAGTATTAAATATTCTATGAAAATATTTAATTTAATTTTAAAATATTGTTTTAAAATACTAGAAAAAATTTATTCACTAACAGAAAAAAGAAAAAAATTTCAAAAAGAAAAAGGGTTGATATTTTTTTCAATCAGGAAATAAATTTTCACCAAATTTAAATTATTTTTGTGAGAATAAATAAATCACTAAAATAAAATTAACTGTGTAATTATAGCATAATTTTTCAAAAATAATTAGTTATCTTATTTGTCAAGAAAAAAACATTATATTAATCCATATCTGGTTTTACAATGCCAAATTCTCTTTTTCGAGAAAAATACAACAGATGTCCAATTAGAATTTGTGTTGTCTTAAAACTGAATTGAGTCCAAGGTCAAAAAAAATCTTATCTGTCGAGAAGTAATTACTTTTCATATTCATGATTATTTATCCTTGGAAATCTTAAATCTTTAGTTTCAAAGTTCTTAGAAAAAACTTTTCATAAATACATTTTTTAAATCATTTCTCTAGTTAGATGAGAGATTATTTTTTAAAGTATTCGAAATTCCTTAGTATATTTCTGTGCACAAATATATATAAAGTAAACATTAAAGTAATAAAATATAAATCATCAACATATCAATATCTAATCTTGCACAATGTTAACAAAAAAATGCGCACAAAAAAGGATATAAAAAAATATTCAGCTGTTTTATAGCAAAAGGATGTGAGAAATATATCTTGTATTTCTTTTATTTATTTATTTATTACAAATGCCCAGAAATTTGGCTATGACACCCTTTGTATATTTTTATTGACGTATTTCTTTTATCTCTTTTCTTATTTACATAAAGCACTCTTAATTTAAATTAAAATAATATAATTGAGACAAAATTATTTGTTTTTAATAATAGAAGTTAAGTAAAAGATGAGTTACTTTTATGAAATTAAAATTTCTCCTAAAATTTTTATTAATTAAAAAATAAAATAAAAAATTTAAATAATTTAAAAGTTTGTGTTTCAAAGTTTTCTTGGAATGATTGGACACTTTAACACGCATAGCGCCGAGCTGGCAGCCGAATGGTTAGCGCTCTTACCTTCGGTTCAACAGTTCGTGGGTTCGAATCCCACCTTGGGCATGGATGTTTGTAGTGGTTCGGAATCCACTTTAAGCCGTAAGTCCCGGTCTAATTAGCCCTCGTGTGCAAAAAATGACCGTTGAGCGACAAACAAACCAAACCAAACCAAACTTAACACGCATAGCCAAGCCAAGCTCGCTATGCCTTGGCTATGCGAATTTAAGTCAATTGGGAGCGTCTTTCGTTTTAATCAGAGCACCATGAAGGTGAAAGTACGACTTTGTTCTACACACATGCCATAGGTACCCGTTTATAGGGTAAGCAACCATTCACACCTCATTCATACAAGGAAAGGACAAAGACAGGATAGATAGAGAGAGAAAGTACATCCATGGCCAAATCGGGATTCAAACCCCTTATCCGCTGTCAGGCACGCCGACCACTAGACAAGTTGTATCGGCATTAATATATAGATAACATAATCGAAGAATCATATAGAAAACCATAAAGTCGATTTAGCTACAAGAATTGATCACAAATATTTTTAATGATAAATCACATTTATCTAAATATATAAAATGAAATATTTTCCCCTTATTTATATTTTTAATTATATATTCAGCAATATTTTTATTCAGCAGTTTAGAACAAACATTGATTCATTTCTCACGCCAATAGTTTTGAGCATAAAATCACGAATTTTATTTTTAAAAACTCATAAAATGGAAAAAAAATTCACAAAATATTTTATCAATGATTTATAATACGTTACACAAAAATATGATTAAATGTATTTAAATACTTATAATAATTTATAGTATATTTAGTCTATTTTCGTTCTTACACTCTGATAAAGATTTTCCATCATCGGCCACTTAGATTTATTCATCATACGGACTTTTTGTTAAAAGTCGATGTGTTTCAAAACTCCGAAATTTTAAATTGGTAAATAAAATGGACATATAATACTTAAAACCATTCGTAATTATACAAATGTTTCTCCGTAATGAAATTTAGGAATAATCACATTGTAAAGTTGATTAATTTAAAATATTACAGTTGGTTTTTACACATGTCGGGTAATTCAACTAGAATTTACTGTTTGAAGATAATTTTAAGTCATTACAACTATACAGCCATAACCAACATGAGATACGAAGCTATGGTCTATTGAATAGAAGACCAGATAGCAAGCCATTCAGTTACAAGCTTGGTTAAGCATATAAGGATTGAAACATAAAATTTTGAGTTTCAAGACAGATATGCTTTTTGCTTATTCTTGGTAAATATAATTTGAAATTGTTTCCCAGGCAGCATATAAACACCAGTCAAAAGATTTTTTTTTATTTTTGACATCAATTTCCTTAAAAAAAAAAAAACCATAGCTCTTAAATTCAAATCTGTTGTTTTTGGGTTTCTTGATAAACATTTAAGACCATTTTGATGGGAAAAAAATGGTGATGGTGTTAAAGTATGTACAAGGCTAAGAATAAATAATATTTAAATACCACTCTCTGGTACAATTGAAGGTAATCAATTTCGCTTAGAAAGTCTTTATTTAATTGTCCGCTTGCAGTTCACAATGGTTTGCCAAACTAGCTCTTTTAGAGTATCCGAAATAAATACTTTTACAAAATATCGATATTATCACTTGCCATGTTTTTCTACTTTATTAATGAATTTTCTTGTATGAGAAATAGATTCTCAGTATATAAAGGATGTGCCGGCTGAATGTTTACAAATCTTTAGAAAATGTAAGATACACTGAGACAGTTTGAAATAATATAGAAATGTCGGATCAAAAACGCATTCTTGATGTATTATAATATGTCCTTGAAAGGCTTAAGGCCAGTATCATATCTATAGATCATTAATTCAGACACGTCATTTGATATCAGTATTATTTCATCTTCGTTATTTTAGTTTTCTATGTGCATTAACAATGAGTAATAAATTCTTATTATTTTGGGTCCCTCATTTCTTACATTTTAGCTCTACTATGCATTAATTTTCTTTGTCCACGTAGTCTCGCGATCATAATTCGAACGAAACGAAATCAATTATAACATGTCTTTTAAACTATATTGTTGTTATGTTTTAATATAATTCATTTTTTGAAAATATAACACCAAGATCAAAAGTGGAAGCCACGTTGAATTATAGGATTATAAATAGTATGAATATTAACTTATTGAATGTACAACCTGATTTCAGTTGAGAAGCAAAAAAAATTTGCAATGTTTAACGTCTCTCTGACGAAAATAACCGCTGCTATACGCCACAGCATAAGGAATTTTTAAATGTTTTGTTAAAAAATGGTGTCCCATCTTGTTTCTAAAATTGATCTGGTGTACCAATAGTAGGCTGTTCTTGGTTTGTGTCTTCGACAGATGAGACATTTAAAAAATAGAAAGAGGAGAGAAACAAAACAATTTAATAAGTTAAGAAAAATCTTTGCCGGTCTTCTCATTTAGTAATACAAAAAGATATAATTTTGGCAGACATAAAGACTGATTTCTCGAAAAGATAATAAATCAAGTAACAAATCTTCTAATGTCGAACTAAGAAATATAATTAAATGACATTTCTTTCATTTTACGAAGAACACTAAAATGGCACATTTGAAATTCAAATGAAAAAACCAATTCAAGTTCTCTAAAGAGATACCTTTCTTTGTTTAATATAGAATACAATAGATGAGATAATAATCTTTAATGAGTAGTGTTAGTAAATTGAAATCCTTTATATCTTATTACATCATACCCATGAGATACGCTAACTGCATGAGATTTTTATCATTCCTTCTTCGTGTTGTATTTTCAACGACAAGCAATGCTTTAAAATATAACGTTTCTGCCATAAAATAACTTTTTAAGTTCTTTATTACTCCAGAAGTGTTGTTATTAAAGGAAGACCTATCAGAAAAAAGCAAAGATCTTGTTCTTAAATGAAGTGCCCACGATTGCAATTCTATAGACAAATAACAACTTCGCAACAGTGTTCAATGATAACCGAAACATTTTAAGAAATATCTCATTTGTATCTAATATTTCTGAGAGCCATTTCGATGAAGACATATTTTTCCCAGATGTGTGTTTTAAAAGGACAGCTCTATTCTGATTTGAGTCACAGGGAATTCCTAGTTTTTGCGATATTATTCCTTATGGTGCGTATATTAGTTAAAAAAAATTCGGAAGCACTTCTTGGACTTTTACTCCCTAGAGAGTTTTAGTTCTGCTGAAATCACACACAAAGTCCATAATTCATGAGCTGAACTGGTAGCCGAGTAATAAGCGCTCTAGCCTTTAGTTCAATAGTTGATGGGATCAAATCCTTGTGTTTATGTGTATTTAGGGGTTCCGAAAATACTTTAAACTTAGATTATGGTCAGCAAAAAAATGATCGTTCAGCGAATAACAAAACAAACCAAAATTTATAAAGTAGCGTCAGATTCAAGAGTTGCCAATGGCACAAAATATCTCTTTTATTTTCATTACATATAATGTAGACACACAGCAAATAACGATAGCAAAACCACAAATTGCGAGATCTATATCACGTCATTGAAAGCACAGTCAGTAATAAGGACTGTAAAGAAATTAAGTAAAACTTCGGAAAGGTATTCAAAGTATTAGATAACCTTTTTTAAGATTCTTCACTTTTGATTAGTTTTTTTTTTTTTTTTTTTTTTTTTTTTTTTTTACATTATGCTTTTTATATATCAAATTCAGACTTGCATTTATTAAAGTTTTATTGATGAATCAATCAATATCTATTTTTAATGAATTAATTAATCATTCAAGAAATTTGAAAAATAAAGATGTTTGGTACTTTATCCATCATTGCTGAAGCATATCACTGAAAACAATTAAAAATATTGGGGTTTCATCACACAAACAGTGAGATCACACAGATAACCATTATTTCAAAAATAACAACTCACGGAAAATTATGGAACTCCATTTAAATGTTTTAGCAGTGTAAGACACTTTCTGAAGTTTTGCAGGAAATTATAACAAGATTCAATTTTTATGCTAACAAGATGAGTTACTTATAGAAATCAACGAAAGAAATTCGAAAATTTAAATAATCATATATATAAAAGAACTGAAAGAATCAGTAAAAATTATTATTAAATGTAACAAATTGTCAACAAAGTTCTTGCTTTTACTTTAGATAATGATTTTTGTAACTTTTTTTTTAAAGTTTTAGAGTAAGCAATGAAATTTTCTTTCATATAAAATTAAGAATTTGTAAAATTGTTGATATTTATTTGTATACAAAATTAAATCTGTATAATATGTTTTCCTGCAATTAATGAACAAGTACAATATCATTTGCACATTCGTAAACATGCTTAGATATTTTTATAATATTTAATTGGATTACAAAAGAGGTTGGATGAGAACGGGAAAAGAATTTTCATCAATTCTATCTTCCACATATTATTTCCATAAATTCTTTCTTCCTTACTTCCATTTTTTTCGTACTTTGCATAAATTCCATACTTGGAGATAGATGAAATGGCAAGAGGCTTCGACATCATCTTGTGATATACTCTATCAGATTTAAGATAATTTATTCTAACTGATATCCTTTCCATTTTGCGAAAATACTTTTCAATTAATTTTTTATACAAATGTTTTTTTTTATATACAATGCATTTTTTGAAAATGTTTTTATATTAATACAAGCTGACCCAGCCACGCATTGCAGTGGCTGAGTTTTTAAAATACATTGAATCAATTTTTTACTAATTCTTGGGTTCAATCAAATTAATATTTTCTAAAAAAATTTAGAATAGGTTCATTCATAGGAGATTAAAAATAAAACGTTTCACCAAAATTTAATAGTAATAGGTAAAGTATCGAAATTTTGAAATTAAGCACAAATCAACATATACTTTCTGAATTTACATTTTATTCATCTTATATTAAATTATAGTTTGTAATCAGTGACTTACTTATAAAATATACTATATAAATTAAAGACATCTAAAAATAAATTGTTATAAATGAGGTAGATAACATTGACATCGAACTATTATTATTTTAATTTTAAATTATATTAAAACTAAAAATTTTTTCCGCGGCATTATACTGAAATAAAAAAAATTAAAAGAATTTATCATTTGAATAAATAAATTAGATCAAAATGTTCTACTGAATGAATTAATAATTATCAAATTATAAAATAAAAATAAAAAATAATAAAAGGCTATCAAGAAATACTTACGTATTTTCGAGGTGGTATGAAAATTAGTAGAGAAAAACAGTAATAAATAAAATTTTATTTTACTATTTATAATATTAAAAATATTCAAACTGAATACTGCACAATAATAACACAATACAAAGTATAATTATGAAAATGATTCACGAAAAATTGTTATAGTATCATTATACATCATGAAAATATATGTAAATTCTATATTTAACCACGCGCTTGCGCGCGCACGATAATTTTCTCGAAGATGGTATAATCTACAAAAATAAACACGTCGCCATCTGCCGAATACCTGTGCAACTTAGATGCTAAACCGCCATCTATTAGGAACTTACAGAACTAACCTAAAAAAATAAAAAAAATTAGGGTTGTACTACCCCTAACATTTAGGGGGATGAAAAATAGATGTTGGCCGATTCTCATAGATACCGGATAAGCACAAAAAATTTCATCAAAATCGGTCAAGCCGTTTCGGAGGAGTATGGCAACGAAAACTGTGACACGAGAATTTTATATATTAGATGATTGACGCTCTGTGGCATACGAATGAAATTTTAAAATTGGACAAAACAATAGAAACAAATAAAATAACACATGTATATAAAATCACATACTTGAGCTGCACGCTTGAGCTTAAATATATGTACAAATATATCAGAAGACTATCGCATGATTTAAAAAAAAAAGATAAATAATCAAAATCTGTTTTCCTTCCAACGAAATCAACCTTATATTATAAAAAACGTTAAGTATTAAGACAGTTGAGCCGTGTAACTAAGAAATACATAATAATCAACAGAATTTGAAGGATACAGACCCTAAACATAACTATCTTAGACTTCGATAACAACTAAATTGCCATAACTTGCTCACAAATGGGACGTGCCATCAATACAACCATAGTGTATATAAAAAAGCTGAAATTTAATGACAAAAATATTATTTTGATAACCAACAGATACAGTTAGTGATCAATCTTTATTCAGTAATAACTTTTGGCGTGATGTTAGAATGTATTAAAAAATGTTACAGTTAACGTTTACCCACTAAATAAGTTCAAAGTGTTGTAAAACCGAAACCTATTGCTGGGCTCACAGTGACCTATTGGTAAGGCTGCATAACTCGGAATGAAAGATTCATTCAC
Source organism: Latrodectus hesperus (assembly GCA_037975125.1). Classification (NCBI taxonomy): domain Eukaryota; kingdom Metazoa; phylum Arthropoda; class Arachnida; order Araneae; family Theridiidae; genus Latrodectus; species Latrodectus hesperus. The sequence continues at coordinate 113,185,252 of CM075851.1, forward strand.
CATTATGATTCAGCAACAAAAGTTGCGTAATCCAGTTTATTTTTTAATGTACATTCGACAAGGTATGGGCAGGTTTCAAGATTTCCCCACTTACAGCATGTGAATACTTTCCACTATCTGTAAAAGATCCTCTCAGATGGCTATCGCATATTAAAATTTTTTTAATACATTTCAATTTTTAGGTTGTTAATATATTAGCAATATAATTATAATATATTATATGAGACATGTCTTATATAAGAAATAATTACTAAATTTGGCTTAGTGGCAGCGTTTCACGCTCCCATGACACAGGTCCGAGGTTCTATCCTCGGGCTGGGCAAGGTTGACTCAGCCTTTCATCCCTTCAGTGGGTCGATTAACTGAGTACCAAGCATGCTTGGGAACTAAACACTGGGGGTCTTACGTTAGGCTGACCACCTAACTGGGACATATGCTTCGCACCCCAGGGCCCTCGTTCATGAAAACAGTTATGGGCACTGTAGGCCTTGGCCCACATGGGCTGTCGTGCCATGGAGTTTAGTTTAAATAAGCGACACTTTTTTGAAATACTAGATGAACAAAATGAATGTTATTTTTTAGAATACTTCAGAGTTTTTTTAGGATATACTAAGATCAATTTTTAGAATACTCTAAATGAATATTCTTTTTAGAATATTCTAAAATTAATATTCTTTTTAGAATATTCTAAAACTAATATTTTTTTTAGAATATTCTAGGATGACTAAATTTCTTAGATATCTATCAACAATACATGGTCCAAAATTAATGTTATAGTTATGAATAGATAAAAAGAGGTGATGTTGCTAAAACACTGAAGACTAAAACACAAGCTTCTATCAATTGTATATTATCATGAATAATCATAGTCTTGTTTATGAATCTATGATTGAACGGCGCTCTTGAAGTATGGGATAAATATGAAGTAAAACTATATTCGTTTAGGCTTTTTGAATGATTCACTTCACATTGAACTGTATGCTGTTGAGATATTTTCAGCCAACCAATAAACCAATTCATCAGCAGCAAAAACTCCTATGGTCTAGTTAAGTCCAATATCAGTTATATTACGAAAGCACATTATTAATGTAGTACCAGAATATTGACCACAAATGTTTGGAAATAAATAAATCACGCTTGAAGTGTCAATGCTATCATTGATTAAATTTTCTCTTGTATGGCTCCTTTATTTGTAATTATTATTTTATAAAGCTAACAAATAAATTCGAAACATTTCATTTATCCGGTAAAATTCCTTTCTTAAAGAAAATATGATGTATGTTATTAAGAAATATATACATTTTCCCTTTATTTATTTTAATTTATAGCTAAAACGATATTCGTAAATATAATCGTAAAATTCGTAATTCGTAGAATGAATAGTTAAGAGTTAGAATAAGAAACTGTAATTTAGTAAAATGTTTTTATTATCACAATAAACACGCATTACTCGTTGGAGTGTGATGAATCATACACATTCTTTATCTGAAAGTACATAAATTTGAATAAGAATAGAATATTATCGTATTGGCCTTTGTAGGGAACTTCAGGGTACATCAGATGGTGGAATTCCACTAAGAAGTAATAGACGGCTTCTACGGTAGCCAAGCAGGTGTCCGGTTTCCCTCGCTGAGGACGCCAAAATAGGGATTTATGGGAATTCAATAGCACGCATTGTAAATCTAAAGAGAGAAAATGGTACACATAAAGATATCTTAATAGCATAACATGTAACTACAATACAAGCACACAAATATTTAGAAAACATTGATGATTTTAGCATTGTATAAAGCTAATTAGTGTTTCTTTATAAAGTAGTAGCTTTTTTAAAATGTCAAAATTATTAAATGAATTTAATAATTTAGTTAATCATTTTGTGACGAAAATTGGAGCAATTACTGAGTTAGATTCACTACCCCATGTGTATTACGATTGGGATATGGATTAAATTTTAATATTATCAGAGCAGTATCAGTTTATCAAAGCAATAGCAATAATGCTGCTTATTATTTTTTTATCCAATGGCGGGCCCACAAGGCTGACTGAACCCTATGCCACAACAAGGCCAGACTACTGCTACTCATTTATCGTTACCCGGCGAGCACCTGTGAACCAAATCATGGAGGCGAGTAGCGTTACCCGCGCCATACCACCACAAACCCGTTTATAGGGCGGGCCACATTCATACAACAACGCAGAAGAAAGGACAGAGAAACACAGAGAGATCAGAGAAGGAAATAAACATCCATGTACGAACCGAGATTCGAACCCGGGACCAACAGCTCAGGAGTCAGGAACGCTAACCACTCAGCCAATCGGTCGGCGCAATGCTGCTTATAGGTTATGGAATTCATTCATTCATTGTCGTGTGCCAGCTAGGCTGGCAACATGAGGTGCGCTGCTCCACTTTTTCAACTGAACCATATATTTTGGTGTGGAGTCCGACTTCCTCAGTACACACATGCCATAGGGACCCATTTATAGGGTAGGCAACCATTCACACCTCATTCATACAAGGAAAGAACAAAGACAGGATAGATAGAGAGAGTACATCCATGCCCGAACCGGGATTCGAACCCAGGACCTTCCTATCCGCAGTCAGACACGCTGACCACTAGAGAAATTGGGCGGCATTTAAAATAAATAAAACTCGAATTTTACTAAAGAAATTACTCTCAACGATATTTGTGGATACTCTTTACTAAAGTATATTTAGAAGCTTTTCCATAAGGTCTCCCCGTCACACAGAAAAATCGAACTATTAGAAATGGAAGGTCCTAAGTTCAATACAAGGGAATCTTGAATAGTGAAAAAAAGGTATTGCATTTCAGCTTTCAATAGGCATGTCTTACTGAAATAGGGCCGAGCTGGCAGCCGAATGGTTAGCGCTCTTGCCTTTGGTTCAACAGTTCGTGGGTTCGAATCCCACCTTGGGCATGGATGTTTGTAGTGGTTCAGAATCCACTTTAAACCGTAAGTCCCGGTCTAATTAGCCCTCGTGTGCAAAAAATGACCGTTGAGCGACAAACAAACCAAACCAAACTACTGAAATAGGTACCTGGAAGCTTTCTTAAGTTTTTGCAGTTACGTTTTCTAAGTGATCACTAAACGAAATTTAGATTCAAAGTGTAATGTCAAACTTGTATCACAAACATCAAAGCATATCAATATTTGGCGGGACAAAAAAAAATCAGAAATATGTACGTTCTTTATATGTTATTACGCTTATTCACTTACGTTAATATACATTTATTATGTTGATATTATTTAACGTCTTGATAAGGATCAGCTTCATAAATAATGCTGAAGAAAAGGCAACAAAGACGTAGGCTTCATTTATTCTTATTACATTTTAGTTTTAGAATAGCTTGTTAGAATAAAATTGTATGTAACATTGTATAAAACATTGTTCTCTCATTCATTTATAAATGAGCGCCGTTGTGTTGTTGTTGTTGCTTATGACACTTGGACAAGCCAAGCTCGCTATGCCTTGGCAATGCGAATTTAAGTCAATTGGGAGCGTCTTTCGTTTAATCAGAGCACCATGAAGGTGAAAGTACGACTTTTGCTCTTCAAATCCTCCGATAGATGGCAGCACCAGAGGATCTACTCCATCAATTTTGGCATTGATCTGAAGGGGAAGTAAATGTCTCCAGACCATTGCACCCATGGTAACTGCTCAACGACCGACCACAGGACTTTCGATTTCACAGATTTAACGAGCACGTTTATCGCATTTACTCGGTGGGTCTTTGGCGGCAATGGGAATCGAACCCCGTCCTTCCGGATGGTAGACCGATACCCTAACCACTAGGCTATCACGGCCTCTTTGTTGTTGTTGTTGCAGCAGCATACTTCCCCGTACCTAGCCCTGAGATGGATTTTACCAGTTGGACAGAAGCACCCGGATGGAGTCTTCGTGATTTTGAAGCAGGAACCGAGCAGAAGACCCCCAATACTTGACCTGCCCCTCCCCAGATGAGTTACCTCACCTGGAGGACATTGCTGCCATATTTAGTGTGCCCGGCCGCCTTTAGCGAAAACAACGGAACCTTGGTCAGCCTGGGACTCAATCTCACTTCCTTCCGAAAGTGAGAATGACTCCCTCATTAACCAGACCCCGTGGCCTCAATATATGTGGATGGGAAATAAAATTATATAGGAAAACAATGGTACAAAAATACATAGGATTATGAAATTACAAGAATATGTAGGATCACAAAGTTGCAAAAATGTGTGGAATTACACACTTACGTAGAATTACAAATGATGAAAATACAATGTGAAAGAATTATAATGTATGAAAATACGAAGGATTACAATTAATGACTAAAGAAAAACAAACTGAAAAAAAAAAGAATTTGAAGAGGAGCTCATAAATCAAGAACAGACTATTTAAAAGAGTCCATTAAAACAGGTTGAAGCTGCTAATTGCTTAGTAAAGTCTAAGCACTTAGGCTAAATATGCGCCGTGAACGTGAACGCCAGCAGGACTCCCTGTACCTAACCCAGGGAGGGTTCTACCAGTTTGGGTGGAGTCTGCTGGAGAGAAAGAAGGAAGCACCAGTAGGGGAGCGCCACCCCTGTCTGTGGTCTCGAGCTCCCAACGCAACAGCTCAAATCAGCGTTGTAGGATAGTTGCCTCACTACTTCATTGATGTTTCTTCATAGTACTTGGGCTCTCATCATCGTTCAGGGATTATTAGCTCCCTGTACTCCGAGAGGAATGTTATCAGCGAGATGATTTTCGCTTTCGCTTGCGGATGGTGGATGACATTTTTCAACCATTCTATTCTCAGGTTTTCGCTAGGGATAGTAAAATGCCAGGAGCTGGTGAGTGGGCACGATGTGGCATAGTGAAGTGGGTCACCCGTATGACCACAGGCACAGTTGTCGCTTTCCCGAGCACCAATCCTATGTAGATAGCTCGGGAATGGACCATGTCCCGTGACAAACAGTGTAATCTGTCTTGGACAGCATTGGTTATTAGGTTTAACCTTTGGAATTATATCATGTACCAAGCGACCTGTAGTAGCTTGGTCCCATGACAGTTGCCAGGATTGGATGGCAATTTTTTTGAATTCCTTTTTGTGAAAAGATCTTGGGGTGGGCAGATTTACTTGAAGTTCAGCCGCTGTTGTGGCTTCTTTTGCTAATCTGTCGGCGGTCTCGTTGCCTTCTAGTCCGACGTGCGCTTAAATATGCGCCGTGGTAGCCTAGTGGTTAGGGCATCGGCCTTCCATCCAGAAGGGTGGGGTTCGATTCCTAATGCCACCAAAGATCCACCGAATATATGCGATATACGTGTTCGTTAAATCTGTGGAATCGAAAGTCCTATGGTTGGTCATCGAGCAGTTATCATGTATGTAATGGTCTGGAGAAAATTTCCTTCCCCGCCAGATCAATGTCGAAATTGAGGGAGTAGATCCTCTGGTAGATGCCATCTATCGGAGGAGTTTAGAGCAAAATCAAACCTTCACCTTCGTGCTGTTCTGGTTTAACAAAAGACGCACTCTACTGACTTTAATTCGCATAGCCAACGGCATAGCGAGCTTAGCTTGTTAAAGTGTCATAAGTAAAAATAAAATTCATAAACGTCCATTTCTTATTTAATGGATCGTTACAATCGGAAAACTCTCTTTTGAAATATTCAAACGGTTAAATTTTTTATTACATTCTAAATATCGATTAAAAGTCTATTTTTCAAGCTCTATTATGAGACAAGATTAAATAAAAAATGGTAATTTCAAAAAATAGATATAAAAAGTTAACACACAACTTATACAAACTTACTTTCATTACATTTTATATGAATTCTTTGGGTCTAAATATTTATATTCTAAGAAATCTACATATGATTTCTTTAATTACTTTTAAATTTAATATGTTTGTTTATGCATACAATTTATGTGTTAATTGTATTTTTTCTGACGAAAATAGTTTGTAGATATTTTATCATACAAAAAAGTTTGTATAAATCATTTTAATTACTTTAAATATTTTGCTCTGAGTAAATCTAAGTTTTTGCTAGAATAACTTTGATATCCAAATTTGTATATAGAATCTTATGTTACTGATTTATAAGCATAAACCTTATCTAAAAGTTCAATATGTTTTAATTGCTTTTAAATGTTTTACTTACAAGTCCAACATTTTTTTCTTTTATAAGTATTTTACATAAATTTTGTGTCACAGATTGATACATAGTTTGTAAATTTTATAAACTCTGCAGAGATATATCTATTTTACCATGTTCCAACAAATATGAAGAAAAAATTTCAGTTTTTTATTCTTTTAAAAAATTGTACTAACAAATATCCCATCAACCAACCATATTCATAAAAAAATCTTATAAGGCTTTACGTGCCAGATATTCAAGTATTTTATAAAAGATTTTCTCCGCTGTTAGGCTATCTATTACACGGTTTCAAAAACATCTCGCGGCCAACGAACAAAAAAATTTCCTTGGCATTTTATCATAAAAATTTTTTAATCTTTAGTCATTAAAGTTCTTTAACAACATCCGTTAAAATTGACTTTTAAACAAAAGATACTCTATGTAAAATGAAATATCCGTAACACTTAAATTTTCTATCAAAAAATTTTAATGACATTGAACGATACATAAAATATCAGCGTGGTGGAGTTTTAACACTTGGTTATAGTCCATTAGGGCGATTATAAGGCTTAATTAAATTTAATGCGTCATCAAACATTTTATAAATGATTTAACATTTATTGCAATAAAAAAATACAAAAAGTTACAAATAAAAAGACTAATAAATCTCTGAATTTATCTTATATATATATATTTTTTTTAAAAAGATAAAATTATGTGAACGATATGCATTGGTTTTTCAATTATAAAATTTAATATTAAAAATTTCAGGTTCTCTTACATATTAAACTTAATTATCTCGTTATTTCAAATAATGGTTTTTTTTATTTCAAAACAGATTACGCGATTTATCTTTAAGTAATATGGAAGATTAATTACAAATCATAAAATATTTTAACCAAAATTAAAGTTTTATTAATAGTTAAATTTAAATTTCCGATATAATTAATTCATACATAAATATCCATGAGCGTAAAAAGTTTTTAAAAAATTAAATTTAATCTTTTTCTTTTTTAACTCTTAACCCACTATTTTCCCATGGGGCTCTATTCCGAGTTTAAAATTTATACCAAAACCGTCATTGCATTTATAAATTTTTCGTAAAACATCATAGTTATCTAAATAAAATGTTTAATTAATACTTAATTTTGTGAGATTTTATTCTATTCTTTTCTAAATTTCGCAGTCTTTCTATTTTTTTAGTCATCCATCAGATTAACTCCGAGTTCTAACGCACGTTTTAGATATTTAAATATACACTGCGTAAAAAAAGTAGGACAGTGTTTTTTGCCAATTAATATTTCTTATTTTCCCCTAAATACCAGGTATTTATGCAGATTTAGTTTAATGACCCTTTTTTTCATTTTAGGCAAAAATTTAACATTTACTATTGATATTAACAATAAAATTAGTATGTATAATTTCCGATGCGTAAAAGAAGTAGGACACTTGCTCATATATTTAATTTAATGAGTTGTTCTTTAGTTAAATAGTGATTTTGTAGTTTAATTTATCCTTTTCTGTCAAAAAAGTCGAATTTGTTTTAAAATTACGCTGTTTTTCTATTCTCAGAAATGCCTAAAGGAATACATTTGATGATTTTCAAAAAGGCCAAATTTCCGCATATCAAAATGATGGTAAAGGTGTCACAGAGATTGCTCAATTGTATCAGATGAGCCCCAATACAATTTCAACCTTTATCAGAAATCCTTATAAAAATGGAAAGAAAAAGAAGAGACTGGTAGGCTGAAAAAGGTAATCCCACATGAAGAAAGAAAAGTTGCTCGTGTGCTTAAGAACAAAGGAAATATTTCAAAGGCAAGAAATCAAAAGCAGGACTTAATCATGTGACGAAACAGTTTACAATTATATTAAAAGATCTCAAAAATTCATTTTCAAAAAACGGAAACATCATCCAAAGCTCACATTGATAACCGTTTAGCGTGGGCTAAGGTGCACATGTCCTGGACTATAGAATGGACTTATGTGATATTTTCCAATGAAAAGAAATTTAATTTAGACGGTTTAGACGAATATCAGCATTACTGGCATTGTCTGGGGAATGAAGACGAATATTATTCAACACGACAAATGGGAGGAGGGAGTTAAATGGTTTGGTTGGCTGTTGGATACGGAGGAAGGACAAGTCTGGTTTTCTTAAATGGTAGGCAAAACTACACTCAAGTGCTGAATTCCGACTTCTTCCTTATGGCTCTGACTTGGTGGTGAAAAGTGGTAGATTCAACAAGACATTCACACCGTGACTGGAGTCAAACATTTGTTTCAACAAATAATAATGGATGTTTTACCATGGCCAGCCAAAAGTCTTGACTTTAATACAGTGGAAAACATCTGGGCAATGCTAGTTCGAGTTTATGCTGATGGAAGGCAATTCGATTCGCTAACTCAGCTTCGAGAAACATTGAAGGACTCGTGGGACAATTTTTTTTTTTTCAAACAGAAGTTCAATTTTACAATTCACTTCCAAACAGAATATTTGAAGTTATAAAGGCCCCAATGAGAAGAACATTCCTTATTAAAATCATTATTTTTTCATTCATTATAATGCTGTCTTTCTACTTTTTTTAAGAGTTTCAAAAAAGAGAAACTATTTTTGTTGCCATTAATACTTTATGCTTGAATATCATAATTCTGATGTTAAAATTGTATTTTTAAAATATTTGTAAAATTTTTCCAGCAAAAAATTTTAGTAAAAATAAAATACTTTTCGGTTATTGTTACAAAATCAAGTGTCCTACTGTTATTAATGAGCCAATATTTTGTAGAGTTTGCTCCTTTCATATCAAAGTGCTAAGACGGCTTGCGATTCTGAAATATTTACTTACTATTTAATTTTTACGCATTTATACAAATTATAATTTAAAATGTTTTAGGAATTACAATTTAAATTATAAATTCAAATATGCTATAAAATATAGGTTATGAATATTACTCAATAATGAGCAAAAACTCTCAACCAGCGGTGAGTTTGCTATGCGAATATTGTATCATTGGCACATAACTTTATTCGAATGAATATACACATTTGTAATTATATATATACTAATTTTTTGTCAACGTTAAACGGTGAGATGTTAATTCAAAATGTGAAAGAGTTGTATGTAGCTTCAGATACACATTTTATTTATCCTATTTAATTTTGTTTATTCATGTGTAATGTATATCATTATTACAATAGCATTTTTTTAAATAAATGTTTTCGTTTATTTCTTAGTTTGTGTGTTCTCACTTATGAGTTGTTCTCATTCTTACTGTTTGCTTTCCGAAGGTAAAATTATATTTTTTTCCCTCTGCTTGAGAATAACTTGAATGATTTGTATAATGTCCCGCATTACTAGGAAGTTTCAGAGTGGTGGACGCTATGTTCCGATATGACAGATAAAATTTCTCGAAAAGAAATATAAAAAAATGATATACACTCATATGGTATGTGCTCAAAACTCACATACTATTCATATAAGGAATAATTTTCCGAGAAATAGGGTAATAGTGTGTGAAATAAATATATAATTTCAAGCAGATTATAAGTTTCATCAATAGATATTCACCTTAACGTGTATTGATGTCTTTTCAAAGTATTCATAGATTATACCATAAAAGCAGAACATCATAGCTTCTTTTTAAAAAAAATTATTTAAATTACAAACTGTTCAAGAAAAAGAGTTTCTAAATAAAAAGTTCCAGTCCTATTTAAAAGATCCGGGATTGCAATTTTTAAATCATTTAACCAATAAAATGTTCGATTGTGGAAAGATTTAATTGAACTTTAAAGTTAAACTTCGGAAGTATATATTTCACCGCTAAAAACATTTTCAGGTTTATCGATGCATTGGAAAATTTAATGAGCAGCTATAACAACACTTAAACATGGTAGTAGTAAATAGAACCAACTAAAAATTACAAAAGAAAAGGAAAAACAGGTGTTTGATAATTTATACTAAAATCTGTCTCTATACACAAAAGAAATAAATGTAAATTTAAAATTGTATGCATTGCAAGATCAAATTATTTTTTCAAAAAAATCGGAGAAAGTGAAAAATATAACTGACGATGGAAATTCATATAATTTAACTAACGGCGTGTGTAAAAAATTAAATTCCGAGTGGATTTTACAAGTCAGTGAATGGAATTATTGATCACTCTGAAAAATATATAAAGATTAAACCGGTGTGTTTAACAAATTATCTAAAGAAGTCAAACTCTAATTGACAAACAGTGAAACAATCAGTTTATTTAAAGGATTGGCAGAATGTTCAGGTTTCAATCATAATGGATTGTTAGATGAAAACGTATTTCCAAACACAATTTGTATAGTCCCCTTGTAGCAGACCCTAATGTAGATCTGCAATTACTGAACATATACACCGATATCATACAGCTTGAACTCGTTGGAAGTATAAGAGTCCATTTCTCACTAATTTTAACCGTGAAAGGAAGGCATGGAGAAGTGGTTCACACTCAGCTCGAAAGACCATACTATTTACCACTCTCCAGAATAAACGTCGAGTCAATCGAAATAATTATAAAAAATCCTTCTGTCCACAACAAGTCATTTGAACGAGAGAAACTGATAGTGAAACTTCATTTTTTGCTTAACAACTTTAAGAAATAAATTATTCTTACAGTGTGTAAAACTATCATTGCAATAATAAATCATTTGGAAGTTTATTACACTAATCAAGTTAGAAATGGTTTGCCATTTTATAAAATTGTTGCACTCCAAAGAAAAAATAATTTAGGTGGTATTTTTAAAAGTATGTTTCGAATGGTTTTAAAATTATTGAAATCTAGAACACAAACTGTAGCAGTGCGAACTCTCAAATCAGGAGTTAATATCGCTAAAGATTATATTCAAGGTAAAGATCTAAGAGTTGTTTCAAAAAATGTCTGAAAAAGGCGAATAAAATATTAATAAATAAAGCAGCAGATACAGTAAAAAACTTGGTAGGCGGGCATGAAAGGAAACGAAAAAGTAAAAAAAATCAGCTAATAGCAAAAAAATCCGCACCAGATAATTTTATCTAGCATGACTCTGATAAGAAATGACGTAACACCATGTGTTTAGTCAGAACTTGATTTATTTCTCAGATCTCCAACAAAGACTGCTATAGAAAAAGGACCATCATCAGAATATGAATACGCGTGGTCTGCTCACTGAATTTTTATATATCAGGTACTTCTGAAAATATTTCGATTTGAGCCCAACATACAACTGAGTGTTCAATTTATAAGACAATGCACCTTTACCTGAAAATACTAAAATATCAATTTGAAATTTATTCTTACATTCTCCTTCCTTACATTCAATCAACGTAATGTTAAATGATCACACCATCACACTTCTAGTAATAATTTATGCATATAGATCTCACATTGAAATTTTATTAAATTACAGATCTGATTATAAGAAAAGTTTCTTAACTTCAGAATGTTTTTACAAAGATACTGCTAGCCATCTCGAAGAAAATGACCCCCTAAAGAGAATGAAGATTTAAAAAGCATTCCACAATGACTGCTAAAGGGAAGATTTTAGAAATGATCTGAAAATTACACTGTGATATTTTCGATCAAGATAGGTTGTTATTAAACATTGCTGATTTGAAACTCAAGCTCGTTAGGAGTAAGCCAGAATTTATCTCATACCAGAAAAAAATCAAATAGTAATTGAACATGCATCTTTATTCATGAGTAAATTGTCAAAAAAAGTCCAGGTGTCTTGCCAGATTATACAAAAACTCTAAAAGCCTTTAGACGCTTGTAAAATGTACTCTATTCCAACTGGGTGCTTAACTTTTCCCCAGAACAATGACTTTTTAGGGCAGCTGCCAAAACGTTTAATTTTGGCATGCATGGATAACGATACTTTCACTGGTACTTATATCACTAACCCTTTTAACTTCAAATCTAACCTGTAAATTTTATAGGTGTGAATATTGATAGTAAGTCTTGGTTTTTTCAGCTACGATGATTTCTTTAAGTCCGGATGTTGAAAAATATTCTCTGTATTGACTTTCCTTCAACATCATTCCAAACATTGATTACCAAATGCATTGCTCCTAGAAGGTCAATTTCATTTGGGCCATTCCAACCCCATTATCACTCGTTGCAAAAGAACCCAGCGATATTGGCTCTTGAAGCTTTTGATTATGCCTTCATCCATGGGCTGCAAGATAGAAATTACATTTGTCGGGAGAAATTCCTCACGAATCGAACAAGATCCAGGATTTCAATGTGAGCAGTGCTGTTATCCACAATTAGAAAACCAATATTGATTAAAGTTCCCAGTCATCCAAGCTTTAATGTTAGCATGATATGCAGCTGGTAGTTATTGAACATTCTTTAAACATCTAAGCTTTAAATATTTTCCTATGAAAAACAGAGATAGTTCTTCTGTTCTCTTCATGCTGGCTGCGAGTAACAATAATTTTTTATTTCGCTTTTTGAAACCCTTATGCTTATCACATTTATATATAACTGAGTGTTTTTTCGGATAAGATCTTAAAAACAAACCTGCCTCGTCCAAGTTAGAAACATCTTTCGGATCGTACTCGGTAAGTAGTGATTTCAAATTCTTTCTATTCAAAATTTCCAAAATTTTACTTACAGTTTCACTTTCATCAAAAATTTAGAATGTTTTGATTCTAGACAATATTTTCGAAAGCAAAGACCTTTTGTTGGTACCGTTTCCTTATTCAAGGACTTTTTTTCTTTAAATTTTTAAAATTCTCGAGATGTGCTATTCTTTGGAATTCCATATTTTTAGCAATTTCTGTAATTAATATTTTTTCGTCTACTTTTAGAATTTTTCTTGCTTATTTCGACTGATAAACATGTTCGTTTCTTCAACTTCGACAAATCTTCAACGGAACCGGCTCAGTCTCCCTCTCGACAAACGAAACTTCATAAACCGAGTTGTTAAAAAAAGAATGAAATCAATAACAGAACAACAGAGCTTAAACTTCTAGTTTTCCTCTTTTCTATATTCTCGCCTTCGATGAGGAAAGTTTACTATGTTCTTAAGTACAAAGACAGGAGTCGAAATCGAGACCACAGTTCTTTTCCACAAAATGCAAATTCTCAAACTGTCTGTAATGCCAGCACGTGCCGTTTTGCTGCTAAGAATGAATTAAATTCTCCGGCGTCATATAAAAATGAAATCAAATAAAAAAAATTTTAAAAATGCCAGATCATAAAAAATATAAAAAAAACTGGAAAAGAAAACTATTTGTCAGAAACGGAAATTCTCAAAAAAAGAGATTTTTCAAAATTTTAGTTCGTAAATTGGAGTTTAAAATATCATTGTATCTACGGTATCAGGGTAGAGACTAGCCCGATTCGTGAAAACATGAGTGTTCGTAAATTAGAGATTCATAAAAATGAGCTCCTACTATACACTGATAAAGTTAGTTGTTGTTGTTGCTTATCCTCCGTGTCTGACGGAGTCAGACTAGATCCACGAGTTCGTTGACTGTAAGGAAGTCGAAGACTAAAAGAGGATTGCTAAAGAGATCCTCCCTAGAGAGACCCATGCAATCCAAATGACCATGCTCAGGAGAAGCCTGATGATTTTGGCACTTGGTGCAGGTGGCGAAAGTTTTCCTGCCCTCGTTGAAAGAGAGGCACTTAATATGACCGCTAGCAAGTCTTGAGAGAACAGTCCGGGTACGTCTGTCACATGGGAGGTCAAGGGACAAACCCGGTTTTGATCCCTTGTACCAATTATGGGTGGGGGTGTTTTCCACTCCTCCGAGATTTTTGATTTTTCCCGGGAGTATAACTCCAGAAAAGTAAGTGTGGAAGAGGGAGTATTTGAAATCCTGCAACCCTCCTTAGCAAGATTATCGGCCATTTCATTCCCGTGGAGATTCACATGTGAAGGTATCCATTGCAAGTGAACATCATGATTAAGTGAAATGAGTTTTAATTTAAGCAGGATAGAGTTGCTGATCTTGTCGCCTACAAGAAGCCAATTACTAAGATGGTGGAGAGAACTACGGCTGTCAGACAATATCCATGATAAAGTTAGTAAAAACATAAAATCAATCTTCACACAACACATACGTTTCAAGCAGGGCTTGGGATGGGGTATTAAGATTCTTTCCAGTTTTTTCCTCTTCTCATCCGCATTCTGTTTTGAAACTATATATAACCAAGTTATATGATACAAACTTTATCAAAGTAATAACTTGAGATGAACAACAATCCTATGTTAAGGGAGCTAAATATTAGTCAGTTTGTTTTATATTTTTGTTTAAATTAAAATTCGTGAAACATTTTAAATTTGTATACACCCGTAAAAATTAAATAAGCTAAATTTTCAGAATCACAAGCTACCTTTGCAACTCGATATGAAAATCGTAGACCATATAGAATACTTGCTGATTATAAATTTCAACAATATCTAAAAAGTGTTGAAGTACACCGTATTAATCGGACGAATGACAGAAAAATAGAAAGGCTGAATCAAAATTAAGTATGTACTAAATTAAAATATTTTATTTAATAATTATGTTTTAAGGGAGATTTTCCCACGCAGTGACAAATTTGGTACAGATTTTAAACTGGGATGAGGGACCCATAGGGGGAGGGTGAAACTCCTACAAGAAAAAAGTGCTCATTTTTCTACTACTCAAGTGCAACTTAACTGCACAGTAGTTTATTCAGAAAACCTCTTTGATGTGTGAAGAAAAACAAATTGAAAGCTTAACCCTTTGACCGCATTCGACGTATCAGAACGTCATGCATTAATTTGACCAAAGTCGCGCATGACGTTCTGATACGTCGTTGAAAATAAGACAATATTTAACATGTTCATTCTTGTTTATTTCAAAGTAACAATGATAGTGAGATAAAACCAAGATGCAAAAGACGTACAAGATACTTATGTGATAGTGAATCTTCTCCTGAGAAATTATATCAATGGATTTGGGAAGAAAAAGACCATGTACCTAATGTAAAACGGTTTCGTGAAATGCCTGGAATAAATCCTTTGTATCTGCGAAGGCTAGGTGCTAATCCTAAATCTTTGGATGTTTTGAATGAAGTCCTAAATGAAAACTTTTGGAATAGCAGAGTGGAAGAGACAAATAGATATGCCAGACAAGTGATAGAAAAAGGTTTTGGAAAAAAAAGAAACAAAAGGTGGGAGCCAATAAATTCTAATAATTGCATAAAATATGCTTTTCTTACAAATTACTCTACCCCAAAAAATTAAATGTGCTCTAAATGCAAAAAATTATTCGAATAAATGTGCATCCAAAGGGTTAAAAAAATCTTTCTAATATAATTAAAAATGTATTTTATGTGTAATTAAATTTTTATAAAATAAGATTTTCCAATCAGTTAGGAAAAAAGATCACAGTTTTATTGTTCACAAGGCACAAACAATCGGATGAATTTCATAGCTATCTTCTGCTTGTTGATAGGCTTTCAGTTTCAGAGGATCATAGAGTGTACGGATCTTGTAATACATAAATTTGAAGAAGAAAAGCATGTTGTCGAACTGTCCTGAATAAGGTACGTTCGGTTGTGAAAGGTCGTGGAACTCCACTAAGAAATAGTAAATGGCTTCTATGGTAGATAAGTGGGTCTCTTTTTTCCCACGGTAATAGCGCCAGAACAATGATTTGTGGTCATCAAGATAAATGCAAGTAAACTCTGAAAATAAAACGAGATTTAAAAAAAACATTTTCTAACATCTGTGTAAGAACAAACATTGATTCTACATATTACGGCGAAATTTTACTTCAGCTTAATTTTACATTCATTTCTTTATTGTTTATACATATATGAAAAAAATCTCTTGTTTCAAGTAACTGCAACATTTCTGGTTAAAATTAAGATAAGTTAATATATTTTCAATAAAGACTTTTTGCTCATTTAACATCTTCTTAAATTTATTAAAATTTAAATTAGTTAGAGGAATACGTCTCGAAATTAAATTTTAAAAATTAGCATTTGCTTCAAACACTTTTTTTTCTTTTTACAATGAAAAAGAAATAGTTACAGTTGATATATAATAATGTTATTTATATTTTTAAAAAGTGTTTTAAGATAGACTATAATAAGTTGCATAACATTAAAAATACCGATTATACATTTCATGGTCCTCGCGAGTCAAATTTAAATAGTCTATTCGAATAATTAACCAGATTTAGGATTTCCATCCAAATTTATAAAGCAAAAATGTCTTTCCTTCAGATTTTTTTAAAATTAATCTTAAATTTTAACTGCATTCAAGTCAATTTAATCTACAATAATTTCATTTAACAATGAGGCCTAACTGGAAAGAGACCTCTAATATAAAATAGATCCCTAAGTACTACAAACATCTGCCAAGATGTTATTGGCGTTCGCAAACAGTGAGAAACCTCAGTGATAATCATTGAGCTATCATGGCTTAAATCTACTTATAATCCAACAAGCATTAACGAAATTTTTAAAAAAAATTTTAATTTTCATTCATAGTATTGATACACAGAGTGGATAGATTAGCAGAGAGCTGAAAAATTATAGTGAAGTTCTTTAAAATATTAATTCTGTACACCATTCAAAAAATTTTATCAAATATAATGGAGCGTATTCATGTCTTGCACAAAAATGAAACCCGAAAACTCAAAAGCAACAACTGAAGTGACACGAGAAAGGTAAAAACATAACATTTTCCTGCCATTGGAAGTGGATATGATCCAGCAATAAACTACCTGTCTAAAAAGCCCGATCAAGGCTACGGTGTATCGATTTGTACCTTGGTATTCATTTTTTTAACACAGCAGCTAAGTCAAGTAGAGTGGTCATTCAAAATGAAGTTTAAATCATTACAAGTATTACAAAAACTAAAATTAAAAAAAAATCATACTTAGTAACTACACAGGCAAATAAATAATTGAAATTAAACGAAATGTATAAATATTTTGACAAAATAAAGCTTTAATTTCCTTTTAAATACTAAGCTGATTAAGACAAGAAGAATATACATACATTTACCAATTTATTGTTGTGTTAAATTTAGCACTTGTTCAATATAAAAAATCAATGATCAACAAATCAACAATAAATTAATTTACATTAAAATTATTTAATAAAATAAGTGAACTAAAATATCAAATGAAATAAGCATAAAAAAGATTTATTGAAAACAATATTATATAAAGCATTCACAAATTTGAAATATATAAGAAAAAGAATTTATAATTCCATATTATCTTTATGTTAAATACTTTAAAGTAAAACAAGTGTTGGATAGATGGATAAGAATAGGAATGTAATCGATAACTGCGTCCATCATTTATTTAAAAAACAGAGGAAACCAAAATTTATAAATAAATTGGTTGTTTATTTTAAGTAAACAAATTATTTTATATTTAAATTATAGGTAATGACTTCATTTTAATTTCCTTCTCCTTATATCTGGTTTTTACAAACTTATGTTTAATTATAAGAATATATTGTACAGAAATACACACAAATAACAAATCTTCATTGATGTTTCAATGATTTGAGAAAGATTAAAAAAAAATATTATTCTAATTACTCGAAGAGATGTGAATAAGTATCTGCACAAAAAGTTTCCGACAAAAGTCCATTGAGTGGAAGACGCATTATTAGAGAAAAATGGGCTTTCGTCGTAGGATTATCATTATCGTAAAGAAAGATTAGAGCATCCGTCGCGGTGCTAATCCTTTGTGGGAAGTCATAAAATTCCATGGCAGCGCGTCCGTCTGAAACTCTTAATTGCCCGGCGATTTACAGAAGAGCTATTTAAAAAGGAGGAATAATTACATGAATGGGTAAGATAGAAAACCATTTTCGATTATAAATTTGTAATGAGAAAAGGAAAAAATCGGTCATTTAAGTTCTGAGTATAAAATCGAATTCATAGAATTTGTTTTCATTAAGCTACAATTATTCGAACCATGTATTAACTTAAACTCGTTTTCCAAAACTGGAAATTTATTTCGGGTGCACTTCAAAAGTCCTTAGTTTTTCCAACTTTAAATCACCATTCTGGAATTATGGTTAATATTTAAAATTTCCAATTCACAAAGTCTATACGCTCGAAATCTAAATAACAAGATATGTTTTACCATGGTGGCCATAAATTTTAAGGAGATGATGTACACAGATGACAAGAAATTATAAACCAGTGCATGATCGGAAATGCTGTGGCACTATTGTGACACTACAAAATATGCAATAAACAAAGAACACGAACAGGGTAGTAATTTTTATTATTTTAGTATAACAAAAATGCACTGGACCGGTTTAATTATTGTACTCAATAGATAGTAGTATCTAAACCGAAGCTTTAGATGACATTGCATGTGCACGGTTCTTGTAGCCGTGCTGGGTATATTTTAGATTTTCTATGCACCTCAAATGTGAGGCTTGAATCACGATCAGTGATCGTGATTTCTAAACATTCTTTGAGGAAGATCGTTGTCTCTTTTTGCTTTTATTTTTAGTCTCTTTCTTATACCATAAGTAATTAACATCTTTCGTTTTGTGTTTCGTGGCATCACTGTCAGATCAAGTCAAGATGCATTACTACGTGATTTTCCACATCAACCGAAAATTTGTAATCACAGAGATGAAATAGCCCGTGAATTCTAGCACTTAGGTTGCCAGATTACTAGATACAGCTAGAAGTAAAACAACATTATCAATAAATTTTTCTCGATAAAATCAGACTAACTGTCTTAAAAGAGCTTCATTCATTTTTTCAATTGAATTTCGGTCACAAAAAAAAAAATTCACTGAAATCATTAGACATTGAAAATATTAGTATGTAATACTTAATGAAACATCTATTCTCCTTAATGTGAATAGTTGAAAATATCCAATTTTTGCTGGCAAAATCTCAAATCCGTAGAAAAACTTACTTCACGAGTTACAACTTTTTAATCTTGCATCAAAATAGAGATAAGGCAATGTTCTATGTAAGCAGAAAATTAATGAAATATAAAAAGGGAACTAATGCTAAAAAAATATTATTACAATAAAAAGTCACTACATTGATAATAAGCATTTATAGAAAAAATAACATAACTAAAAAACAACGCTTCTGGTAAAAAAATAAAAAAGTCAAACTTAATTTTTATATAGAAATTTGATGTTAATCATTGATACAAATTGTTACTATTAATTATGTATAAGTTTTAAACTCGATTCTAATAATTGTTTAACAACGAAAAGTATATTAACATCCCGCATAAATTATTGATACCTTGTCTGTTGCAAGGTAATAAACATCCTATCGTATTGCTTCTTGATTTATAGATCAAATGAATGCTTCCATCACGTATTGAAAGGGAAAAAAATCGCGAAAAAATCTCAAGCATCCGCCTTAAGAAATATATATACAAAATGCAGAAACGCAAAGTCTATCACATTATTAAATAATATCCGAATTCGAGTTTGGAACCTTCTGCTCAGAAGAGTGTGGTTCTACCGCTACACCATGATAAGTCCAGCAGGTCATGGATTCCTGTTTTAAGCATGAGGCGGAATGGGTAACACGTACACCATGATGAGTCCAGCAGGTCGTGGATGCTGTATTCCTGTTTTAAGCATGAGACGGAATGGGTAACAGGTACACCATGATGAGTCCAGCAGGTCGTGGATGCTGTATTCCTGTTTTAAGCATGAGGCGGAATGGGTAACAGGTAACAGGTACACCATGATGAGTCCAGCAGGTCGTGGATGCTGTATTCCTGTTTTAAGCATGAGACGGAATGGGTAACAGGTAACAGGTACACCATGATGAGTCCAGCAGGTCGTGGATGCTGTATTCCTGTTTTAAGCATGAGACGGAATGGGTAACAGGTAACAGGTACACCATGATGAGTCCAGCAGGTCGTGGATGCTGTATTCCTGTTTTAAGCATGAGACGGAATGGGTAACAGGTAATTTTCCTTATTTATTTGCTTACAATTGATTACGTCTTCCGGAAGCTATTTACGACCTTCGGAAAGTCTCATTAAAATGCAATATGCAAGGAATATTCATAAAACACTGCAAAAGCATTTAAATAATAGGTTAATCCATGACGCAATTTTAAAAATTATAATAAACATTTCAACTTTTCCTTTATGCTATCCTCATTGATACACCAGACAGTCATAACTCTCTAATACAAATAACACATGTGTGATAAATAGATATTCATTCATTTTTTATCACACATCTATGAATACAATTAAATAATACCTCTTTGGACTCAGCTTGACCTAGTGGTAGAACAATGCTCTAAGGGGGGCTATAAGATTCCAATTTCGATCCCTGCCATTACTGAATAACTAGATGTCGGATGTTTCCTGAAAAGTTCTTTTGGAAAGCACACGATGCAAATCTGTACAATATTCTTAGGACATTAACCCGTCCGCTATGCGGTGTCAAGTAATATCTCACTTTATTTCAAAGTTTTACTTCTTAGTTATTTGAAGGATAATTTGACGCCTCTAAGCAATTTCTACATTTGTTTATTAAAGTTTACATATTTAACTCTCTCAAAAATATTACAAATATTGTTATTATACAAATATATGTGTTATGAATATATATATATATATATATATATATATGTGTGTGTGTGTGTATATATATATATGTATATATGTATATGTGTATGTGTGTATGTATATATATATATATATATATATATATATATATATATATATATATATATATATATATATATATATATATATATATATATATATTCATAACACATTTTCTTTCTAAAACTTATAACAAACATATGTAGTGATGTGAACAGCTAAGAGTGAATTATTAACTGATTAATAATTTAGGTTTCTGTACCATAACATATCTCGTTATTTTAGCTCATAGCTGTAAGACGAGATCAACATCTGAAGCAGCATTACTTTTAAAACATGGGAATAGAGAATTCTCTTTTATTGTAGAAAGAAGTAATATTTTAATGTTAAAATTTCCCATGAATCCTAGGGATTTCAAATACTTTCTACACATTGTCTCAGCGAATTTTTACTTTTAATCAACGGCCATGGGAAAAATCAAGAAAATATTCTGATGTAAGAATTAACAAAAAGTATTCACAAAAACAAAAAAAGCAAGCCTTTCAAATAAGTGATACTAGGAGTCTCACAAAAGAGCGTTTTTCAGTCCCGCCAGCGAGCTTTAATAGTGAAATCGGCTTATATGCACTGGCCTTCCAGACAGTTATTCTCTGATCCTTGAGAAATAGACACTCACGAATTCCGAAAGACACAACTTACACCAACAGTCCAGAACGAGAACGGAATGCATATGAAGCCACTGCCTTTTCAGAAAATGTCCCGGAATTTCCGCCAGACAAGGATGGCATTTTGAGAATACGGCTCATCATTTCAGGATCCAACATTCCTTCGATGGATTGCATGAAGAAAAAAATTTTAAAAATGGCCTAACAATATGCTTCTAATCTTAATGTTGTAAGAGAATGTTGAAAAATGTTATCTCCTTTAAAGAAACAATTTTTACGTTTGGCAGTTTTCTGAAATAAATGTATGTTTAGCTTACTAAAAAATTTTTTTTTACCATTAGTACTGAAAGTATTCTTTAAACATGTATAAAATTATACATAAGGTGGATTCTGTTTGCAATAACTGAGGTTAATTGGACCAATAAAAAATGTATAATATTGCATATATTCAAGAGCTATTCCTAAATACATTTTAATCAAGTTTCGTATATTATGGAAATTACAAATTGTGAAATTCAGATTATTCGAACCCAATTAAATATACAAGAATAATAATTTTTACAGAAAAATATTTTACGACATTATTACATTAGAATATTAACTATATTTTTGAACACTTGGAAATTTGTATGCCTGCGTGCGTGCGTGACTAACAATATACAGTTGTGATTGTGGGGGATCCCTATGAAATAACGGAGAAAATGTGCAATTTTAACACGAATCTCTGTTATTTATAAGCAGGCCTATCCAAACTAAATGATACTTTTTGATAAATGAGACATCCAACTTCAGTTTTATCTATTTCTAGAGGTTCGAAAACTATTATAAACTGTAGTTTCCGGTCTAATTAGCCCTCATGTGCAAAAAAATGACCATTGAGCGACAAACAAATCAAATTGAAATCGACAAGAGACCAAGCTTGGAATCACATAGTTCGAAAGGGAATTAGGAAAGTATAATCGATTTCTGGCAGATTATTCGAGTGAATCGAGCGATGCTACGTAGAAATTGAAAATTTAAAAGCAGAAACATGAAATATTTTTTAGCATTGTACATTAGAAAACTCAGCAAGTAGAAATTGTTTATAGTGTTTTTTTTATGATTGATGACCAATTGGTATTCTGGAAGGACTTTTAATTTATAATGGGTTGATACGTGTGCCAAGATAGAAATCCCGGAAAACTTATAAGCACTTATTCCCCTAAATATGCATGCAGAATGCAAAAACGGAATATTCCAGTTTGGTTGTTCAACAATGATTCGGGTAAAATGTTCCACTCTGAATAGCGGCGCATTACGGAGAATTTAAGAAATATTTTAGTATAGAGATTGGAACATATTTAAAACAAATAGAAAAAAGGAGTGAAAGAAGAGCTGTTTTCGGCAGAGAAAGATTCAAGGTTTAATTCTAACCATTTTAAAATAAAAGAATCCTACTTTTTTTTTCCAATTTCTTTCACGCAACGAGTAGGGTACTGGGAAGTTTTATGGTTTCTTTATCCCGTAAATAGCGCTCACAATCAATGAAAAGTCCTTCTTGACACCAATACAATGAATATATATTCACTTCCAAAAGTTAAGCACGAAGATTTAAAATACAAAAATATCAACAAATACTGCGTTGATTGACACAAAATTCAGCAAGAAAGTATACATATTTATGCATAAAATAAAATCAATAATTATATACAGAAATGAAAACAATATTAAATTTTTGTAAGTTATCAGATAATGACATACTGGAGATTTAAACAGAATTATGTATTAAGTGGAAAAAAAAGACATCAATAGGGTATGTAAGCCCCCCTCATCTATATACAAAGTTTATACCTTGTGACATGCTTTCAAGGTGGTCAACCACCGCAGAATTAAGTAATAGCCATTCTTCTTGTAGAGCATTTCCAGCTCAATAAGAGTGGCTGGATGTGGCAAACGTGAAGATACAGCACGGCCGAGAGCATCCCAAAGATTTTCAATGGGATTAAGGTCGGGAGAATATGCTGGCCACGCCATACGCGCAATTTTTTTACTCTCTAGGTAGTTATCGACGATGTCAGCTCTATGGGGACGTGCGTTATCATCCATTAAAACAAAATAGGGCCAACTGCTGCAGCGTACAATCTTACAATGGGTTCTACGACTTCATCTTGATATTGCATAGCCGTAACAGAGCCCCGTTTAAAGATGTGCAGGTCGGTGCGATATCCTAATGAAATCCCTGCCCACACCATAATGCTTCTGCCTCGGAACATGTGATGTTCGTTGATGTTTAAGGGTTAATTGCGTGTTCCTTGTTCACGCCATATCCTTATATGCTTGTCATCTGGCTCCAGAGCAAATCTTGACTCATCAGTAAACATGACATTACCCCAGTAAGAAACATCTCGGCCGAGAGCACAGCCCAATTGACATGTTCCAAGCACCACTTTAATCGCGCCCCTTTTGATTGGAACGGACAGACAAACGCAAACTCGAGGTAACCGAGCGTAGGGTCCACTCATATGTAATCTTCGGCGTACAGTAGCTGCAGATATCACCTTATTAATGGACGCTGTAACTATAGATGTCACACGTGTGGAGGTCGTTCTGCTTGGGTAAAATCGCAATATATTGATCTTCAGCGGAGTTTGAAACCCTTGAGCGACCGGCTACGGGCCTTCGGACAACTGTCTGAGAGGTTAGGAATTGTTTCCATAAACGTGAAATTACAGAATGATGAACGCCGAAGAAAAGAGCAACATCTGAGATCGACTGTCCTACTTCAATGCAACCCACATCCCGCCAGCGCTCAGAATCTTCCATTCGTCTTCTGGAAGTCATAGAAACACGTATGTCTTGAAAACAAATTGTACGAAAATCTTAAATACCTTCTCTATTAGCACTTATAATCAACTTCTGTAACCCTTCATAAGGCTGGTATCTTATAAGACTGCCCTTTTTGCAAATTTTTTGACATGAAAGAGCGATTGGCTGTTACCTAGTATATTTGCATACTTTCATCTACCTTTGCAGCGATTTGTATCCTCTTCAATTCTGATTGGCTTCCGGAAATTGGCTTTTTACTCTATGTGCTTAACTTTCGGAAGTGAGTGTATAAAGAGGTTACAGCTGGTTTTCTACAATTATACTACATGCTATGTGATGCTAACATAAGACATTTCATGTGCGTTTAAAACCACATTACCCTGCATAAAATTAACATCTAATGTCCCCCTCCCGTCTACATGAAATTCTGAACAATGATTTACATTGTTGTTTATTCGTGCAAAAACATTTAAAAAAAATCTTACATATATATTCTTAAAATATGAGTAAAAAAGGCTTTCCGTTCACTAATTTATATAATTTAATTCTTAAATAGAAAACAATATCCTAATATATCAATTGAAACTATTTCTAGACAAAAATCATTTCCTGTAAAAATGTAAAAACAATTTTAAAGGAAACTGCCAATACTTAGTCCGGTGAATCCATCAATGCTTTGAAAGAGAAGTGAAATAACAATTTATCTTTCAAGATCCGCCATACATCATTCCTAGACACACAAAAGAAAAGTTTTCATGTGTGAGTCTCAGTATTTCTTATATTTTTCTTAGAAACAGTTGTAATGTCTGAGGGTTCGAAATAACAATTTCTAATGGCGTAAAAAGTCGAGTAAGAGAGGAAATTCAACATAATTTTTACTTGTGTATATGTATATATATTATTCAATAGCGCAAATAAAAAAAAGTTATATTTTCACAAACTATAATATATATTAGACAATGCAACAAATCCTTTTGAGCTTAAACTTTTAAAATTTAACTAAGGAAACAGAATAATTTCGGCGAAATTAACTAAATAATCAACTATTGATCAAAATTTGATTAATTAGTTAAATTTTATTTAAATTTTTATGCGGAATACTTAATATAGCTACAATATTTAAAAAATTTAATTAAATTCAATATCTGTTTTAGACAGTTTAGAAAAAATTTTTTAATATTTTTTTCTATATCATATCAGGATTTGCAGATTAAAAGCAGAAATGCTTCAATCAAAAATTTTCTAAATAAAACTAGCAACAAACTAGAATAATTTAAAGATATGAAAGTGAAGCCACTTCATATTAATGACGTTCTATGCAACGAAATGAAATCCATTAAAATCTGATTGAAGGATTTTATAAAAATTTTGATGTTTATACAGCGAAATTTTTTAATCAAACAATGAAGTTTTAGCCAGTCACTTCAGTCATTTTTTTTTTTTTCATGTGAGGGCTGATTCGACTGGCAATTATGTGATTTATAGTATATTCCAAACCACCCTACAAAAAATTTACGCTAAAAATAAGATTTACTTTGTTTATTTGTCGCACTACGGTTACATTTTTGAACAGGAAGACCAATTCAACTAAGAATTACACTGCAGTCGATTCCAAAGGACTAAAAACATACATCCTAAAACGGCAATCGAAGCCACAAACTATTGAACTAAAAATCAGAAAGTTAATCCTTCTGCAATCACCTTGGCATTTGTATAATGTGAGTTGACAAAAAATGATGCTAAATGTTACGTTCAGCAATAATATAATGTAAAAAATCTAAAATTGAAGCAGAAATACGTGTGAAGCTTAATACAGATTAACCGATATGAGAGAAAGCTGATGGCCAATTTTTTTCTTTTTTTGTGTGTGAAATCTTAACCAAGATATTCAAGAAGTGCCTGGAGGTTTACGTAAGAAAATAAGACTTTAATGAAAGCTAATATAAATCATCGATAAATAAGATTTTACTAAGTCATATCCAAAATTAAATTACAGGATTACATCAAACAGAATAAAAAAAAAGTAAAATAATGTTTCAAACTTGCTTTAACAATATCTCATTAAAAAGGCAGAAACATATTTCTAAAGAGGAGTTTCTAATCACATGATACAATTATTTTCTCCACGACATCAACGGACATGTTCCAGAACATTGATATTTGGTTACGTGCAATTAAGTTACAAAGCCAAATAGACGTTGATACAATCTGTCCATTCTACAATGATAAACATTAAGTTCTGCAATATAACGACAGACTTTTTGCAGTCAGGACAAATGAAATTACTTCTGAATTTATTCAAGTTTTTATTCCAAATGCAATGATGATGTCAATTTTATATACTAACATATTTGGCAGTGAAGATTATCCATTTACTGCCTTTTCCTTGTGAATGGGTAATAAACCCAGACCTACCACTTAATATAATTAAAATTGTTGATATAATAAGTTTATAGTACAAAAAATGGATTAAAGAAAAGTTTGCATTCACATAACGCAAAGAATTGATTTCTAGCTGGAATGTAACCTTATCTTTTTTAACTGTCATAAAATTTCCGATATAAATAATTGAAACTTGTTGCTATAATATGCTGTAAGGACTTGGGGAACAGGGGGATTTATGTAGAAAATGTACGTCAAGTGTCATGTATAATATGCCTTTAAAGAAGATCATAGATGGAAGTTCGCTTAAAATGCCCATGGAAATCAAATTTGAGAAGTTACATCTTCCTAATACATAAAAACTAGTACAGATATTAACACTTTCAAACCCATAAGTCGTATAACGAACCAAAAAAAAAATAGCACATGGATGTTGACCCTTATTTTAAAGCTTCAAATCCGGCTTGACTAAATTGGAATATTTTCTATGAGTTGGGAGCTTCTTGAAACTAAAGTAGCAAACGTTATCAATCATTTTCCATTATGCATAAGTGTGAGACATTTTATTTATTAATAGATGTTTGATGCAAGCTAATGAGCCATGGAAATCACTATCTTTATTTCCCCCTCTTCCATAAAAGCCTTTATACATATCTTACTATAAATCACATTAAATTGTCGTCTTCAATTAAACTGCGAAGACTAGATTTACAAATTTGAAAGTCACATTTACAATATCTAAAAAAAATTCAGTATTTCTTTTAAATAATAAAAAAATATATTACATAACATACAAAATAAATAGAATAAAAAAATAAAATCAAAAATAACACAGATAGGCACCATATTTTTAACTCCTAAGAGTGAAAAAAAATCCTGAAAATCAACAAAAAAGTATCAATCAATCACAAGGTAGAAATATAAATTAGGCATCCCATTGCCCTGTAGCATCTTGAACTTCGAAGAAGTCTTAACCACACCGCTATCTCGGAAATTGTACTATGAGTGGCATCATTAAAATATTTGTGGTTTATTAGAACATCTAAATGACAGTAAGATTAAGTTTCCTAGATTAGGTCCAAGGTTTCCAAGGACAATATATTTAGGTTACATATTAGGTTTCCTTTTCACACAGTAAATCATCCTTGGTGCGACAATTGTATCCATTTTAATAGTTCAGAAACGTGAAAAGAGATTGCTCATTATGTAGTATATCAGAAAATGATCCTTAAGCAAAATATTACGCTAAATTTTTACCAAGCGAATTGCTAAGGATCCATACAAATAAATTTTTACGATGTAAAGAAAATGACCTTTATAAATTTTTAATTTATTTTTTTTTACATTTCACACCATTATCAATATTTTTTGCAAAAACATCCAACCATAACATTAGAGGTTCGTTACTATTGATTAGCTATTTGTAACACCGAAATGGAATATGCAATTTCATATAACAACATTTATATGTTTCAATTTCGTATATCTTTTATGAAAAAAATTGCTGAGTCAAAAATTATTAATAAACGATATAATAATATTTTCAAAATAAAAAAAAAACTTTAAATTATTTATTATTATCGCAAATTTATCAAATTCCAAAATCGTGCATAAACTTACGTCCCAGCCATTTTTATATTTTATTACAGATTAAAAAAAAAAGAAGTCCTTTCCACCCACTATTCACTTTTTATATTTCTTCCATACACCCCAGCAACAGAGGAAATAAATGGGAAGTTTTTGAATATTTCGGAAATGTAAGAGAGCAATCCAGAACGGGAAAGGGGTGCAATTTCAGTTTTCTCCATCGTAGAAACCCCATCGAAATTTTTTTTATATCGGATTTTTTTTTTACTGCCATTCCAGTGGCCTTAGGGGCAAATCGACTTAAGATTCCCGGAAGACGTGAGGCTAATGCAAAGACGCAATCGTGTTACTTCCTGCCGAAGGGATAAAAAAAAACTTTATTTGAATTTTTATGAATATATATAAAAAGCATTAAAGTGATAAATCCATTCAGGGACACTCTATGTAACCTTATTTGGATTCAAGTGGATTATTTCAGATTTTACATGTTTTAAATAAAAGATATCGCATGAAAATTGGATCATATAGTAGATAAAAATTATTTTGAAATTAATCCATATCATTATGCTAAAACTATAAGTCGACACAAAAAATTTTGTTTAAATTTAATGTATATTCTAGACAACGATGAAAAAACAAGTTTCATCGAATCTACAGATTAATTTCGGTTAATTACATACACGTATATAACAATCCTCTAACAATTGTATATTACTTTTTCTAAGCTATATTGATTATCTATTTACTTTATATGTGATTAGTAATGAGTCGTTAATAGCCATGCGGTCATATTTTTCACATGAATGCTGATTCGACCGAAAATGACAGATTTTACAGCAATTTAGTTAAGAAATCACAGGAAAAATTATGTGAAGAATTATAAAAAATTTAATTTATATATATTTCTACATTAAATCCATTATTGTACAAAAAAGAATTTTTAGAAATATAAACATTAGTAAAGAATTTTAAACATAAGATTTTAAAAAACCTAAATTTCTATAAATAAAAACATAAAAGAATATATATATATATATATATATATATATATATATATATATATATATATATATATATATATATATATATATATATATATATATATATATATATACTGGAAAATTGTGGAGGAAAAATAATAACAGCATTCTTATATCTTGTTTATTATATTTTATTCAAGATTCTCATTTAAAAAAGTTTTCATTCATTAAAACTTTTTGATTCCACTATATTTAGTTTAGGAATACAGTAACATTACAATTATTTCTAGTAATTTTTACTGAGTAGTTTGTCACTTTTCAATCACTTTTTGCATAAAATATGATGGTAAAAAATATGAAATTATGTATATATATATATATATATATATATATATATATATATATATATATATATATATGCAGAGTAAATAAAATTTAAAATTTATGGATAATTTGTCATTGTCATAAAGAAAAAAATAAGAAATTCGGAGTATTGTTAATCCATGAAATTTAGCTCAAACATCTATACAATCAATTTTAATGAAAACAAATTTTATAGAATTAGAGCAGACATATTAGTATAGAAATACTTAAATTGAAATAAAAATTATTTTGCTGAATCAAAAAATTTTTCCGGAAAATTCTGATACCACAAAATTAATTCAAATGATATTTCATGTTATGTAGCATCTATAAATTAAGTAGAGAAAACTTAGGTTGCATAAAGATAGGCTTAACAAAATATCAAGATTTTAAAAAGTTCAGATGAAATCATTAACTTTTAACTTTTTCTTATAACTTTTCCAGCCGGAAATTTCTAAAATAATTTATACATGAATATATTTAGGAAAACTTTAACAAATTAATTTTCAAACAATTAAACTTTTTTTTAAAATGCTTTACCTAATATATTAAAGTTATGAGAGACATTTTGAAATTTTGTAGCAAAATGATTGAATATAATGTATGCAAAACTTTACTTAAATCGAATCCTGTTTCCCGAAAATCATTACAAATGCGTTTTATTATATATATCCATGCACGATGATATTAATATTGTGAGTACACATACACATTCCTGCTTATTTTTTAAGCGTTTCTTATAAAATGTGTAAATTGCTATAACACATAAAACCACTATAAAATAGATTACTAAGAATATTCATATATTTCAAGAAATCTTTAATGCAAAAAATCCTTTAGTTTATAGCACTAATAATTTAACATTATAATTCCTATTATAATATGTCGATTGTCTAGAAAATCATTCACATTTTTGTTTTCTCTAATTGATGTTATTACGCTCATAAAAATAGCTTCGAAAAGAAATCGAATTACCTACGGATTTTTATAGAAAATATGAAATATTTACTGATATTATTAACTCATCTGTCAAAGAAATAATTCTTTAATATTACTTTTTTATTTTACATTTTTAAGAAATTCATTCACGCACAATAAAAAAATTGTTCCACGTCCCTGTAAAGTTTGCAGTATGCACCACTTAGGCAAACTTGACACTTTGTTCATCATTACTCATCACATAATCCTCACTAATTCGTAATTAACTCATCTGATATCACTGATGGTATTACTCTTTTTGCCTAGTTTATCCGAATCTTATTAAAAATGATTGTTCAAAGGTTTGATTAATGCATGTGTGATTAATTTTTTAACATACTTATATAACATTAAATACAAAAAAATTCAAACACATTTTATGGGCTTTTAATAAAATCATCACTCTTATACTTCTTTACTAATTAAACATCAATAACAAGCCACTTTTATATAAGTAAACATTTAAATTTCTACTATCAGAAATATCAACTTATTGAAATTATTACAAAAAGTATCCATTTACTATTAAAAAATGAGCCACATTCTTTGTCTCATACTTAAAAGAATTGTATGTGTTCATGTGTGTAAATCCATAACCACATCAACATGCTCCAATAATACGTTAATTTCCTTACTGATTGATTACATTATTATAAATGAGCGCGCGCGCACACACACTAACTTACAAATAAGCATACTTAGATCAACTTTACTTAAACAAGCTAGATAAATATACTTTTCCGAAGTTCACACTGACTATGATAACAATATTTCGTGACAACTGAAACTTTAAAAATCACTCTAGATACTTTTAATGTGGATATTATAATCAGAAACACAGTAAAAGTAGACGTTGAAAGCCAAATTGAAGTCCAAGCTCGGTAAATTTTAAATTCCTTGCAGTGTTTATTGGTTTATTCTCCTTGAAGCCTTTCGCCGTTCCGTTTCTTGAAAGTAGTTGATTGCATTAAGTGGTGCAGATGTGCTAATTGAAGGGGAGAGTGCATTAGCATACATTTTACATTAATCAAATCTTTAGGGACGGAAACATTAATAAACAGTGTCAATGATTGATAGCATTAGCTCACATTGACTGAATCATGAATTCCTTTTAGAATAAACTAAAATAAAACTCAGCGTTTCATTTTTCTTTAAAAAAAATTTTTGTATTTATTTCTAGAGCTTGTGAAAGCATCCTCATAATCATTTTGTCTAGTATTTTAACATTTATAATCATTTGAAATCATTCATTTTTTTAAACATATGGCATAAATATAAATGATAATATATAAGACAATTAAGAACAAATTTTTAAATATTAACCTATACTAAAAGGGTTCTTTAAACATTTTCATTTAAAAGTAAAATATATCGGAAAATTTTAAATTTTATTTTAATATTCTATATGACACTAATTGAGAGATAAAAGACAAGTTATTAGTAAGATTTTTACTGAACTTAAATAAATATCGTACATTTAAAAAAGAAAAAAAAACCTTCTGTACGAGTTTAGAACGTAAAAAATTATGGCAAGTATTAACTTTATCGTATGATTGTGGTTCAAAACTATGAAAAAAATTGAATGCGTTTAGCTTCTTTAGCTGATGGATATACACACAACAACAAAATTACAATAACATAATCTATTATTCTAAATGTACTGTAATTTCTACTTTTCTTTTATCTAATAACATTAAATACAAGTTTTTAACTTTATTTTTTTAAGTAAAGACGAAATGTATCATTAAATGGAATGAGAAACAAAATCAACCAGAGGAAAATGTTGCCAAAAAGTATAGTATGTACTGTCGGGTGTGACAACAAATTTGAAACATATAAAGGAAAGCATAAAAAATCTAACTCAAGAATATCAAACTGAACTCAAAAAAATATTTCAAGTGAGAATAATATTTTTTCACTTGAAATAAATATCAAGTGTGAAAAAAAATGTATAAATAAAACAATTTTAAAAGCTGAGAAATAGAACCAAAATGCAAATAAAATATTTTCCATCCGTATTTAAAAAAAAATGTTCAATTCGAAGTTTTATATATTTCTCTTATTAAATCCATAATCTTTTTCAATTTTCAAAATATTAAGTAATACCGAAAGTAACAGATTATATATATATATTGTGGTTTGGCAACTAAGTAACTGCGGATTTTACTCATAGATGACTTCAGTTGAATTTTTAGGTTTGCAGACGTAGTACAAATGTAAAAAACATTTTGTTATTTGATAGTTGGCAATTCAGCTGTCAATCAGTAAAAAAAGTTTTTTGATAGGTTGCGTAGTATTCGTTTGACATTTGTTGAAAAATGGAAAATCAAAAGGAACATTTTCGTCATATTTTGCTTTTATATTTCCGCAAAGGGAAAAACGCATCGCAAGCTCATAAAAAGTTATGTGCTGTTTATGGTGACGAAGCCTTAAAAGAACGGCAGTATCAAAATTGATTTTCCAAATTTCGTTCTGGTGATTTTTCACTCAAAGATGAGAAAAGCTCTGATCGTGCAGTTGACTTTGATGACGACCTAATCAAAGCAATAATCGATTCGGATCGTCACAGTACAACGCATGAGATTGCAGAGAAGCTTTATGTATCACATACATGCATTGAAAATCACTTAAAACACTCTGGCTATGTTCATAAACTCGATACATGGGTTCCTCACGAACTGAAAGAAACGCATTTAACGCAACGCATTAACTGCTGTGATTTGCTAAAGAAACGTAATAAAAATGATCCATTTTTAAAACGACTGATAAATGGCGATGAAAAATGGGTTGTTTACAACAATATCAAGCGGAAAAGATTGTGGAGCAGGCCAGGTGAACCAACTCAAACATCAAAAGCTGATATTGATCAAAAGAAGATTTTGTTATCGATTTGGTGGGATTACAAAGGAATTGTCTACTTTGAACTCTTACCACCCGACCGAACGATCAATTCTGATGTCTACATTGAACAACTAACGAAATAAAACAATGCAGTTGAAGAAAAGCGGCCCGAATTGACAAATCAATAGGTGTTGTATTCCATCATGACAATCCAAGGACACACACATCTTTGGTCACTCGGGAAAAGTTATTGGAGCTTAGTTCGGATGTTTTTCCACACCCACCATATAGGCCTGACCTTGCATCATCTGATTACTTTTTGTTTCGATGTTTACAAAATTCCTTTAATGGTAGAAATTTCAATAATAATGATGACATCAAATCATACCTGATTCAGATTTTTGCTAATAAAAAAAAAGAAGTTTTATGAACGTGAGATTATGATGCTGCCTAAAAGATGGCAAAAGGTCATTGATCAAAATGGGCAATATATTACAAAATAAAGTTATTTCGTTCCATGAAAAAATTGTCTTTGATTTTCTAAAAAAAAATACGC
This sequence comes from Latrodectus hesperus, assembly GCA_037975125.1. Taxonomy (NCBI): domain Eukaryota; kingdom Metazoa; phylum Arthropoda; class Arachnida; order Araneae; family Theridiidae; genus Latrodectus; species Latrodectus hesperus. The sequence goes on from CM075851.1 coordinate 113,219,106, forward strand.
AATTACTTAGTTGCCAACCCAATATGTATATATATATATATATATATATATATAAGTATATAACTCTCTTTATTGTAATGCTCCAAAATACGATACAAGATACGTTTGGCAAGTAAATAGATTTTAGATTTTGAGTGTAAATTATAAATTTTATATATTTTTGGAATATTATTTGTAGAACTGCTTTGTATCTCAGACATACTCAGAATTCACCGTAAATAACAACACTATTGTTTGTTATTTACGGTGAATTCTATATTCAATATGCAAAAGAAAACTAAAAACATAACATATGTATACATGCAAGTATATATATATATACGTACATAAAGCACTACTTTCCATACAAGATCCAGGAGCTCCATGATAAGTATTAGGGTCTATTATTCGCAGTCAGTTAGCTCAACAGAATGACTGTTGATCTATCATGATCTTGAAATAATCTGTGGAGAGACGAGGTTCATTGATATCTCAACATGATCTTGCGCTAATCCTGTGAACAGGTATATCATTGATCATTGTATTGAAGGTACTCATATCTGTGATAAAACGTCTCCATACGGTTCAATAATTAATAATCCTCGAATAGGCAAACACGCGGTGGATATTCACATGATGTTGTTGCACCAGCATACATCCCTGTACCTAGACCATAGTAGGGCTCTGCCAGTTAAATGACTAGCCAGATGGGAATCTTCCTAATTCCAGGAGCTCAAGCAGAATTCCCAATACTTGACCTACCACCCAAGATGTATTATTTCTCTCAATTTGAGGACATTACGACCACAGCATATTTAACGTGCCCTAGCTGCTTCTAGTGAACATGGTGGATTTTTGGTTTGATTCACTGTTTATTGAGAGTTAGTGAGTCCGAACTCACTAACTCTCAATAAACAGAATGACGTTCTAGTTCATCAGAACACCATATCCCGTGGCTGTATTCAAATGCTATACAATAATTTTTCCTTTTTAGGCTATCTGCAAAAAAAAATGATTCAGTGCATTATTGGTGCTACATGTCCTCTCCTGAGTAAAAAGCAATTTTCCTAGTAAGGCAATGACCCTAACTATGTTCATGAATATTTTTAAAAAAATATTTACAAAATACTACATTAAATAAGGTCTCATCAAATGATTTAATAGCTAAATGTAAAATAATGACTCAAGTTTAAAGTTCTAAAAGATTACTTAATATTGTTATAAGGCTTATTCTTAAAATGCTTTTTCACAAACTAGAATTGAATTCAACAAGAACGTTAAATGTCCAATTGATAAAAAAATTGTCAGCTTTTTTACTTTAAATATTTTTTAAAAAATTGTTTTAGATATCTATGCTAATACTACGGCTTATTTTCTCGGTGTAAAATTATTTTTCAAAAAATGTCTCACATTTATTTTTAATGTTTTCATAAATCGCGAAAAGTTAACATTGTTATAGTTAACTATTTGTGTTTATATTAGAAAAATTCCTTTTATTATTCACAACAGGAAATATAGAAAAAAGTACTTCTTTTAGGCAATTAAATATACATATTTTTTTATAAAATAATAAATTTATGCAATATATTAATTTGCAAACATTTTCCATAAAAAATGCCTTTTCCTTCACTACACTAAAAACAGTTAATTTTTTTACAGAGAACCAATAACTTTATATACTCTAATTCAATTTTATTTTTTTATATTTTTCTTATCGTGTATTCTTTTTATGTTTCCCCCAAACATTTTTAAAAATTCCTTTCAATATTGCTAAGCAATAATTTTCTACTTTCTATATTTGGTTCTACTTACTATTGGATCAAAAGTACTTTTACAAAGGTAAAATTCTACTTATTACATGAACCATTATATTATATTTCAGACTTTTTCTAGCATGTTACAGAAATACTTTTCAATATATCTTGACACTAAAATAAAGTATTCAACTTGAGAAAAAGTGCTTCTGTGAATTACGAAAAATCGCATGAAATTTTCTTTCCCATTTCATATGATACTTTCCTTCCAAATGTAGAAAAGTTAACTTATAGAATATTTCATAAAACACATTAATGAATAAATGAATTATACAAAATAATAAACGCGAAAATCATCTTTTAAAAAACACTTCAAGTTTTGCTTATACCTTTCCAAACTTTCGTTGAATATATTGGCATGAAAGCAGTAAATTCTGGATATGATATTGTTTAATTTAATTATATCATAAAGAGCTTGAGACATTAATTTTAAAAACATAAAATGCGTTTAAATATTTATTTCTAAAAATCAATACTCTTTAACTGTAACGCCATATCTACCTCTTCCTACTCATCACTTATTTGATAAACAGCTTCCATGGTTGTTCTACTTATAGCAATTTTATATGGCAAGAGGTAAGACCAGATTCATAGGTCAATCTAAATGATGGAAATAACTGCATGTTTTTAGCGAACACTAAGTACAGATTTCCTCCGATCAAATATTAAAAGTGATATTATTGAATAACAAGCTGTCCCAGCCACGCGTTGCAGTGGCTGAGTTTTTAAAATACATTGAATCAATTTTTTACTAATTCTTGGGTTCAATCAAATTAATTTTTTCTAAAAAATTTAGAATAGGTTCATTCATAGGAGATTAAAAATAAAACGTTTCACCAAAATTTAATAATAATAGGTAAAGTATCGAAATTTTGAAATTAAGCGCAAATCAACATATACTTTCTGAATTTACATTTTATTCATCTTATATTAAATTATAGTTTGTAATCAGTGACTTACTTATAAAATATACCATATAAATTAAAGACATCTAAAAATAAATTGTTATAAATGAGGTAGATAACATTGACATCGAACTATTATTTTTTCAATTTTAAATTATTAAAACTAAAAAATTTTTCCGCTGCATTATACGGTAATAAAAAAAAATTAAAAGAATAAATTATTTGAATAAATAAATTAGATCAAAATGTACTGCTGAATAAATTAATAATTATCAAATTATAAGGTAAAAATAAAAAAAATAAAAGGCTATCAAGAAATACTTACATGATTTCGAGGTGGTATGAAAATTAATAGAGAAAAACAGTAATAAATTTTTATTTTACTATTTATAATATTAAAAATATTGAAACTGAACACTTCACAATAATAACACAATACAAAGTATAATTATGAAAATGGTTCACGAAAAATTGTTATAATATGATTATACATCATGAAAATATATGTAAATTCTATATTTAACCACGCGCTTGCGCTTGCACGTTAATTTTCTCGAAGATGGTATAATCTAGAAAAATAAACACGTCGCCATCTGCCGAATACTTGTGCAACTTAGATGCTTAACCGCCATCTATTAGGAACTTACAGAACTAACCAATAAATAAACACTAATGTCGTATAATAAATATTGAGATCAATAATTAAGAAATAAAAACTATTCTATCTTTTAAGTTGGACCATATTATAAATGGTAAAAAAATTTTATCCAAATCCGTTCAGTAGTTTCAGAGTTTATCGGGAACATACATCGTGACACGAAATTTATTTATATATATATATATATATATATATATATATATATATATATATATATATATATATATATATATATATATATATATATATAGCTGACCCAGCCACGCGTTGCAGTGGCTGAGTTTTTAAAATACATTGAATCAATTTTTTACTAATTCTTGGTTATAATCAAATTAATATTTTCTAAAAAAATTTAAAATAGGTTCATTCATATGAGATTAAAAATAAAACGTTTCGCAAAAATTTAAAAGTAATATATAAAGTATCGAAATTTTTAAATTAAGTACAAACCAACATATACTTTCTGAATTTACATTTTATTCATCTTATATTAAATTATAGTTTGTAATCAGTGACTTACTTTTATAAAATATACTATATAAATTAAAAACATCTAAAAATAAATTGTTATAAATGAGGTAGATAACATTGACATCGAACTATTATTTTTTCAATTTTAAATTATTAAAATTAAAATTATCTAAGTACTACTTTGTGTACAACATTCCTGGTTAACCTTTCTTTCGCTAACACGAAGAGATTTGATGGTTTTCCTACACGTGAGCAGGCAACATATAGCTGTCCATGTGAGAAACATGTGTTTTCCAAATCCAAACCACAAATAGACATTGTTTGGCCTTGAGATTTATTTATATGGTCATCGCAAAAGCTAAACAAATCGGAAATTGGAGCCTTTTAAGCGGTATTGGAGATTCTGACACTATCAGTGGAATACGTGGCAACAGGACGATATTTCCTTTAAATTTTCCCGTCAAAATTGTTGCTTCGAGAATATTTTCGGTCATTTTTTATGACTAAGCGTGTACCGTTACATAATTGAGGTGGGTTTAAATTACGTAGAAGAATAATTGGTGAACCAATTTTCAATTGAAGATTATGTGGTGGCATTCCTGGCATATCCAGAGAATTCAAAAATTCAGTTGGAAAGTTTACGGCTTCGTTTTCATCAATAACAGTGTCGATTGATTTAAGAGACATCAAATCTACGGGCAACATCTGTTGAATATGGAAGTTAATTTCGTTGGCATCAAAGTTTTTTGCTGCCAAAATAGCACGATTACAGAGCCAATTATCAAATTATAAAATAAAAATAAAAAAATAAAAGTCTATAAAGAAATACTTCCATGTTTTCGAGGTGGTATGAAAATTAGTAGAGAAATTCAGTAATAAATAAAATTTTATTTTACTATTTATAATATTAAAAATATTCAAATTGAACACTACACAATAATAACACAATACAAAGTATAATTATAAAAATGATTCACGAAAAATTGTTATAGTATGATTATACACCATGAAAATATATGTACATCATGAAAATATAATAATAAAAATATATGTAAATTCTATATTTAACCACGCGATTGCGCGCGCACGTTAATTTTCTCGAAGATGTATAATCTAGAAAAATAAACACGTCGCCATCTGCCGAATACCTGTGCAACTTAGATGCTAAACCGCCATCTATTAGGAACTTACAGAACTAACCAAAAAAAATAAAAAATAAAAATTTAGGGTTGTACTACCCCTAACATTTAGGGGGATGAAAAATAGATGTTGGCCGATTCTCATAGATACCGGATAAGCACAAAAAATTTCATCAAAATCGGTCAAGCCGTTTCGGAGGAGTATGGCAACGAAAACTGTGACACGAGAATTTTATATATTAGATTATAATATTAAGATAGTTCTAAGTTTAAAAAATTATAAATCGGTGCGAAGTACTAAAAGACAATGGAAAACACTGCAATTTACCGTCAATTCATTTCCAATTTGCGATGCCTTCACGAACACATTTTAAATATTTACATCAACTAATGGTTGAGGAATAAGTCTCATCAAAACTGGTGATTTTAACTAATTAGCACTCAACTTGGAAAGGAACAATTTTAATTAAGATTAAATAATAACCTGAAGTAACTCAATGCAGGTTAAATAAAGTTTGAAAGCTCAGCTGAAAGGGGAAACAATTAAGAATGTTTAAGCTAAATTTTGGAGATCCAACCGATCATTTTAACACTACATTTAATTCAAATTAAAAAAATGAAAAGGATATTACAGTTTAAATTATAAATTATATTAATAACAATATTGACACAATCTAAATGGGAGCCTAACAGATGAAAATTGTTGTAAAACTATTTTTCTGAATATATGTAGTGTATTGTTTTTTGATAGTACTTATAGATAGTATGTAGTATTAATGCAAAACAATACTACATATTACTTATGTAGCATTCTTTTACATTATACTATATATATATATATATATATATATATATATATATATATATATATATATATATATATATATATATATATATATATATATATATAAATTTCGTGTCACGATGTATGTTCCTGATAAACTCCGAAACTACTGAACGGATTTTGATAAAATTTTGTCACCATTTATAATATGGTCCAACTTAAAAGATAGAATAGTTTTTATCTCTTAATTATTGATCTCAATATTTATTCTACGACATTAGTGTTTATTTATGGGTTAGTTCTGTAAGTTCCTAATAGATGGCGGTTTAGCATCTAAGTTGCACAGGTATTCGGCAGATGGCGACGTGTTTATTTTTCTAGATTATACCATCTTCGAGAAAATTATCGTGCGCGCGCAAGCGCGTGGTTAAATATAGAATTTACATATATTTTCATGATGTATAATGATACTATAACAATTTTTCGTGAATCATTTTCATAATTATACTTTGTATTGTGTTATTATTGTGCAGTATTCAGTTTGAATATTTTTAATATTATAAATAGTAAAATAAAATTTTATTTATTACTGTTTTTCTCTACTAATTTTCATACCACCTCGAAAATATGTAAGTATTTCTTGATAGCCTTTTATTATTTTTTATTTTTATTTTATAATTTGATAATTATTAATTTACTCAGCAGTACATTTTGATCTAATTTATTTATTCAAATGATAAATTCTTTTAATTTTTTTTATTTCAGTATAATGCCACGGTATAGAATTATATTAATCAGTATAAAATTATATTAAAAATTTTTAGTTTTAATATAATTTAAAATTAAAATAATAATAGTTCGATGTCAATGTTATCTACCTCATTTATAACAATTTATTTTTAGATGTCTTTAATTTATATAGTATATTTTATAAGTAAGTCACTGATTACAAACTATAATTTAATATAAGATGAATAAAATGTAAATTCAGAAAGTATATGTTGATTTGCGCTTAATTTCAAAATTTCGATACTTTACCTATTATTATTAAATTTTGGTGAAAAGTTTTATTTTTAATCTCCTATGAATGAACCTATTCTAAATTTTTTTAGAAAATATTAATTTGATTGAACCCAAGAATTAGTAAAAAATTGATTCAATGTATTTTAAAAACTCAGCCACTGCAACGCGTGGCTGGTTCAGCTTTGTATATATATATATATATATATATATATATATATATATATATATATATATATATATATATATATATATATATATATATATATATATTACCAGTAGCATTATTACATATTACCTGTAGTTTCCTTCATGGAAAACCAAAAAATTTCAACGACCTATCCCTACAGGTGTGCCAGTAGGAATCATAAACGCACCATCTAACTCGGGTTTAAAAATGTCTTGGATGGAATTCAGAATCCTTCATTTGGAAGAGATTAAACCTTAAGGACATAGTACGAATTCGATAGTCAGCGAGACAACCTCCACCAATGAAACTCAACGTACAGTCATAAATAAGTGATTCAACCTCGAAGAAATGTAGAGGAATATGTATTATAAAAAAATATATTTTGAACAAATAATGTAAAGTTAAAATTAAAACACAAGTCATGTATTTAGAAACAGGGAGAACTTATTTAACATTATGTTGTTTCATCATTTTCATAGCGAATCATTCAATATACATACGAATTTTAATCCAGATAATTATGTTTTCTCCTTTTTCCTGTGTTCCATGAGATTGGTGTTATACATATATACCAAGCAAATTTGTGTTGAATATATACGAATCTTAACGCTAGTATGTACAAAGTCATTATGCACTAAATCCAATCCGCTATATATTTTTGTGATTATCTTTTACCTCGCATCATATAGCTATTTTAAATCGGCCAGTTACTTTGAATGATTAACACTAAAAGGCACATTAAATAGCATACGATACCCATAATTGGACACACTAATTTTATGACTTACAACGGTGAATGTTTGCAGATTATAAATGAACTTAGTTGATATCATAAACATGGAAATAATAGACAACATATTTTCTTTAAAAAAAGGTATTTTTAAAGCGAATTTTTGAAAATGCATCAATATATTTAAAACGGGTATAATTAAATTTAAATATAAAAATTAGAATAACGTAATAGCACAAGATAAAAGGCTTATCTAACCATGAAACGGTGCTTACAATTAAAGTAGAAACACAATATATTCGTGTTGATCTACTTTATAGAAATCCGCCGCGTAAGCAGAGATTGGGTGAAGGGGCTCTGACTTTCCTTTGTCACAAGAACACACTTCTCTATCAGTTCTGTAACACCTAACACAGAAATCGTATTAGCTCTCTTTTTAATAATTATTTAGATTATTGAAGCATTCAACCAGTTTTACTTCAAAGTACATATATCAGATTTCATATCCATTATACTTCGCCTAAATGTTACTTGCAAACCAATAGAGTATATTTATGAATGCATTTATTACCAGTATTTAATAATATATTTATGATGACAGCATAATATTATAAGCATACATTTTTTTTTGTAAAATTAGTAAAAACTAGATGCAAAAATTTTTTTTTCAAAAATTAGTTACGAATTTTGTCAACAGGTTGTGTCTATTGTACATTATTGATGTCCAAAAACTACTACTGCTCGTCTTGAATCAATTTTGAAACAACAAAAACGACCGTTATTAAAAGGTAGTCTTCAATATATGTATTTATAGTTTATAAATTTGGAAGGTCATACCGTATCAGCATCACCGCCTGCAACCTTTAGTGATAACTAATTTTCAAGTTATGAGTCCTTTCACATTTTTTCCTTAAAAAAGTTCACTTACAGTTGGCAAAAAAAGTATTAGAACAATAGGAAATTTGTAGTTTTCAAGTTAATAAAAACAAGTAAAACTTATAATCAGTTTATAAATGATAATATGCTCTTCGAAAATTATAACTAAGAAAAAAATAAAATTTAAAAATAATTACAGTATTATTAAAATAAAAATAACAAAATTTGCATCGCAAAAAATGTATTAGAACAAAAGCAGAAACATGCAAATTACAGCGCTGGTGACGTCATTAAACTTTCAAGGTTACTTTCAACCGTATCAATGTCAAGGGCGCTCGTCTCATTCACTGCTAGTTTGTAGAAATTCAGTTTACGTGGACTTTTCCTGCCATGGCATCCAAAATAAAAGAGATTTATCTAGCGAAGAGAGAACAAATCGTTTACCTGCACAATAGTGGCAAAACACTTCGAGAAATTTCCAGTAAGTTGAATGTTTCACTTTGCGCAATTCACAACATTCTAAAAAAGAAAAAGAAACTGGTATTGTGGATAATATAAGGCCAAGATCAGGGAGACCAAGCAAGCTGACTGTCAGAGAAAAACGAGAAGTGGTTAAAGATGCTCTACAGTATCCGACAGGAAGTGCAAGGATGTTGGCCGCAAATATTGAATCAATCTCAGGAAAGGTTGTAACACCTCAAACAGTTAGAAATGTATTGCATAATGCTGGTATAAAAGGAAGACGGCCAAGGAAAAAACCCTTTCTTTTAGAAATCAACAGGAAAAAACGCCTAGAATTTGCCAAAATTTATAAAAATAAATCATTAGATTTCTGGAAATAAGTAATTTTCTCCGAGGAGAATAAATTTGAAATTTTCAAACCTAAACACGTGCTCACAGTTTGGAGAAAAAAAGGAACTGCTTTTCAGGCTCAAAATGTACAGAAAACTATAAAGCGGGGAGGAAGGAATGTGATAGCCTGGGGTGGTATGGCTTACAATGGAGTTGGAAATCTCCAGTTCATTGACGATAAAATGACAGCTTTGTCATATATTGATGTGTTACGAGATAACTTGAGAGATAGGGCAAAGAAATTAACGTTAGAGAAGACATTCATTTTTCAACAAGAACAAGACCCCAAACATACTGCCAACAAAACCAAAGAATGGCTATTATAAGAATATAATGCTCCCTGAAGATTGGTAGCTCCCCCACAGTCCCCAGACTTGAATCCTATAGAATATTTGTGATATCTATTGGATGAAAAAATGAAAAAACAATAACAAGTAAAACAAGCTTTGCAAGATGCCTGGACCAGCATGTCATCAAACGTCACCAAAGATTTGGTGGAATCTAAGCCAAGACGTCTGGATGCAGTAATTTCAGCTAACGGACAACATACCATGAATTAGTATCACGTTCAAATTTTTAGTCATTTTATTTTATATGAATGATTCAATATTGAAGTCCGATGTTCTAATACTTTTTTGCACACACACACACACACACACACACAAAGCACAAATCTTCTTTTATTTTAATTTTTTAAATCCTATTGATTCTAAATATTTGTTTCTTACTCTATGAGTAGTTATGTAAAAGTATTACATAATATACATACTATGTGACAAATGTTTCATTTTATTACCTTGAGAACTTAAAAATTACTATTGTTCTATACCTTTTTTGCCAACTATATTTTTCTCTAGCGATCACCGATTTCAAGATGTTTCAAATCGAAATAGGAATCAAATCTATCAAACCTTATACTAGAGAAAAATTTAATAAAAACTTACTGCATGCTAAATTTTAAGGTATTATAAGAATCAAATAATAAAAATGTTAGATAATCTTTCAATCAGCTATATAACAGAAATTAATAATAAATGACAGTACCTTTTAAGACTCCAGATTTTTATATTTTATTTTTATCGTTACACTTTGTAATAACTAAAAGTTCGATTATTTAAATTCCTTCTAGTATTATATTTTCATATATTACGAAACAAAGAATTAATTTCCGAACGTGTTAAAGCTCGATAAAATTCAAAATCTAACATTCAAAGGTATAAAAAAATTAATTTCGTAAGAAAAAATAAAAAGTAAAGATATCCTGATATAAACGCAGCACAATGAAAGGTATAATATTAGAATGTTTTTACACGCTTCACTACATGACAATAAAAAATCACAAGCACGCATTAGAATTACAATGAATATTAGCTCTATACATGTATTGCAATAATACTGTTTATTCAATTTTACAGGAAAAATTTTTGAAGGATCCAAAATTCACAAATATTTAATTACTTCCCACCGGAGTTAATTTCACAATTATACATAAAAGTTGAATTATTTGCAAAGCTTTTTATAAGACTCTATTAATTTAGACTTATTTTTTCGAAAAATGCTATATTTTACTTTGGTTTCTTAATGGCTAACTATCCACAATGATTAACAAACTCGCCTGAGGAAATCTTTACGTACGGTAAGTGTACAACAGCAACAAATGACGCTAATGCTGATTATTATTATTTTGCTTATTCTGTTAAAAATAAGTAAATTTCAGTTTCATAATGATAGAGATATCCCTTAACTAAGCATTTGGACATCAACATACAAAAAACTATAATTCCCTTTCAAGAAGCTAATGTTTTGGATGAAACAAAAGCTAAAGTTTCATGGCTCACACTTAATGGGAATTTTTACTAAAATTTTTCGGAAATATTATTCACTGGGATAAAAGATTTTCCTAATAAAACTTTATTTATAAATACCTTGATAAAACTCTTTATGAAATTAAGCTAATCGTTTGAGCTTCAAGAAATTAAACATCTGGATACTAAAACATATGACGTTTCTCACTAAAACTTCCACAGTGTCTTTATTGAAACGAAAGAATTCTCTACAAAACATTAGTTAACTGAAGTTTACTAAAGATTTAAGAAACTCTAGATGAAATGAAAGACCATAGTAAAATTTACATGGAACAAAAGAATTCCTTGGTGAAACTCGATTTAACATCCTGATACAGATTTCGTATGAAGTTAAACTATTATCTTGAGAATTAAGAAAGTATACAATTGTTTATAAAATATTAAAGTTATAAATAATATTAAATAAAAAAACTTATATTAAATTATTTTAACATTATATTAAATAACAAAGTAAATATTAATATTTAAAGTTCATATTCATAAAAAATTATATTTTGACTAAAATAAATAATAACGCATAGTAAATTATATTAAGTATCTTTCCTATAATTTTAAGTAATGCCTTTACTGAAACAAAAGAACTCCACTAAAAACTTTAGAAAACAGCGACAGTTGAATCTTGAACCTGAAAAATCTAAAGACTCGGATGTTGATACGTATGAAATTATATTATATACAAAATTCTAATTTTTTTACCAAATATATAGCTTCTCTATTTTTTGCTAAAATTGTATGAAATATTTTTCACTGAAATGAAAGAATTCCCCATTATTTCCTGAAATATCTTCACTGAGAAATGAAAAACTTCCCTTCTAGAAAGTAAATGTCCTAATAAAAGTTTCAAAAAAATCTTAACTGAAACTAGAGAATCTAAAAAATCTTTTACATTTTACCATATGAATCGCAACTGTTTATTATGGAAAACAATAGCTTGATATTAGTAATTTACAGCGTCTGCTATTGCTATCTAAGTGATATTCACATAAAGAATCAATACATCATCAGGTTGTGAAGCAGTAATTTTCAAAACAACGAAAAGCACTCAGTCAATTCAGAAACAATTCAATTCCTGGACATCATTTGTGGAATGGAGACAATTACGCAATGCATCAGTTGCTAATACAAAGAGGAAATCGATCATTCCTCGGCAAAGATTACAATTGGAAAAATGGAAAATACTTCGACGATAACTAATTAAGAGTGAGTAGACACTGCAAGGAATGATACGATAAATAATTAATACAATGCTCTGCACTTCGATATAACAAATACACAATAAAACGGAAACGACTGATGAATTGCAAGCATGGCAGGGGCTACCGTAATTCATTCTGGAGTGTGATGAATGGCAAACGTTCACAGTTGTTAAAATCCCAATTTGTTGAGAACTGGATGCACAAATCCTAAAATAGCTTCGAAGATTCACAACCTTGAATACTCGCGTTTTTAACATAACTATTAATTGGTTAATTGAGAAGTCCTCCTACATTGTAAAAGAAAACTTCAACGAAAATATTTTTATTTGAAGAAGGAAAAATCTTTGTTAGAATTGAAACACGTGATATTCTTAATTAATATAAATTTAAAGAAAAATTATAATCACAATAATTCTTAAAATTAATTTAGTTAAACAATTATCATAAACATTAAAATTGCCATTAGATTTTAAATGATTTGAATGAATGTATATATATATATATATATATATATATATATATATATATATATATATATATATATATATATATATATATATATATATATATATATAAGCAAAAATTCTAGAAAATTTTTATATTTGATACATTATTTTGGCGTCAGTAATGAATTTCTAAAATTGTGACATTTTAAAAATTTTTAGTTTAAATAAAAATGAAAACACTTCAAAATTATAGATTAATTTAAGGAAATAAAAAAAATGAATGCACAAAAAAGGACAATATTATAAGCATTACTTTCTCAAAAATACGAATTGTTAAAAAAAAAACCTACAAAAAATTGCCAGAATACAATTTATTTATTGAACACTAATTTCGTGCAAAATAATTAAACGTCATCTAACGTAAATCATATATATAATCTAAACGTAATTAACACTAAGATTTATTATATAGAAAGCTTTTAAATTTTTTTTCGTAAGTTAATTTCGGAAATAAAAATGTTAAATAAACTAACACATTCCTGATAAGTTATTTTTATAAAGATTCCATTATCTGGTTACAGCATTAAATACATTTCATACTGATGTTGTGATTATTGAGAAGCTCATATCTGCTCTTCAGATAATAATATATTATATAATAATTATATGCCAAAAAAAGAATGATGATTTAAAATGTCATTTAAATATCATTCTTAAATCAGAAATGTTAAAACAGACCAGGATTTGGGAATTATCTTTTATTTATTAGCAATAAATATAATAAAAAAACTATGAAAAATCTCAAAATATAGGATTTTTGTCTAAACATTAACAATGAAATAATATGATTGGTATTTTAATTTAATATACTGATAGATGGTAGCAGACGTGTTTTCCGCTGTTCCTAAAGTAATACCAAGGACTGAGTTCTGACACTGCTTAATTTAGTACACATCTTGTACATATTTCACGTTCGTAAGAAATTGTACAGATGAAACGTTTAAGAAAAAAAAAACTCTATGAAATACACTACCCAACATTAAAAATGCAACACAATGGAGTAACCAGAAAATAATAAAACTTAGAAAACAGAGGAAGAACAAGAAGTAATCTTTATTCCGAAATGAGTCATCAGATAGAGCAAGAACAGCGTCAACTCGGTAAGTTGTAGGATCCATGTGGACGATGATTCGCTAACTAACATGTCTACATACATGACAGTATGGAGGCGCATGAGGGAATGACCCTCCATTCATTGTCAAACTTTGCCAAAATTCGTTAATGAATGCAGCAGTGGTAGTCTGCATATCGCCTCCAATCATATCCTAAATGTGTTCGATTGGTAAAAGAGGCAGAAATGCCTTCATGGGCCAACACTGCTTGTCGGCAGATGTATCAATCCAAGTATGCTGATGTCATTCTGGTTGCACAGGATTCTTCTCAAACTTAGCCATTTTTTGTTCAAATCATTTTAGCCACAAACAGTGCACTGTGGATGCGTCCAGTGTGACACAGCAGAGATTAGCCACATAAATTAGTAACTTCCCCTTCTCAGTCCGACCTCATATCACTGGTAAAATCATCAGACCACTGAAACTAACTCTGTTGACAGAGTCCTGGCTATTGTATGCGTCGTCTAAGACAAATAAGTAGTTTCGATGGTGATTTCCCCAAGAGAAAGAGCAGCACAAAAATTTACAATTCTGTTGGTTCCTTTCTTTGTATCTTATTCGAATTGCAACGGAGACCTGTGCTTTTTATCATTTGCATAATTTGGATAATATACCTACAATGAAATTTGCATAACTTTTTGGTCATCCCTTCTTGATGTTGTTGTTGTTGTTGTTGCACCGGCATACTTCCCTGTACCTAGCCCTTAGATGGACTTTACCAGTTGGATAGAAGCAGCCGGATGGAGTGATTTTGAAGCAGGAAGAAAGCAGAAGATTCCCAAGACTTGACCTGCCACCCCCAGATGAGTTACCTCACCTGGAGGACATTGTGGCCAGATTTAGTGTGCCCCGGCCGCCTTTAGCGAAAACAACGGAACAAGTTGCAAAAATATGTGGAAATAACACACTTACAGGAACACATAGAATTACAAATGATGAGAATACAATGTGAAAGAATTACAAAGTATGAAAATACGAAAGATTACAAATAATGACTAAAAACACACTGAAAAAAAGGATTTTGAAGAGGAGCTCATAAATTAAAAACATAAATTGAAAAGAGTCCATTAAAATAGGTTGAAGCTGCTAATTGCTTAGCAAAGTCTATGCACTTAGGCTAAGTACAGAAGTCCAAGTACTTAGGCTTGTGATATTAGCAGAGGAGGGTCAATGCTGATTCTTCTTGAGCCACGTGAATAAGCATTCTTGATTAATTAGGAAGTCCATTAGTTGGTTTAGTTTTCGTCTAGAGGTCTTGTTAGAGAGTACGGCTCGTTTCCAGTTAATAACCCACTGTTTTGCAGGGGTTGATAAATGCCACGTAGAAGTGAGTTGGCAGACCGTGAGATAATGTATTGGGTCTCCTTCTTACAAATTTCTTGTCTCAAAGATCTAGCTCTGAAATAACTCAACCCCAAAATAGACTGCGCTTCTTAGCTATAGTAATTTCTAAAATACCACATTACGTAAGTTAATATGCAAAAGTACAAAGCAAATATAGTTTTTGAAATCGAATGAAGTGAGAATAAGTATGCAAATTCGTGAATGACGTGGTTAAGACATCGGTCAATCGAGAGTAGGAATATCAGTTGTTATAAAAGGTCTACCGCGCACATTCACCAATCATAACGTGTACAGTAGCGAAAAGAAATGGACATGTCTATGGAGCTCTTTTGGTATTATTTACTTTACGACTTCAAAAAGGTTTATCAGCTGCTGCATCAAGATGTCGAATATGTCAAGCGTTTGGGAATAATATTGTAAATCAACGTATGGCAAGGGCATTGATTTCACAAATACAGGTCGGGAGATTTGTCCCTCTGTGTTGAAACTCGCAGTGACCGATAACAGGTCTAGGATAATGAAGCCCTGCAGGTGGCTATTGAAGAGGACAGCAATCAAACGAGTGGTGAGCTTGCCAGATAATTTAACGTTTCTGGTCAAAAGGTTAGATTTCATCTGCACCGCTTATGTAAAACGTACAAGCTGAGCAAGTGAATTATTCACATGCTGTTGGAAGTCCATAAGCAACAACGAGTAGTAGCCTATTTCTTGTTGCTTTCTCACCACCGTAGCGCATCCATAGTCAACCGAGTCCCGACCAGTTACTGAAGGAGGTCCTATATAACATTCTCAAGTGTTCCAAACATTGGTTGTAATAGCAGAATACTTTTCTGCACAACACAAGACCACCCATTCACGCACATTATGCTTTTTGTTTGGTGAACTAATCGTCAAGTGGTTCACTATGAACTGGTATCAATGGGCCAAGCGGTCACAGCGGATCTGAACTCGCAGCAATTGGAATGTGTGCAACAGGCACTGCAACAGAAGGAGACACTACTGGTTAATTGCTAGAGTGTAGAGTTCTTGGACAATAACATAAGGGCACATATCACGCATGAATCAAAAATATCATACAGCGACTGGGTTGAGAAACTTTGTGCCCTCCTCCTTACTTACCTCACCTTGCACCATTAGATCATCCCCTCTTCCATTCCCTGTACAATCATCTTCACGAAAAAATTTTTCATTAATGAAGCAGACTTTTGTGAAGCACTCACGGACTGCTTTGCGTCCAAAACTCCCGAGTTCTATCACAAAAGGATTAAACAGAAGATACTGGATGCCGATGATGATTACTTCAAGAACTAACAATAGGCTTCATTTTCTGTGTGTCATGTTTTTTCATTAAAAACAGCAAAAACTTTCTTGTTTACCTTGTAGATTACATTACAATATCTTGCATTATTTACTTTTAAATATCTTTAAAATATCAAGTTTTAGAGTAAGTTAGTTGATATGTACACATATATTATTATAATCGGGTTTATTCTGAAATAATATAGCATGCATAGAGAGAAAAATTATCAAAAAATAATAATAATAACTTTACTTATTACAATAAAAGAGACTGCAAGGATTTTGTAAAAAAATGTAATACAAGAAATGTTTTTTTGTTAAGAAGAAGTTTTGCTTGGTAGTATTCAATGTATATTAAAGCGATTTATAAAATACATATAATTTAAACTGCAAGTATCTTTACAGTCCCAGAATAAAACAAAAATAGAGAGATTTTATTATTCTCACTACCAAAAAAAATAAATTTGTTAATTGATTAAAATCACAATATTTCAAGCAAAAGTAATAGATTTTAGAATTAATTTAAACTGGTTTGAAACAAGCAGCTACAACTCACTAACTATTTAAGCCTCTTAATATGATATAAGTAGACAGCCAACAAGGCATCGAATATAGCAGAAAAATAATTCTTTCTGAGGAATGAGACTAAATTTTAATTGCTTACAAAAAACTGACACAAGTTAGTTGGATGAACTGTAAATGAATGATTGAATTTTTAAGTTATTTAATTCACATTTATATATAAAAAATGCTATCAAGAATTTTGAATACTCAAATAACAACCAAATTGGATAATCTGAAATAAAACTTATTTGGTGACAAAAATATAAAAGTAAAATTATTCAACAATTTGAAAATATATAAATTTGAATAATTTTAAACTACAGAAAATTTATGTTTTTTAGACTTGTGATGCAAAATATATATAAGTAATCTAGATTCCATGGAAAAAACTAATTAAATTTTTGGTCTCAAGTTATGTAAAAAGAAAATTGAATTCATAAACAAATATCTAGTTAAGTATCAATTTCTAAATTTATAGAGCTCATTAAATTTAAGCATATATTTTTATAACTGGACAATGAAAATTTGAGAAATGATTTAACATCAATCAGTTTTTTGGAATTTACAAAATCATTAGATTATTTTAAAAAATCTTTAGTTAAAACTATTTTAATTAATTTTTACAGAAAATGTTTTATGATATATATGGAGATCACAGATTAAAATCGCAAAAGCTTTTTAGTAATAAATAGCATTGCAATTAAAGTATTCTATTTATTAAAAACAAGAATTTGTCGAGGTAAAAATTTAATAAATAATAAGTTTTTCTGAAAATAACGAATAAGTTCAGGCTATTTACTGCAATTAAATATACTATATTTGTATTTAACATTTATTTAATAAATAGTTTCCTATTTTAAAATAATATTTATGATGCTATAGGGAATAATAATTAACAATCCACAAGTCAATCATCAAAATAACGTTTTTTGTAACAACAATTTTGCTTTTAAAAAACTTAAAAAAAAACTTTAAGAAAGTATAAAAACACTGATATAAAATATTCCTTTCAGAAATATATTTTCCTTTACCAAGCAAGATAGAAATTTATCAACATATGTTAAAAATAAAAGCTTTCATTAAAACAGTAGAATCTTAAAATGAAGCATTTAAAAACATATTTATTATTAAATAGAATGAATAATATAGTTTAGAGTTCATAACCAAAATAAATGGTGCCATAGGAAAAAAATTAATCAAATGAATATAATACCAAATTAAAACTAGCTAATAGTTAATTAATATTGATTCAGGAAACTGCAATCAAACAACAAACCATTTATATCAGAAATAAATTCTACTAAGTTTCTCTCATCAAAGCTTTTTCTCATCAAAACATATAAATCATAAGAAATCACTAACATGATATATGAAAGAGTGAGATATTTCGGAAAAATAAATAATAAGGTTCTAAGTAAGGTGGAGTTGAAAAAAATATAAAATTCTAATGAAATAATAATTCCTATTGGAAATATTTAAACATTTTAAACTTAGCAGAAAAGGAATGAAAAGAATTTTTGGCCACTAAAGGAAATCATTTAAGTAAGTTTGCAAATATAATAATTTAAATTTGAAAATTTAAAAACAAAAATAAATGTTGACATTCAAATAAACTGATAATTGTAAGTTAAAAAGAACAGGTGAAAAAGGTAACAAAATTATGAAGATTTTTGTGCTACAGCAATAATATAAAATAGAATATCCTTCTAAATTAAAACACAAATGAAAAAATTAGAATGATGAAAACAAATTTATTAAAATAACTAACAATTTTTTACTTATTAAATATGTTTTATACTTTTCTGATTAATAGTACTTATCCACACATTAATTAGATTGGATTTCACTACCTACTTTTAAATTTTAACAAGTGTAAAATTTACTTTGAGACAAAAAAAATTCTATAATTAACAACTAAAAGTCCATAATTAGAATTTAATATCATGATTACATTAGAACAAATTATATTAATGACAGTTAAAACTTCTAACTAAAGGAACATATTTCTTTATTGATTTTGAAAAATATTATGAGAAACTGTGTAAATATTCAAGTAATCCATTTTAATTAATGGACCAGATTTATTCATTCCTATATTTTAAATAAAAAGGTTAAATAAATAAATTTTACATTTAAATAATTTCTAAAACCTAAAAGAATGAAGCATCATTTACATAAATCTTTACTAGCTAAAAAACAATCTATGGAAAAAACTTTTATCCAAACATTATTTTTATGAAAGAATGTGCGCAAAATTCAGAATAATTTTCTTAATTTTCCTGATTTTTCTTTTTTTTTTTTAGAATGTCACTTATAAGTTGTTTTAAACACAGAGTATCAAAATGTCTAATAATTGAAATGCTTTTTTTTCCAAGTAATTAAAATGATTGCTTGGGAGCTATAATTTTTTTTTTCAATTATTTTCAGGCAATATTAATATAAATGTTATTTTTTAATTCAATATTGTTTGATACTATTCCCAAATTCAGATATGTAAAAAACTGCATAGATTTACATTTAGTTACAAATTAAATGGAATAAAACTCTCTTTGCCAGAAAAATACATAAAAATTGGAATAAATTTTTTGAGAAGAGAAAATTTTCTAAATACTATAAAGTTCCGCCTTTAAAGAAGTGTAAAGTGTTCTACTAAGAGAAATAAAAGTTTTCAGAGAATTATCAACTTATTTTTTAAATGACATGTATGGCACTTTTAATTTCTTGGCAATATAAAGAAAACCACCAAAAAACAGAAATACAAATTGTTCAGTAAATTATAGAATTAATTAAAAATAACAATAAATGTTTTTGAAACATTAAATAAAAGGGGAAAATTAGTATGATATCAAACACATACATCACAGTTCTTAGGTGATTGAAAAAATAAAATTTTCAATGACAAAACTCATTAATTATTTCCAAGCAGTATATAAAACTTGCTTAATATACAAGACTTATGATATTATTAAATAAAATTATTAGACCTTAATGCACATCTAATAAATATTATTTATCAGATGTGTATATAAAACTATATTATTAAGATAATTTAAAAAACTAATGCTTTAGGAATTTTCATATCATATGAAAAATACAAATCCTTTATAACTAGAAGAAAATAATATTCCATGAAAAATTAAACTAATTTACTTAGACACACTGTGACTAAATAGTATGAAAGTTTTTATCAAAAATAGATGAAAAATTTTACAAAATATATTACTACTGCAGAAAATATAAATTCAGAAATAGTTTTAAAGTACAACTCTCAAATGAAAAAAAATATATAATAATATTAATTCTAAGATATAAGAATTAAATTAATACTAAAACAAATTTAAAAAATTCTTAAAATGAAAAAAAATATTTTTATTTATTGGTTATTAGAAAAAGTATAATTCTTTAACTCTAATTGTTCTTAGACTTTTAGTAAATAATAAATTTTCTAACTATGAGATATTAATTAAGAACAAAATGCTGAAACTTTTTTCTCCTAACAAATGCAGGTCATTTTGATATATACTTAATTATATTCAATTTATAGTTCAAAAAATGAACTCACATCACAGAATTTATCTTTAAAAAATCATAAAATTAAGTATGTTTTTATTTGAGTCTTTTGCAATATATAATATTAACTAATTGATTTTTCGGTAAAACCAGTCAAGCTGTAATCAATTTTATTTGCAATGAATTAAAGCATTTTTGTTCATTTAGCTTGAGTTAACTTTATAAAAATTTATCAAACAAAAACTGAAGTTGCAAATTTAAATACTATCAGCATAAAAAGCAGTTGATGACAGCATTTAGAAATTAGAAAGAGTTATATTTTAATTTTCATAAATGGATTTACAAGCATTTATATTACTCAATAAGTTTTCATTTCTTATTAGTCTTTTTAAATTTCCTGTTAAAACATAATTATTTTAATAATATTAGCTAGATAGCATGATACATCAAAAGACCAAGCACAAATTCAAACTTTGATAATTAACTTTAACCTTACTGAAAAAAATGAAAAAAACAATATTCTTATATCTATCTATCTATCTATGTATGTATGTATGTATGTATATATATATGTATATATATATATATATATATATATATATATATATATATATATATATATATATATATATATATATATATATATCACTAAACTAAAGACCAAATTTTCGATTTTAACAATATTATTCTTAAATTAACAGTTTTGAGCATTAACTACAAAAAATTTCAAGAAATATTCTACAAACACATGAATTCAAATATTACTCATATATATAATAAATTCAACTCATATTTTCTGTAAATGAAATAATGGGAAAATTTGATCTAAAAATAAAAGCATTTTAATTTATCCCGAACTGAAACATGGTTAAAAATTTATATTTTCATGATTACATTATTAAATAACTACACATATACATTAGTGGAATATTGTTTAATACTGATAACTTTATTTAACAAATTGCAATTCATATTAATGCCAATAATTTAAAATAAATTTAATGACATTTGAAATAATGCACACATAAATAAACATGAAAATAAAAGGAGAAGAATAATACAACCTGATTTTCTTAATGTAATAAATCTGTGATAAAATTTATAGTAAGTAAATGTCAAAATTTAAAACAATGTACCAACTTTTTAAATAAAAGCAAATTCAGAGGTTAATAAATTTTTTTTAAAATTATTTGTGATTCCACTTAACGTCAATTAAATAAAAATTATTTTAATATTCTATAAATAATTACAAATAAAAATTATTTTAATTGATGTTAAATGAAATCACACACTTTTACCTTTCTTGAATTTATTCTAAATAAAAAAAGAAATGTTAAAAACATTAATGAAAACAAGAAAAATATAGCACTTTTGAAAGGCCCATTTAAAAATTAAAAAAAAATAAAATTCAAATTTATATCACCTATTAATTTCTATTTCTATATTGATTTGATTTGTTTGTCAGTTTATGGTTATTTTTTTCATACGAGGGTTAATTTAAATAGGATCAACATTTTAAAGTGGATTTGGAACTATTAGATATAATGTATTTAGTGTCACATATTATATGAAATTAGCTGAAGGAAATAAAAATATATTTAGTAAAGTATTAATTCTATCCATGCTTTTTATGTGAATACGTATGGCATTCTAGTTGATTTCATTAGAAGATAGCAAAATTTTCTGTATGTATAAACATTCATTTCAGGAAATTTTGTTACATAAATTACCATTCAGAAAATGAAGAAAATATTGATATTTAAATAAAAATATGACTCACAATAAATATATTAAAATAATATGATTTGATCTAAAAATAAGTAAATGACAGGATTATTTAAATGAGCAAATACACATACTTTTTAAACGTGGATCACAGTATATTGCTTTTGATTGTCTCCAAGTACTGTAAATTGAAAAAAAATTTTATAAGAAAAGTTTTATAAGCTATATATAAAAATCGAAAATTCAAATTTGTTTTTATGTTTTAATAAATCTTTTCTTCAAATTGCAACAAATCTTATCTTTTAAAAATTATGGTAAGGTTTATTGCAGATTCAAAACAAACTAATTAAAATATAAATTACTAACAAAACTCAAAATTCCCTTATATACTTTAAAAAATGGAAGATTTTTAGACAAAAATCTCAGAACCATTACATCATTTAACTGCTTGATTTAAGTTAACATTAAATTAATCATTGAGTAACTACAGAAAATTCAAGATAACAGCATTTTTTTTTTTGATAGCTTATACTAGCAGTTTTTTTTTTTTTTTTTTTTTTGCATAACCTCAAACTGTAAACCAAATCAAATTTTTGATTTGTTAAATCTCTTTATCTAAGTGAATTTTAAAAAGCTATCATTTATTTTGCATGCATGTGATCTTCCAATATATCTGATCTCACTGATTAAATTCATAAAAATTAAAATCTCAAAAATTCTATACCTAAAAAATTCAAAGCTACTAGGATACTGATTATCTCTTTGATTAACAAGTAGTTTCTAGAGGTGGCTGAGAGTTTCATTAAATTATAACTTTTCAAAGACACTAAATAAAAATAATGTAAATTGAAATTTGCATCATTATCTTATAGCACAGATGAAATTTATAATAGATTGATAAATTTATCAGCTAACACAATAATTAAAATTTAATGACTAAGTATTACAATAATATGTATTATAAAATTATTCCCCAGCAAAGTGAACAAGATTATTTCACATATAATTTTAATCCAGAAAAGAACATTAACATATTTTATGAGTTCAATAAGAATCAAGATAATGATTATTTTTAATGGCTTCACCAAATCCACTGGTGAACAAACTAACTTCTATATCTTCTCATAAATATTTTTATTCTGGAAAATGTATAGATTGAATTAAACTACAAGGATACAAAAAAAGGTATTCATCAAATATATATATTACTTCACTATCATGTTATTGATTGACATTTGCAGCAGTTGAAAATTTTTGGGACTTTGAATATAGCTAGATAAATGTCAAGTTTAGTCCCCACATTGAATTCAAAAGATAATAAAATGTTGTAAATTAGAACAATATATTTACAAATCATTTCATTGTCATGAGGTATACTTTGGAATTAACTTTTTAACTGTCATGCCCAAGAATATCTCGGGCACAGCACTGGTGTTCGAAAATGTTACGCCCCACTCTTATTTGGGGCAATTTGTTTGAATGCATCAAATCGTTATACCCAAATATATATCGGGAGACATTTATTTCAGCTTCATCTCTTTGTCAAATCCGACTGTATATCGGGAATAGTTAATGTGCACTGATTTCAATAGATGGCAGCACTTTACTGAAGATTTCAAACATTAGATGTTAGAAATTCTTTTGTTCAAAGTGACAATTTGTGTACCCAAATCATCAAAATAATTTGACAGTTAAAGGCTTAATGATGTATAATTCATAACAATAAATTTTATTTTTAAAATTTATTTTGAATACAATAAAATATTTACATATAATGTTATTTTTAACAATTAGTCTGAATCAATTTTATCAATAATGTTGTTAAATACATCATTTTTTCTATAAATTCATAATTTATTCTATAATCTAACCATATTTTAAAATGAATAATACCAAAATAAAAAATAATTTATTTTACAAAATCCTATTCATCATATTTCTATTTTACACCATGAAGTAGTTTCATAGGGAAAAAAAATTTTTTTTAAAGAAAGCACTTTTAAAATCAACAGGAAATTATAACAAAGCATTAATTCCCTTCTAATAATTAGTTAAAAATTCTTTAAACTTGATGTAATTAAATAATTAAATTTATCTCTTACATTTCTTCTTTTCTAAAAATAATTTTAATTTAAATATATCGCAAAATAAAAGGATAAATTTTAACACTTAGCAAATTCTTAAAAAAAAAAAAAAAAACTTACTAGCACATTTTTATTAAGTTTGACTATGATTTAATAAGAATGTTTTAAAATTATAAACAAAATAATTCTTCCCAAAAATGTATTTAAAAAACTGTCACAAATTAAGAGAAATCATTAAGATTTCTATAAATGCTAAAATTCTGTGACCGTTTTTACTATTAATACTAATAACGATTTTTTCTCCATTATGTTTTTTATTAAATGTTTTAAATTTTATTGTTTGCTAAATAAATTTAATATTTTCTAATTAAAAGTTCAAGATAAAAATATATTAAATCATAGTAGTGACACTCAACTATCTATTAAAATAAAAATTTATCTTCTAGTTTAATGGTAACCACATATAAAGGCAAAACTATTTTTCATTCAGTTATATTTTTTGGTTTGATTTCTTTATTATCGCATTATACCTTATTCAATAAGGAATATTCATTTTGTATTATAAAATTATGAAAATATTTTAATTATTATTCATAAAAATATTTTGTCGATTTAAGTAGTTTATTTGTAACGAAAGCCATGACCAATTTTGCAAAAGAAACTTTGTTAATGAAATAATTTAACCTCTGCAACATTTTAAACCCATCTGAACAAAATATCATCATAAATGTTTTTCTTTATTTCTACTTCACAATGTACAGAACTACTACATAAGATTTCATTTTCATTAAAATTTTAAATTTTACTTCATCTACATAAATAAGATATTTAAAAAATTAATATTTTGATAAATATTTAACAAATATTTTATTATAACCTATAATGCACTCTTAATAAATAAAATAGTTTTTTAACACAATTTTTCCAAAATATATGCTGTAATTGAGAATCAATTTTTGAGAGTAAATAGATATTGCATATTAAAAAATCCCTATAAAAAAAAAAGAATTAAGTACTTTACTTAGTAAGTTATTTTCAAACTTAAGCTTTTAAACTAATCTTCTTCAAAAAGAAAAAATTGAGCAAATATTAGGAATACCATTTTCTGAAATCTCAATATTCATAAATATACTGAAAAGACACATATCCAAAGAATTTCTAAATATGCTGGAAAAATGTTTCATTTATTCCTAAATGGGTTTCCAAAAAATGAACTATGAGCTTATCTCTATTCCTATATCAACTTATGGTCAAAACAAACAAAAATAATTATAAATTGGTTTCACCTTCTGATACAAGTCAATTAGCTCGTGAAACAATTCTTAAGAAACAGAATTTGACAAAAGGAAAGAACAAGCAATTTTGTTTAGGGGGAATGGAGCTCTAATCAGTCAATTAAATTTCCAAACAGAAATCACTACTAGAAAGCTGGAAGTTCTCAGTAAGATTTAAAAATGAAATTTAAGGGATAAAAATAAATGAAATAAAATAGTTGAGAATATACTAAAGGCTAGAGAAACCAAAAGATATAAGTCTGAGTCGTCTATCCTTTACCCTAATATAACTGCTACCGAGAAATCAGAGAGAACTTTCTCCCTCGGTCTTTTTTTCCCAAGCTGATAATAGTCATAGTGAAGAATGATTTATCAATGATTATATATAAAAGAGAATATTATTACCATAAAGCTGGAAATCCTAATCCAGATGAATGAATTCTCTACAGAAAACCATTTTAAAATGTGTTTGGTTCTAATTCAACATTAATATCACTAATTTTCCAATGTGACTTTGTAAGAATAGAACAGATTTAAAAAAGTCTTCCATAGTAATAATAGTGTGTTCAGAAATGAAGGATTCAGATTTCTGAATTCCAGTGACATTTCTAAACTAATGTAAAGTGGCTTTTAAGGTGAAGAATACCTATGCTGGAAATCTGACACCTAAAAACAACAAAACCAATTCAACCTGGATTGATGATCAGTAGAAATCTGCAAAGAAACTATAAATAAGATGGATTTTCAATATTAATATGGACTTCACAGAAAATATTAAAGGGGCAAATAGTCAAAATAACTTGTTAATACAGGTTTGGACAAAGAGATTTTTAAAATTCTGTGGAACTTAAACATAATATTTGATAAACCTGAAGGGATGAAAGTGATGTCAGGATTGACGTATTTCCCTCAAGTATAAACTTTTTCTTATTTCTAATAAGAACAGTAAGTTCATTGTTCTTACTAGAAAGAGTTACAAAGAAATTAAAAAGTTTTTTTTTAATTTAGAAGAACTTATATAAGGTGCTAGTAATAATTAAATGCATTTCCTTTCATACATAATAAATTTTTTAATATAAACTTAATTAATCTTCAAAATTTTAGATATTCTGTAATTGGAAAAATTGACAACATATAATTTTCAAATGATAAAAATATTTTACAAATGAATAATTAGTTTACTCTGGATAGAAAGAAAGTTATTCATCTTACTTTATGAAACAGTAAATGTGCTGACTTTATTAATGATTGAATTCATGTTTTTATGAGAAAAGGTACTACTTTATTGATAACTTAAAACTAAATAAGAATAAGTGGATATTGTTTCAAAAATTCAATAAACTTGAATAAAATATTAGGAGGAATTTAACAAACTATCTTTTTTTTAATTTTAGGAAATAACAATATATAATCAAGTTAAGATTACTTACCTGTCTATAAAAACAACTTTTTTTAAATTCTTTTTGACAAATGAATATTTTTCAGTCTGATAGTTTTCAATTTTACCATTAGTTGTTGATTGGTCTTTTTGGTGTTCAGAAGATAACCACCACTGGTGAAAAGGTATTGCAGATTTGCTTGGAAAAATCAACAATGTCTATAATGCATAAAACAAAAAACATGAAAATTTATAGTATGATAAAATAAGTTAAGATAAAAATAAATCTCAGAAAAAGATAAAATAAATACCACTTAAATTTTAATCCCTTGAAATCTTTAGAAATCAATCAAGATAAAAAATAAGAAAAATCTTAATCAATATCTTAAAAAATAATACCGCAAATTAACTGTGAAAAATTTTTCTCAAAACTAAAAAAACAAAGCACTTTAAAATTAAGACAATATACATTTACAATATCATAGCTTAAATTTATAATAAATGCGTAACAAATTTATACATACATATATATATATATATATATATATATATATATATATATATATATATATATATATATATATGAAATATTGTAAATAGTACAGAAAATAAGAATTCTTTAATAAATAGAATATATTGAAATAGGGGTTCATAATTAATGTAGTTGTTACTAATATTAATTATACATTTGCTATATATATAATTCCTTTTAGTATACATTTTTATTTTATTAAATACAGTAAATTTGAATTTCAATGCTACAAAAATAACTATTAGACACATATTTTAAACAATGACAGTTAAATGAATAAAAACATTATGTGAAAAATATTTTTTTCTATAATATTCATAAAATATGAGCTGATTGAGCTGATTTTTAGACATTTTAAATTAACTATTTATGACTGGAAAATTGTTTCTTAATTTCATAAGATAGTTATGTTTGTAGCAATGAATATTATTCCAACTCCTCTAACCAAGAGACATCACAAGAAATGTATATGCAATTCCTATTTTAGTTCAGCATGAAAACTCAAAACTAATGACAATAATTACTTTGTATGTTCCAATATCCTCCATTGCTTTAAATTAAGAAAATACTGAATTTCTTTCACTTTGTAAAAACATGAATAATCTTTTTTAATCTTTTACATAAGATTGAACAGAATAACTAAATTTTTGAAAACATGAAAGAACATGCGAACATGAAATACAATGCATTTTTTTTATTCTATTAACACATAAAACATTAGGGTTAATATAAATAAGCAGAAAAATCTCTTCACACAGATTTTTTTTCACAGATGCAATCAAGTGGAATGCAAATAATGAAAGGAAAATTTCTTCTTTTAAGAAAATATTCTAGTTATAGTAATATGTTTTATTAAATCCTCCCCTCAGTTATACACCTTTCTTAACATAATTACACTATTATTAATTTATAACAGCATTCATCAACTGAAGCTGATATTCAAAGCACATTTTCTATATTAAATAAAAAAAATTTCATAAAGTGTTCAGATATAAAGAAAAACTATTGAATATTCTTTCTATTTCATTTTTTAAAATATTAGCAGTAGTCAACTTAGCCACTATAAAAATTCTGTGTTCTTAAATTTTAATTCATAACTACATTCTTTCTAACCCCCTTTTAATTAACAAAATACCTCTTAAATTTGTATAGGATAGAGCTATGCAATTATGAATTACACATAAGAACACAAAATATGATATTGTGCTTCATAATAATTACTGATATAAATTATTAAGTAATTATAATGCTTCTGAATTGAACAATTTATTGTATATTTAAAACAGGACAAAAAGTTTAAAAATTATCAAAATTATTTCTATAGTCAAAATATATAAAATATTAAAACTTCATTAAAATTTTAAAAAAATATATTACTTTAGTTGTAAAATCATAATTCTAATTAATAATCGGCTAATTATTATAAAATTGTGGATTTTCTCTGATTATTAAGTAAATTTTATTTTGAAGACAAAATTTCCAATTACAATCATTCATTAATTCTGAATCATTTTACAAACATTTAATTTAATACATAAAATTTTACTTTTTTAAATATTTTTAGCAAACAATAATATAACAAAATGAAGCACTAGGAATTGAAACAGTACTGATAGAGAATTGCATTACCAATGCTCATGATTATTTTCACATATTCTTAGAAGATATATTTAAGATTTACTTTAAATAATCTTTCATAAATCTATATAAACCTTAAATCAACTACTTAATAGTTCTTACAGACAGAATCAAAAAAAAATTAAAAGCAGATATAGATTCTAAAAGTCAAAGAAATATCTTAATTTAAAAACATAAAAATATTTTAAAAATATACCAGACCATAAAAGTTTCTTTTTTCCTTTCCTTATAATTTCTTTAAACATATATTTCAATATACATTATATCTATGTATGCTTGTATGTGCATATATATATTAACATACATATAACATATTACATTTTTATACATAGCATATATCTCTTTCAATTGTAAACTAATGATGATGAAGAAATTGGGAAGCTTTTATATTTCTAAACTTATTTGACAACAACCTAGGGGCCATAATTTTCTTACATGAAAGAATATTCAGCTCAACCCTTCAACGCTGTTAAGGTGTAAGTTAGGGTGATATCCCCCTCTAAGTAATTTCTCGCCAAATCTAGTGCCCTTTGTTTTGATTGTAGTGTTGCCAATTTGAGTTTTTGTTTTTATTATAGTGTTGCCAAATTCAGTTTTTGATATTTCTCAGATTTTTTAGTTGCCAGATTTTATTTTTCTCCTATTTTACATCATTTTTACTTCATATATATGCTTTTTTTCAGTGGCAATAACATTTTTAGTTTCACTTCACCCTACAAGTTCCATTCGTTTTTTTATCTTATGTGAAGCGCGGCAATTTAAATCCTGTTTTTTCATAATTATTTTTGGAAGTAGCGTGAAATATAAATATTGTCTTTGTTATTTACATTTTTTGTTTCACCGTGGATATAGTGCCGGAATTTCAATACTGTCTTTTATATTCATTTTGCAATTCACTGTGAATATAGCATATGAATTTCAATCTTGTCTTTTGAATTCATTTTGTATTTTGCATTTGATATAGCGCCAGAGTTTCAATCCTGTCTATTATATTCGTTTAATATTTCACTATGGATATCATGCCAGAAATTAAACTATGACTTTTATATTCATTTTGGATTTTGCTGTGCATATAGAGCGCTGGACGGAAAATGAAAGAAAGAATTTTATTTTAATTTTTTCTGTAGGCATAGAATTCCTAGAATTGTATGTTAAGTGTTCAAATTTCATATAATAATCAAAATTATAGAATCATTCTATTTTTTGGAATTATTCTAGATTTGTCTATTTTTATGATTTGAAACATTCTATCTTAAATCACTGAAATTCATTATTTTGTTTATTTTTAACTAGATGTAATTAAATGTAAGTATTTTTGCTATTTTATTTCCTTTAATTTTAATTCTGTCATATTTTTAAATAGAATCTTTAATCAATTCCTATTACAATTACTGTTTTCTTATATACCGTTAGGCTGAAAAATTTAAAATCCGAAGGGGGGAACATTGCGTTGTTTTCTTATGTTAGACCTAGTAATTCGAAATTAACGAAAACCCAGTTTCTTAAGTCAGTGGGTTGCAGTATTTTTTGTCACCACGTGGCGAAGAAAAAAGTCACAATGATCGCCAGTAGAAGGGAGTACCCTACGAATTGGCAACTTACACACTTAATATACTGCATTTGTTGAACTACAATTTCAAAATCATGAAAACATTCTAGTTAACTAAAATTGTGAAATGATATGACATGATTTCTAATCAAATATTATGATACTGAAAGCAGTAAAATACAGATTAATATAACACTGTTAGCATCAAGCTGTAATATTAGTTAAAAAAATTAGTGGCCAATAGATGGCAGTGCTTAATATGTCATGTTGAAAGAGATGTACAAGTAATTGAGAGGGGAGATTGAATGAAGGAGCTCACTATGAAGGAGCTACCTTAAAGATGTCTGTAAATAATCCAATTTGTAAATAAATCTTTAAATATTAGTAAATTTAAGAACTTCTTCCTTCCCCATCTAAGCACTTTAATTGGCACTTGTCGTCTGACAAATAAAATGGAATTGATAACAATACCTTTATAATATTTTTATTAAAAAAACATCACCTCACAACATTATTTTACTAAAAACATCACATTTTAACAGGAGATTTAAAGAAATCTAAGATATAATTTGAAAAATTAAAAATTTAAGAAATTTTGCACTCCTATTATTATTTCAATGTTTAAGTTAATTAAGTCACAAATTTCAGGTACCTAAATTTAATAATAATATAAATTTAGATCATAACACAAGGAATATAATCATGTAGTTAATAAAAATGCATGAAATAAACATAATAAAAATGGATATAATGAAGAATCTATCGAGTTTTATAATACTTTAATAGATATAATAATAAAAAATGAATGAAAAAATTAGGAGAATAAGATTATATAGCATTAGAGCAATAGATTATTAAAAATAAGAGTTATTGTCATCTATTTTATTACTTCATCATAATTATAGGATGGAAAATCTGGATATGTGTAAATTGTGACATCTTCGGGAGCCAAAACAGCAGCATGACCTGCAGTGCTCTTTCCATCTACTTCTTTAGGATGTTTAATAATGTCAATTTTAATTGGCAACTGTAAGAAAAAAATAAAAAAATTAAAACAATAGCATTTATCTATAACAAGTTTTTATTCATTTAGAAATCTTGCTAAGCGAAACCATTTCTTAAAAACTGTAAGAAATGATTTATTAAGAAGTAAAGAATATGCACTAAATGAAGTTTAAAGTTCTTAATATTAATATACACTGTAAAATAATTAGTTAAAATGTTATTTTTCTCAATTTAACAAAAAAATTCATTAAATAGTATTTAAGTAACAAGTAAAATTTTAAATGGATATAAAGTGATTAAGTAATTTAAATATGTACAAAAGTTATTGAACCATAGAAAAGCAAGAGAAAAAATCCTTAAAAAACTTAAAAATGAAAATATGACAAAATTATGGATCCATCAAAATATTTCACTTAATTTTGGAAAATCTAGAGATTTCATTACAGAACTTTCTTTGAAAAAATATGGATAATCTATTTGACTGAATTTTTCAAATATATTAAGTCAAAGAGATTATCCACAATTTTTATTAAAAAAAACAATATGTAATGGATATAATCACTAAAATTTACCATTTAGAATCATGTATACAAAGAATAAAATAATCATATTCATTTTAATAAAAAGTAAATTTAATAAAATACAAATAAATTTGTCATATTTAATAAAAGTAAAATCCTGAATAAAACATTAATAACTTGTTAATTAGTTAATTTATGACTTATATTGATTATCACAAAAATATGTATTATTTCAGATTATAATTTATCAAAATAATATTTAAAATATAATTTTATCTTTCACAAATGTTACTTTAAAGTTAATTAAATAAAATTATTTTAAACTAATACATATGTAGTGAATGAACAACTTAATAGTTTAAGACACTATTTTGAGTTGATTCTCTCCAGTCAGAAGGGGCTCAAGAAGCACAAGAACTTTTCCAGCAAATGGCAGTAAGCTGAGAGAATAAGAGGCTGTACAACATTACATTTGATAGCACCAAAACAGCTGAACCTTCTCACATAACTTTCAATTTCATGTTAATTTAATTAAGATTAATAATTGTAATTATCTTTTCATTGTATATTTGTAAGCATTATGTATTACATATATGTTAGTCTAGATCACAATAGTTATTTAATTAAATTAATTTACTGCTTGGCCACTCTCCCCATCATATATATATATATATATTCCTTTCAAATGTGCATCCATAAGTATTCAAATATATTATATAAAGAAATAAATAAGAAAATCAAAATAATGAACAGTGGTAAAAGACGTCAGAACTGTACAGGGTTGGCATGATGTCCAATTTCTGCGCCAAGTGCTTAACAGCTATTTCATCAACCTAAATTATGTCACTAAGCACAATATCTGCTAATTAAATACTGATCGCGTTCGAACTTCAACTTTGGAACTGCTCTCTACTTCAAATTCTAAATATCTAAATTTTGAATATTTCATTATAATTACCTACTATAGAAGTATTAAAATTCTAACAACTATAAACAATTTTTTTAATAAAACTCAAAACTTGCTACCAACTACAGTGACAACCAGGCAATAAAGATAAATTTCTAAGGCTAACAAATAGTATCTTTATGAAAACTTGAATTTTAATATACCGAGCAGAGGAGCCAACCTCAAAAATAACTTCAGTGTTGCGCTATAAAGTGACACTACAGTGACAACCGGCCAATAAAGCTAAACTTTGAACATTAACAAATTGCCTTTTTATGCAAACTAAATTTTAATTAACCAGGCGTGTGACGCCCACCTTCAAAAATTTCAGTACTGCACAATTTAACACTAATGTGAAACATGCAGTAAAGCTTACTTAAAGGTGTATTTACTTACTTTTTATAACATCTAGAGTTTCTAATAATCCCTCTGAATGAAATTTTAAAGAAAAATAAAATAATTCACCCGGTCGAGAAAAAGCGATTTTAAGAGCTTCGAAGAAATCTTCTACTTTATTCTCTTTATGGTTGTTCCCCCATACATACTATACAATGTATAAATTAAACTGACCAGACACATGATTAGCACATCGTACAGATCTTTTATTGCTCAACCAAATAAAAATTCTAAATAATATAACTTTAAAAAAATTTAAACAATACAGTTTTTAAAAATTTGAAACAATATTTTAAAAATTATATGTGCAATATATCTTCTGAAAATTTGAGATAGATTAACTTTAAAAAAATTGGAATTCAAATAACAGAACAATTAACATAGCAAATTCTTAAATTGTAAACAAAAAAAATTACTCAATAAAAGCAAGGTTGGCACACTAAATGAATTTCGCGCATGTTATATGATCACCTTATGTCATAAAACAAAAATCTCATCATGCAAACACATTCCAAACGGTTAAGACAGTTTGGAGCACTTTATTGCATGCTCAGTGCATTTTACCATCTGTACAGTTCTCTACTCTTAAAAGAAAATTAATTTTCATTCATTATCATAAGAAAAAAATATTTAAAATTACTTTTCAGATAATTTTTTCCTGCAAATGCTATTTTCTAGTTAATTAAGAATCATATTTATTGAATTAAAAAATATATTGAATGTTTATTTTCTCTGAAACATATTTTATAAGCTGACAAAATGTTAATAGCCAATAAATTATACAGTTCAAAATGTTTACCAACTGTTGTCCATTTATTTGATATTTAAATAAATATTAAAACCTAATTAAATGATATATTTCATTAAAAGATTAACCGCTTGTGTGGATGAGCTTATTTCCTAGCATAACATTTCAGCTGTATATTGTAATTGTTAAGGAGTTGGAATATCCAGCACAGAATTATTCCTATCTGATAAAAATTATTGACAACTTGAGAATTATTAAAGTAGTAATTAAAAAATTAAAAGCCATTTGTGAATCATATTAAAATGATATTTTAAAAGTTTTTAAATTGTGCTTCTGAACACTATATCAATAAAAAGAATCAAAAAAATTTACAAAGCAATGTTTTATAAAAATATATACATATTATGGCAAAATAATTAGAATAATTACATAGTAAGTTTGTACAGTACATAATTATGTTTGTGTTAACTATATCTTACAATAACTTCTATTCGAACTATAAACACAGTAAGAATTACTCTTAATTCATTTATCAAACAATAATGGATCAAATTAGATTTTAATCATATATTCTAACAAGCATTTTTCTCCATTTCTAGTAATGAAGTGGAATGCTTTATATGGACCAGTTTTCCTCTAAATGACAATATTTTTTATCTAAGCCATTTTAGAATTAAACCCAAAATATAATTTTAAATTTCACCAAGTAAAACAATTTAAAAAATAGTGTTGTTTAAGACAGCTGGAGATGATTTTAATTGTAATGAATAACTGTAAATTCCAAAACTATATTATTCAAATATTTTTCAGGTGAATCACATCATAGTTTATTATGTCAACCTCATTAAGAACAGTAATAATAAACCTTGAAATGCAAGTGGAAAATTATAACAGAATGAGAAGGATATTCAAAATACTTCTATATAATCTTTTAAATTATTTAAAGTCATTTTAAGAATTAATTGTATATGTAAACATCTGATATAATTGCAAACTGCATTTCTCAGGGAAAAATTCCAATATTAATGGATTCCAATATCCATCTTACATGCTAATAAATAATGGGAAATTGATATTACAAATATGATTTTTGTATCTTGATAACAAGAATTGCTAAAGAAATTTTTAAATTTTCTTCTTTACATAACATAAAAACAACTTATTATTTAAAATTACTAAACCTGGGGCTTGAGCAACTGCCAGTACACTCACTGGCAAATGGTGGATAGCCAAATCTCCTTTTTTCTTTTATTTATTTATATATTTTTGAAATGATAGCTGTGTAAGAAGCCATGAATCCTCTCCAGTAACCTTGCTGTTATACGATCTTTGTCTAAGGTGAATGGCATTGTGGTTATGATGCCTCTAGTATAACTGATGGATGAACTGTTAAAGTATCTTGCCTTACTCAGTAATTCAGGTAATGCTGGGTAGACCTTATTGCATAAGATTTAAAACAACTACTTATGTAGGTGAAACCTCTGAAGTAGGCTTATCTTTATAAGATAAGGAAATTTATAGTAAATCGACTGAAGTTTTAGAAATGATTTCTTCAGTATCAGAGATAGAAATGACCTCCAGTTTATCTAAGCTATTAGTAGCATGACTACCTCTCTAGACAGGATATATAAAACTTAAATAATGGTACTTTTAAAAGACCTTGTGCTCAAGCCATAAGTGTGAAAATAAACACATTTTACAAACTTAAGCTATAAGTGTGTAAAAAATTCCATAAGTGTGAGGAAAAAGCACATCATATTGTATATGAATGTGATGCTCTTTCTTGAATGACTACTTTAGGTACTCAGGAATTACACCACAGTTACATAAAATGCCTTTCTGACTTCATAAACATAATGAAAGACCCAAATAAATGGAGCTAGGTTGTTATGTATTTCTCAAACTTGTTGCAAAACGCCTTTAGCAAAAGTGCCTTGACAATTAAACTTGATATATATAAGACCATCAAATTAAATCCCTCTATGACAAGAATAATGTAACTACTGAGAAGCCCTGCAACAGCAATGAACTGCTAACAAGGTCACACAAATATTCACAAAAATAACATTCTATTCTGATAGTTGTTACTTCTAGTGTTAAAAACAGTTTTTCTACAAAAATGAAAGAAATTCTAAAAAAGAGAAATTGAAGTAAATTGTTAATAAAATTGTGTTGGTGGATTAAATTTTTGTTTCCTTCAGTCAAAATACAGAAAAAATCAGTTTTAGATCTGAAATATTATTGAGTTCAATGAAATATTCAATTTCTCTCATTGAAGTTTGTTACCAGTTATAGGAACTTACGTTAACAGTTGGCAATTTCTCGGCTACTTCTTTTACGGCAACGTAACAAGTGTAGCAATAATATTTCCGCGATTTACTGCATTTAGGACAGGGACTACGTGCTGGTACATTTTCTAAGAAAGTATAATCATTAATTTTCATTTTACTAAAAGGATTCTCATCGTGACGATTAGTATAAAAAGAGGAAGATTCTATAAATCTTTTCTTCGGGGATGATTGTTCTGAATGCATAATGTGGGTAAACCTACTTTTCAAACAGACACGTATTACGAAATTAAAAACCTAATCATCATGAATGTGTCTCGATAAAAAATATTAAAGGTTTTTCAAAATATTTGATAGTAGTTCATACTTTAATAGTCATACTAAGCATAACTATTTTTATTTAAACTTTAAATATGTAGATCACTTTGTAAATGAACTACCACTCTAAATATTGCTACACAATCACTGTGTTATGTGGAAATTAATATGCTAAATAGCTTAAAGTAAAATTTATTTTCTATAATCGATTATGAGACTGACACACTGCCTATTGTGCGCTACCGAGACCCACTATAATCGAGAAAGAGCATTATCTTCTTTTAACTTTATTTACTTTACTTTGTTGAAAGTTCATGTTGTTATATATTATTCTTCTGAATGAACCACATATATTTTTTATATTATCTGTAACTATAAATAATTTGGTCAGCACTCCACATACACAATATTGCTATAACTTCTTATTTTAATTATGTTACCATAGTTTATTGATTTGATTTATTCCGTGTAGTTATTTTATAAAAATAAATGAAAATTTTGTATTAAATTATTTTATTTTTATAAATTACAGAACGTCATAAAAACAATTGAGTACAAGCCAGTATCTATTCCACAATACAATACTGTTACATAACAAACATGGTCGGCAACAACAAAAACAGTAAAATGAGGTGAACATTTTACCAAAATACCAGTATTATGTAACTGAAAATTGTTTTCAATAATGCAGCTAATTAAAATTTAGAATAAGCTTATAATATAATATTCAAAGAGATATTTATATTGTAGAACGCTTTTAATTGTTTTTAAATTATGAAAATTATATTTTTTAAATACATGTCAATCAAAATTTATCCTCTAAAATCTTACATTAGATTTCGCAAGTTTTCAAAACGATAGAAGCTAAAATTATTTAATTATAATCGGCATGTAAATAACATTTTCTTAAATAGGAAAATATTTTATAACGCAGCATCAGGTTTGTAGTGAAATTTATTTTTATTTATAACTTACTTTCACTAAAAATGTAATATCTCCAACCAAATACTTGTTTTATATAAAATTATAAAACAATAACTTTTCGTTTATAATATTTAATGAAATTGAAGAGTTAACTTGTGCGACGAATGAATAATCTTTATTATAATGTATAATAAATTGTTTATCACTTATATAATTCAATCAAACTTTTTAAAGTCCTTACTTATTATTATAATTACACCCTAACTAGAAAGTATAAAATATATGTATTGTTTTCCATTTTTTCAATTTTATTGTAAGTTGTTTTAAGGCTTATGTTCTATTGTATTTCACATTTTTCCAGGGAAAAGTGAGTCATATTTTAACAGTAATTAATCAGTAAAAACATTTTGCATTAACCATGATTTAAAAATTTCATTAATTTTTTATTTGGAATAGTATCTCAATTATTTCTTTATCGTGTTTTCACTGCTAGTTTGAATGCTGCCAGAGTTTGGTTATCCGTTCCATGCTGTCTCTGTACAATGCAATTATGTTAAGAAATTTTCTATATTGTATTTCGTTTGATATATAAACTGTTTCTATAATTGTTTTCATTCTACAATGTTTTATCACTATTTTCATTGTGTAATATTTATTGCCATCAAAGAATGGCACATTCTAAATTGCAATTTTGCTATGTTAAATTGAATAATTAATTTAAAATTAGATATATTAATTATTTATTGCAAAAATATTTAAAATATTATTTTTTAATATGCTCCTTTTTAGAAATAATATAAAATTGATGTCTTGCTTATAGAATAGTGATGTTTAATTTTTGCATTTACTATGACCTTACTATAGGAAAAAATTTATATTTAAATGTATAAAAATAATATATGCTATACGTAATGTATATGTTGATATTGCTGTAGATGAAATAATTAATTACTTTACTACTTGAACACACAATATTTCTTGTTTCCATTTATAATAAAACTTGTACTACAAGATTTATCACATACACAAAATATTTTTTCATTTCAATATTTCTTGATAAATATGCAACTTTCTGTATTAATTTTGGCAATCAAGAAATATTGCCAAAATGACCTAATTGTGATGTAATAAATTTAAATTTGATAAATAAAAAGTGTTAAATATATATTCCTGAAAAATATCAGTATTTAAAAAAGAAAATATAAAAATATTAATATTTTAAATGCAAATAAGTTAAAAATAAGAACAATAATTTCAAAAATGTAGTTATGAATTCAAATGTAGATTCAAAAATGTATTTATGAAAAAAAATAGGAACATGAATTCTAATGAAAACTAAGGAACATTAGCAAATAAATAAATTTAAATTATAAAATATAATTTAAATTTTACCTAATAATTTTAAGATAGAAAATATAAGAACAACATTTTTCCAAATATAAATGCAAGTACTAAAATACATTTTAAATTAACAATTAGTTTAAAGGTTTTTCATTTAATAATATAAATAATAAAAATATGCCATTCCTAAATTAAATAAAGTAATAAATATGTCCAATAATTGACACAATTATAAACAACTTTAAACAATTAATACAGAATAAAGAATTATTTAAAATAATGAAAAAGAATAATATAACCTGGAATTTAAGTATCCAAAAGATCAAGAAACCTAAGTATTGAAAAAATTACAAGGAACAATCCTCGCAAAATCTCTTAATAAAATCCAAAAATTGAATAAAATGTTCTTAATTTCCTTGCGATGATCTAAATACCAGTATTACCAAATTAGAAATTTTTAATTATTCTTATTATCCTCAATCTCTGTAATAATTAAAAGAGAAGCAGGTTGCCAGATAAGCTAGAAAATTGTCAAAAAATCACCTAATTCAGAATTCCATATAGAATACTGACAAATATTGCTAATACACAAGTAAATTGTAATATGCCATTTATATTTAGAACAAGACTTCAACTAAATGTGTTTAAAATTAGTAATGTTAAAATAAAGGTTTCAGTGTAATCTAATCTTTTTACTTATATAAATTTTCATGTTAAAAATGTTTCATTTTATCCTACGCCCGACCTTGGTTTTTCAATAATCAGTCTCTGACGGGCAGCCCAATACAATCTTGAGGTGAATGAAAAGTCATCTTTGGCAGAATTTCTAACTGCGACGTCCGAAAGTCCAGGGCAAGTGTAAAGGTGGTCACCAGTCATGTCCTCTAGTCCACAAAAAGGGCAGATCGGAGAGTCCTTCAAACCCAAATAGTGAAGGTGTTTTTGCAGATAATCATGCCCAATTTTAAGGCGAAAATTTGCCACTCCCACAGTTCTGTGGAGGTTACTCGGAATAGGCTTTGTTAGTAAGGAAACCCATGCTTTCCCCTTTATGCACATCTTGTAAACATTTCTACGATAGGAGGCTATATTTGACTTAATAAGCCTTTTAACAGTATTGTACTCCAAGGCTGGAGAAGGCTGTTGTAGATCTGAGCCAGCCTTTGCCAATTTGTCAGCTGCGTCATTTCCCGCGATACCACAGTGGCTGGGTATTCATTACAGCACAATTTGATGTCCCTCTTCCAGTAGAGAATTCATTGCCATTTGAGAGAGATAAACAGACCCAATACTGCTAGGAGCAATTAAAGAGAGAAGGGGGTGGTGTTAGTCGCCTTCACGTGGTGCCCTCTGTTTTCACTAAACGACTGACTCCTGTCGCTTCGTGCAGTCTACTACGTTCTTTCGGCTTCAGGATCATCTTGCTGATGTTAAAAATGTAACTACTTTTCATTTAATTGCCAAATAATATTTGTGTTAAAATGAATATGAATTTCTATAAAACTTCTGCCTTTTTTAGGGAATTAAAATATTTAACCCTTAAATTCTCTTTATATTAAGGAAATCTTTAAACTTAAATAGTTTTTTTCTATTTCTTCTTTTAGTTTTATATTGTTTATTATTTTTTAATAAATATTGACTGTTAACTTTTTTACCTTAAGTAATTATAAAACTAACTACATAGTGTGCACATTATTTGTTTTTAAATAAATGTATGTTTGTTACTATAAAAAGTGTGATTCAGCAAAAATATTTAAAAACAGTATAAATCTCTTTGTGATATTTTACCTAAGTATGCACAAGTTGGCTCTATGCATGGGTAGGTAAGATCTTGTGTAAAGCATATTTTAAAGAAACAAATTTGTCGCATAAGCGGGGGCACCCTCATTGTTTTAAAATTTTATGATTTATCAAATTTTTTTGTGTCTGTATTTTGGCCTATGATAAAAATTAATCAAGAATGTGTTTAATTATTGAGCTCCCCACTGTATGATTAATTAATGGTGGTGACACCACCAATGGGATCAAGACTTGCAATTTTAAATGCATTTGAACATCCATGCTCAAAATTTAGGGCATTGAATCAATAAGGTCCTTGATTTTCTTTTTGGATTAAAGGCAAATGATAAATATATTAAATGTAGAAAAAGAAATAAGATATCATGTTATATTATAAAAACCCAATTAATTTAAAAAAATTAATATATGTTGATTTTCTTGCATATTTTTGTTTTTAGCCATTAGTTACAAGATTTTATATTGAATTTACATGCCTGAAAACATTCATTCATGATATCAATTTATCTATTAAAATATCCTTTTGATAAAACTTTTCAAAAACGAAAGTTTTAAGAACTTATACTCTAGTTTTTAAACCATCCATTTTTCAATATTATGTACCTAAATTCATTTTGTATATGATCCAATATTAGAGACTACTGATCGTAACTCAGCTAATTTTCTGAAATTGAAAGTAAATAAAGGTTTCCATATTTTGTAAAATTTTAACATACCTGAAAAAATTAGATTCACAAAGTATTTAATTTCATACATTAAATACTATTTAAAATTGTAATCATTAAAAATTATTGTCAATTAAGCTAAGTTATTTTTATAGAAAGCAGAGAATAAATTGCTTAATAATTATTATTTAAATTTGTTACTTGGCAATTTATTCCCTACTTTCTGTGAAAACAGCTGCGTAATTTCTTAAAATAATAATTAGTAAGTTAAGGATTTTGATTAAATTTTAATAAATGTTTTAATCTGTAATAATGATATATGTTTTTTCTATTCATTATTTTATTTCTAATGTTAATATTTATATTTCAGATATTACCTTAGAAATAGGTATTCAAATTATATCCATCAAGACATTTCAGCCAAATTACTTTTGTTTATTTCTTCATATTCATTTACAGAAACTTATCTCTCCTTAATTTAAATTTTAAACCATTAGCATCATGTCTTGTCGTATGTCAGCTATTTTGATGAAACATTGCATTAATAAATCTTACAAATCTTTTGTGCAAGCAAATTTGTCTTCACTTACTTCTGCTGTAATTTTAAATCAAAAACAGAATCTGAGTGAAGTTATCCAGGCATCCAATAGTTTAAAACCATTAATAAGTCTCCCTGTGAATGAAATACTTTCATATGTAGATTCAAAACATGTCTCAGGTATTGAATCAGTAACTTTTTTAAAAGCATTGAGAATGCATACAATTTTCAATAAAGTTCCACCTGAGAACTTTAATACAGATCGTAGGTTTAAACAACTTTGCAAAATATTTAATCAAAACTGTAAATTTTTAGATTTGAATTTATTAATATCAGGTTTGCGAAGTTTACTTGAAATAGGAGTACCAGCTCATTCAGTGTATGCTGTGAATGCAGA
This sequence comes from Latrodectus hesperus, assembly GCA_037975125.1. Taxonomy (NCBI): domain Eukaryota; kingdom Metazoa; phylum Arthropoda; class Arachnida; order Araneae; family Theridiidae; genus Latrodectus; species Latrodectus hesperus. The sequence continues at coordinate 113,261,984 of CM075851.1, forward strand.
AATGAGAATTTTAAAAAATATTGAGGAAATGAATAGTTTTCAATTGATTCAGTGCTTATATTTCCATCACAGATTTCAAGAGACTGATTTACAGAAACAAGTTGTTAAATCATTACATTCTGAACTTGAGGAAAAGTTGCATGACATTTCCACTACAGCAGAGATTTTACTTCTTATTCAGATCTTTGATGTGTTTAATGAAAATTATCAAAATGTTATTGTGCAGAAGATAATTGAGTTTATGTCAATGTTAAATGTTCATGAAATGTGTAAAGTTGTGTGTTCATTAGCTCAGAAATCTAATAGAAATGTTCCAATTTTGAATTCTATTGCCTTTCACTTGAGAATGAAAAAAGAATTTCTAGGTATTAAAGAAACTGTAGATCTGCTTTATGCTTTCAAAAAACTTAATTTCTTCGATACAAGACTATTACTGCATCTTTTAACTAATGCAACTCAAGAAGTGCATGAAATGAAACAATCTTCATCAATATCTGGCCTTTTATCTGCTTGTGGACATCTTAAATTAAAACATCCAGGTAATTAAAATTTTTGAATTTATTGTATTGTGTTTTTTATTATATTTAAAGAAAAAATGTAGAAAACTTAATAATGAAAACTTTATTAAATATATTTAAAAAAAATTTCATTTTATGTAATTGTGTTAAATAATATTTTTTCATATATATTTTATTTTTGATTCCCAATCAAATATGAATGTTGTTAAAAATCTGCTTAGCATAATAGTAATCAGCTAATCAATTGGTACATTTGGTATTTTTTCTGTTTTATTTTTAAATATTACTTGAATTTAAAATGAAATATTACTCTAAACTGCTTATTCATGCCTGCCATTTTTTACACATTGTGCATAAATTTTACACAAGATAGCTCAGTTTTACGTTTTTACTGATAGTATGGAATATTTTACACATTTCTGCTCTTTTCGGCAAAGTTGAAAAGGAAAAAAAAAAAAGAGTTTTATCACATTATGGCAATTTTATCTCATTAACCATAGGGAGAAAAAAAGTTAGCTATCTCTTTCACCCTTTATGTGGGATAGAAATAGCTTTCCAGGCTCTATTGTCTCTGAAGCACTGAGTAGTCAGAGAATGCACATTCCTACTCTTTTTCCTATTGGGAAAGAAAAGCACAGGCTTGAGAAACTATAGATGCAGATATAAAACAGTAGAGGCATAATCTTGTTCTCCATTAATCATGGAGCAAAACTTGACACCATTCATTTTAAATACTGTGATTTGTGGCTGTTATTAATGGGCGAAATTAACTCTGAGGTTCTCTTGGGTGAAAGCAAGCATTTCGTCTGTATCACAACTTGTGTTACTGATATTTTGTCTAAAATGGCTGATGGTAAACCTAATAAATCTTATTTTTAATTGTTTAAAAACAATTACAGCATTGAATTTCCATATTTCTTTCCGTAGCTGGTCTCCTTTTAGGAAAATGTTTGCTAAAAATGAAATTCCAAAACGTTATGGATGTGATCAAACTAAAACTTCTGCCATTAAAAAGAAATTAGCATCAGACATAAAATCCAAACATTTTTAAACTCCTTCTAACTCCGCCATTTTCTATTACATGTGATGGAAGTAATGATAACTCAAAATTAAATCTGATTGTTTTAAACTTTTTCAATCCTTTTCATGAATCTATTCAAATCTGCTTATTGTCACTTCCAAATTTAACAGGGGATGATGCAACTAGACTAATAAATTACTATAGCCTGATTATTGATAAATTAACAAACTTAAAGATATTATGTATAGCTTGTTGAAAAACTATTAATTAAGTTTGCTTAAGCCATCCATAATTAGAAGTTTCTTCTACCCATTTTGGAATACAGCTTCCCCATCTATTGTTGTGCCTCTGATTCAAACTTACAAAAACTTGAGTGTGTGCAACTAAGTGCCACAGGGATTATTACAGGCCTTCACAATTCTTGCCTGAAAGATATTGTACTTTATGAAACCAATTTGTAGCCTTAAAGTCCTTGGAGAAATGCATATTTAGTGAAATGTTATTGTAAGCTTTCTAGTCTATGCTCTTAGAATTATACCTTGAATTTTCAAGGGTTTATTATAATAGCGAATGGCTCAAGTGTGGTATTTCTTTTGGACAGATTGTTTTTGGCCACCTTGTCACCAGTTTCATTGAGTATCACAGCTTGTCTTAGATTATCAACCCTTCTGAGGATCACGATGGGGTCTACTTTCATGTTAACCTTTCTGTCCAAGTTAGCAAACAAATGGAATTGTCATATCTGAAGCTGTTGATTCTCAAAAGAATTAATTATGTCCCCATGGATGCTCTTCATGAGTACATGGAACTACAGAAGACTTGATAGTGGCATTTATATTAGATTTCAAGATAAAGTAATAAAAATCCTGAGAAATCCAGAATTCTACTTAGAAGCGAGCTCATTGCAATTTTAGAGAATCAGAACTCTATCATGTTGCTTCTTCTTCCAATTCTTTATCTTCATGGTCTCTAGGTCCTTTTCTACATTGTCAATCCATGTTTCTCTGGGTCTTCCCTTCTTCTTCTTAACTGGCCTTACAGCCCTATGCAGGTCTTAGCCTCCAATACAACCTCCTTCCACTTTTCCTGCTTCAGAGCCAAATTTTTCCAATTCTTTATCTTCATGGTCTCCAAATCCTTTTCCACATTGTCAATCCATGTTTCTCTGGGTCTCCCCTTCTTCTTGCTATTGAATAATTTACCCTTTGTTATCCTTTTTATGATATTTTTTTCATCTCTGCGGTGTACGTGGCCAAGCCACCGTATTCTTTGTGCTTTAATGAATCTCACTATGTATTTGTTGTCACTAGGTGCATTAATTTTTATTTCTTCTGATCCATACACTATTTTCAAGCCTTGGTCCACAGATTTTCCTGAAAATTTTACATTCAAAAATTCTAATATATTCCGAGTCCGTTACATTTAATGTTCATGTTTCTCCAGCATATGTAACGATTGGTCTAATGATGGTTTTATAGATTTGCAGTTTGTTTTTTTTATTTTTCTTGATAATCTATTATTGAATAACTTTTTATTTGCGTAGAAAGCTCTATTACCAGCTTGCACTCTCTCACATATTTCATTTTGTAGGCTGTTGTCGTTGCAAATAAAAGTTCCAAGATACTTGAATTGTGACACTCCTTCAAAATTTTTGCCCTCGATTTCAATACTTCTTGGTTCCCTTGTAGATTTGTTGGGCGATATTATTAAATATTTGGTCTTGCTTTCATTGATTTGTAAACCAACATTGTTGGCTCTACTTTCCAGCTCTCTATAACATTCTTTTAAAGTTCTTTCATTTCTTGAGGTGATCACAATGTCATCAGCATATGCACAAATTTGGCTGGATTTATGGTAGATTGTACCTCTTTGTGTAATTGGCTCAATAGCAGTATGTGGAGCTAGATTGAATAGTGTAGCCGAAAGTCCATCACCTTGTCTCACACTTTTGTTAAATGCAAAGGTATCACTCATTTTGCCGTTGACCTTAACCTTGGCTTTCGAGTTTTCCATTGTCATCCTTATCAATCTGGTTAATTTCTTTGGTATATTCATTCCTGAAAGTTCTTCAAGTAGCCTTTTTCTATTTATACTGTCAAATGCTTGAAGAAAGTCAATAAACAGTTAATGCAAATCAATATTGTGTCCGTAAAAGGATTCAGTAATTTGCCTCAAGATGAAAATTTGGTCAACTGTGCTTCTTTCGGCTCGTATTCACTTAGTATAGGTTCAGAATAAATTATGTTGCTGCCATAATTTAAAGATATCTGGATCTTTTTGGATAATAGAAGTGCCATCCAGCACTCATCCAATTGGCGTAACATGAGAAATAGTACAGGTTCAGACACCCACAAGAAACTAAAACTATTTTCCTTTTATCATCGGATCCACTTACAGTGGATATGATGGAAAAAGTTTGTCTCACATCGACGTTGTTGAAAATGAAACTGTGGGCAGGCTAGCTAGAGCTGGTGCTGGCAAGGAAGCAGCACCTATCACTTCTCTTACTTATGTGGAGCTATTTTCTAAATATAAGGTTCCATTAGATGATTCCATTGGTCCATCTATGGTATCAGAGTAAGTTCCCAGCCAGCTCTTTCATTCAGAATTCTTTAGTGATTATCTATCATCAGCCTTACCTTATTCCTAAGTAGTCATCTGTCATCAATGACTTTTGTTGGTGGTAATAAACACCCCAAAATTTGCTCTAGGTGTTCTGCACAGGCTTCCCCTGGCCATAATTTATCTTGTCTGGGACTCACCAGGCAGGACCTGATTTAAAATCCACTATTGGGAATGGACTTTTTCAGTGTGAATGGCCTCATAAGCTTGATCTAACTTTGCTGTTCAAGGAAATGAGAAATAATTACATAATTAAAAGTATACCTTAATTTGAAGTTGATTATCATTCTTGTAGTCTTCTTCATTACAAATAGAAGATTCATCTATTTTAAAAACTGAAAATAAAAAGATTAATTCTCTATGGTTTAAATTTGGTGAAGTTAAAAGTGTAGTAATAGTGACAAATATGATATAATATCTAAATTTATGTTATATTTATTAGTGATATCTGATAGCAATGTATAATATGAAAAAATTTTTAGTTTTGTAAAAAAAAATTTAAAATGAATTTAGAAGCTAATTACCTAATAATAATGTAGATAATTTGTTTATAATGAAATCTTTAAGTAATGGATTTTGTTATATGAGCCAGAATTCAGAAATAGTTTGGTTGAAAAGGATATAAAAGGCACTGTTATGGCATTGAACTCTTCCAGTATATAAAATATCAAAGATATTTATTTATTCTAAAGAATTTTAAGAATTTTTTTTTAAATCTATAACTCAGAATTTTTATTTTGTTAATTGTTGTATTTCTAATTGTTAACTTTATTTGATTTGACAGTCATTATAGGTTTGTTACACATAATTTTGTCCAAATATTTTATATTTATGATAAATTTTCGCTTGTGTTTGAATTATATGCAAATTTTGTTCCTTAGAGTAATAAAAAAAGATGTTTTAAGATGACTATTTTTTACATGTAAAGGAAAAAAATGTAAAAATTGTCTTGAAGGACATTTATGAAATATTTGAAAAATAATAAAAAAATTTCAGTGTGGCTTTTAGTCTTCTCTAACAATTATGACTTGCACTCTACCTTTACATGGATATGAATTTGGGAAATATTGTTAACTTTTTGTAAAAGTACAGCCAACAAATCCTACACTGTAAAAGAAACCTGGATCTCTCATTTATATATCATTTGTATGTATCCTAAACAAAACAATCTGGCTAAGCATATTCTCCACAAGAGCATTGTATTTCTTATTGCGAACATGCTTTCAATCAGCAGGGTCTATCATTGTCATATATTAAAAGAAAGCCATTATGGCTCCAATTACCAATGGCTCCAATATCAGATATGTCAGTTTTCAGAGTTATATTTATGTATTTAAATCATCAAATTACATTTTGAAATGCTATGCATACTTTTCTACACCCTCTTATGCTCATTACAGTTCTGTAATAGAATTTTTTCCAGATAAATAGAAATTATTTCGGGTCCCCTTTTGTCTTGTATATCAAAATACATCTGGTGTCACATTCTATAATGAATTAGACTCTTCAGTAAACAACACTTCAGTTATTTTGTATCCTGTATCAATCTTCAGTTTACAGCTTTCTTCAATCTTATAAGTCAACAGAATGTACACCATCAGTTAATATGCATAGAGACCTATTTTGTGTTATGCATGAAATTCTCTGTACTGATATAAAAAAATTATTTTATCTGAGCTGTATTACTTATTATATTTTGATAAGCTTTTAGTAGGATAAATGAGTTTTCATTTACTATGATAGCATATACAACCTAGTTATGGTTGACATCTAAAATTCCCCATTTTTTTAATTTGATTCTTCAGCCTGGGCATGATGCTTCTTTGATTTCAACACAGTTAAATTTCTTTTATGTTTTCTCAGATTCAAATCTTTTGCTAATATGTAAACCAAACCTTGGATTTTTAACTATATCTTTTATCTTTGATCTTAACACTTTTAAGTCACTTTCTGAAAACAAATTATTTTAATTTTTTATGTTATGAAAAACTTTTATTATTTTTCTTGTTCTTGACTTGTATATATTCTTATGTTTGGAACTCTGCTTTAAATATGAATATTTGATATGACATAAGTTACCGGTTAAAGTAATTCTATAATTTCAGTAACATACAGAAATATTTACACTAACTTTTTTAAGTTTTGTAAATTATTTATAAGGATAAAAATTTAAAAATTTGGGATTTCATTTTATTTATTAATTAGTATTTTTTAAGTGAAAGGAATTATTTTATTCATTTGTATTCTCTTAAATAATACTTTTTAACTATAACTTTTACCTGTTAAATTATGATGATTCAAAATAATGTATTTATTAGAGTTGTCACTTAGCTAATTAATGTTCAGTAGCAACAAAAGTGAGACTTTTAAAAGTAAAAAATATGTACTTAAAATCACATTTACTATTTCATTCACTATAAAACAAAATATTTTATTTTTCATTATTAGATATAAGGTTATATTAAACTATTTTCCCTAAATCTGTTATTTTAAATATATATAATGAAAAATATTATTTTTTGAAAATTTATCCCAATTTTATGTATTTATTTATTTTTAGGATTATTAGATGCTTGCATTGAATGGATACAAACAAATCTGGAAACTTGTGGGAATCGTGAATTCATTTCTTTCATTTTAACTACTGCTACTTTAAATTATGTTACCCCTAGATCTAAGAATCTAATCAATACTATTATACCTAGTTTAACAGCTGAAGTTGAAATGCCTTCAAATGTTTTTTTGGATGTAGCATGGTCCTTAGCTATTCTTAATAACATACCAAAGAATTTGCTACTGAATGTTCTTTCTGAGGAATTTTATAAACCTCTATTAGGTAATTATATTTTATTTACATGTTTAAAAAATTGTCTAAATTTAGTTTTAGAATTAAATTTTGTTAAAATTCTTTATATATATATATATATATATATATATATATATATATATATATATATATATATATATATATATATATATATATATATATAATTTAATTTTTTGATGTATAATATTAAGTATCTGTTGGTATAAAATTTTACTTAAAAAAAAGATCAGAATGATGATATTTAAAATGTTTGTAAACATTTTTTTTCTCTTCCATAAAAACTGTAAAAGTTTGGTTCAAAGGAATATTCATTAATGATAAATTAACTCAGTGTTAATAATAATTGGATAATTGGTACAGTCTATAAATTCCCTTGAATGTGCCATTCAGTATTTTTATATCTATAGAAAAGTTATAAACATTTTTGTAGTCATTTTTACTTCTGCCACGAAATAAAAGTCTAACTGGTGCAATTCTGTATCAAGTCTTAGTTATCATTTGTATTACTTAAAATATTTCTTCAATTTAATTTTTCTAATTTACACAAAAAACATTTTATGGAATTTCTCGTTTTAAGCTGTTTAATTTGATTTTTCAAAATTTTGTCCATATCTCATTTTTCTTTATTTTTATATTTATTAAAGAATTGCAAAATTTTAATTATTCAAAATACCTACTTTTCTCAATCTCTTTACATCTATTCTAAGTTTATTATTTCAGATGTAATTTTATTGTGGAAATATATTAAGATAAGGATAAAAGGTGAATCAATGTTTGTCATATATCTTTGCATTTAAATTAAAAATCTTTTTTAAAAAAAGAAAATCAAACTTTGAAATAAGGTAACAATTTAAACTTAGAATCTTAAAAAATAAAATGTTATCACTACCTTGATGACACATCATGAACTTGATTATTAAATATGTCAGTTATACAAAAAATATATATAATTGTTTTATTCTCTTTTTAATTATAAGACTGAAAAAGTAATGGAAAAACAAATTCAAGATTTATTTGGTGGTTCTAATTCTAAATCATTTGAAGGATTTAAATAAAATTCTTTTAAGAACCTGCGTATAACTTTTATCACGCATTAAAATAAACAATAATTCCCTAAACTGTGAATGAAATTTTATGAAGTACATCAACGCATGCTATTTCATTGATGGCTCATACGACAAGTTTGTTCTTTCAAACAATTTTCTCACTAGTCAGGAGATTGACTTATGCATGAGTATATACAGTAATGAAAAAAGTGTTTTTAAGTTTATGCATGCCTAAAAACTTTGCCTTTTTAATAATTTTATGTCAAGTTTAAAGTTAGTTATAGTATTAAATAAATATATGAAATAAGCATTGAATTTTTTCTGGGAATCTTATAGTTTTAAAATAAATTTTTCGAATAATGGTTTAAAAAAAAAATTACCTTTCAGTTAAAATTAGAAAAAACTATATGATATTAACTAAAAGAAAAGCTGATTTTTAGCTTTATATCAAAAAGTATATATTATAAATAATATCTAAGGTTATGAGTGATTACACAATGATAATTAAGACTTGGTACAATTTTGTAATTGTGTAAAACAATATACAAAAGATGCTCTTTTTTATGAACTGGTAGGGACAGGTGAAATATTTCTTTAAATAGAAAGTTTGTAAAATAGAAAAATGCATTAGATTATTACGATCATATTGCTTTACAAAATTATAATTTTCTTTCATAAATAAACTATTATTAGAAAGAGAATTATATAAAATGCACTATAAAAAACCATGCAAAATAAGATTCATACTTTTTTTTATTGATTTTATTTTCACCACAGAGATTTCTAAAGATCAAACCCTGATTTTTTTTCGAGCCAACCTTCTAATGTCTTGAAATCTTTAGTGGGTATCGACCACAAGACAAGTATCTACCATTAATATTTTATATTTAAATTAATGACAACTATTTACAAGTAGCTGTCATTGGTGTCATACTTCTGTGGCATACCGTGACTTGTAACCTCCGTACTTTCCAAGTGCTCGCATTGCGTATTCATACCAGTGAGGGTGCATCTTATTTGCTGAGCTCCTCAGAATTTGCATTAATTTGGATCTAGGAAACCATGGTGAATGTACAACCGTCTTGGTTAAATAGTGACACCACAAATCTTTTATGTTCACCTTGAAAGCAAAGCAGTTGAAGCTGCTCAAGAAAGCAATTTCTCTTTAATGAAATTATTATCAATAAAATATTCATTATTCTCAATTTTATAGCCAAGCTTTGCTCCTGCTTAGGTTTTGCTTCTCTGCAATCCCCATCTATGCGGAGAAGAATTTTTCCCCTTCCTGTGTCCTTATGTACGGGAAATACATTAGTCAAATTTCGCACCACAGTTCTTTCCTATCAAATATATGATATTCATATTATCTTTAATTATTCTTCTCACGGTGTCTGGACTTTCTGCATGTGTCACTTTGTTGTTCAAGAACGAATCAAGTTCTCAGACATTATTTAAAATGGAATATAATAAATTTAAAAAATAACAGATTGAAAAATAAATCAATAAATATAAGAAATTTTAAAAAAATGAAAAAGTATTAGTTAAAAACAAATTTTGCAAAAAAAAAAAAAGGATTTTTTTCTAGACTATAATATGTAAATGAGAGTTAAATATCATTGTGTCTGTAGTGTCAGGGTAAAAATAATCATTAACTAATAAAAATATGAATTTTTGTAAATTAGATGTTTGTAAAAGCAAGTATCTGCTGTATTTGGGAAAATAGATGATTCCTTATTATTGCTCCTCATTAAGTACATTTTTGTAAATTTTAATATTTTGTTTTATTTGTTTTAGAGGATTCAGATACTCAAAAACGAGATACTAATGCACTTAAACTCCTGAACCTGAAGGGAATTTTGAAAATGCAACACCCAGAATGCATATTTAAATATGCTTTATATCTAGAACCAATCAAAGTATGTATTAAATTTGCATTTTTATTTTCTGCTCCAAATATGGTGTTTTTAATATTTGTTTAGAAAACTTTTCGTTCCATCCTATTACATGCTTAAAAAAATCCTTCAGTCCTATTTGGTAGTTTTAAAATTTATTTGGTAACAAAAGTGTGTTTAAATGTGCATAAATTTAGTGATTAGGTCAATTTCACATTATTTTTTCTAAAATTAATTTTTGGAAATTTTTTAACTAAGAGTTTTCTTTAGAGTTCTACAATGATCTGCCAATTTTTATTTCTTCATAGAATTTGGAAGAAAGGGGTGTTGACTTCCCTGAAAACAAGACTGTGCCAATTTCTCATTTAATATAATTTTTCTTACTGAAACAGAAACTAATGAGAATCATTTATTTGGAAATATATTTAATTTAAAAAATAATTATAAATTTTTCAATTTTCAAAATATAATAGTTAATTTTTTTAAACTACGATATACAGTTGAATTTACTTTCATTTTCCATTATATTATACAATCAGGTTTGTAAAACCATAACAATGATCTTGTGTGATAATGAAGTGTTACATGATTAAAACTTGATTTAGTTGGCTGTTGTCAGATTTTTAATTTTTGTAACATGCTTAAATAATATTTCATATGTAACCACTTACACATAATATTTTTGAATTAAAACTCCTGATTTCTTACCAAATAGAATAATGAATATTAAAATTATGATAAGATCTCTTAATCACAACATAAGATGCTCTAAAGTTGTGATTAACTTTTAATTAGGATGGTGAATATACTCATCTTTCAATAAATACTGCTTTATCTAAGCTACATCCATTGGCAGAGTGAAAGTAAAAGAAATAAATCTACCAGATAGAGATTTAATATCATAAAGGGAAAATGGAAAATCACTCTAACCACACTTATAAGGGGAAACTGGAAAAACAGTTTTAAATCTTAACATTGTAATTTTTGGTACCATTTTAAATTATCAAATAAGCTATCATATATTTAAACTACTATTTAATTAATTTTCTTTTATTTTTCAAAATATATATTAAAAAAGGCTTACTTTAGCAAATAATATTTGTAATATATAATAATATAAATAATAAAGTACATTGACTGACTTTCAAATTAATAAAAAATAATAAATACTGGAACAAATTATGGATTTTAAAGTAAAAGTTGATGTGGAAAATCTTTTAACAGTAGGAAATACAAGCATAAATTATGCTTTGTTTACCAGAATCACTAAAAACATCATTTTCTGGCTTTTTAAAAAATGAACACGCTTTCATTCATGTAATAACTGGTTTATTAACTAACTAAATATATTCATTTTTTGATAGATAATGCTTTTTTCCATATTGGTGTGAAGGCTTTTATAATTAAAATAAGCATAGTATATGTGTAACTGGAAGTAACTTAAATTATAACAAAACTGAGAAGAAAACCCTAAAACTTGAACAGTAGCAAATACAAAATAAAAACTATTTAAACCTATATTAGCTAATTTAAATCTATCAAAACTATTTAATTCTATGAAAGCTATGTTAAATAAGCATACATGCATATCAGATATATAGACAATAAATTCTCTTCAATTCAAAAACTCTTGTTTACTTATATTACATTTTCCCTGCTGGTGAATAAAATACCAAAAAGAAGCAATATATGAAGAAATTAAGTCAAGATTCTATAACTGCATTTAATTGAAAAATAAGAGCCTGGATTTGAATTTTGTGAACATTAAAAAATGTTAACTAGTTGACTATTTTAAGTGCATGTACTCTTCGCTTGACCTCTAAGCTCATTTTCTGTAGTTTTTTGCCTAATTAACCTTTTTATGTAATAAATTATCATTAAGAAACAAAGAAACCAATTTATGTTCATTTCCTGTAGCACTTATGTGAACCCCATGTGGCCACGAGAAACATTTTTAGCAAGTATGTATTCATTTTGTCTTTAAAGGAATAAAGGATATCATAATTATTCATACATATGATGCTACTTATTGCTATTTCAAAAATTTTAAAGCATCATGTTTTAGAAATAGCAATAAGTAGCATAGTACATTTGGATAATAACAGTTATCATATGACATAATTGGCCATTGCTTCTACAGTCACTTATCTGAATTCATCATTTTACAAAATATTATGAATTATTATTTCATAAAATTTATATTACTATTCTTTTTTTATATAAATTTTATGCAATGAATCATTATTTTGTCCAAATAAAAAGAATCCTAAACATTTATTGATATTTTTTCAGTTTGAGAAAACAACACTTTAACCAACCAATTAAATCTTTTATTCTCTAGCACTTAAGGTTTTTTTTAATTCCTATAAGGAATACAAAAACATTATTGATTTTAACTTTGATTATTGAAGTTTTTTCTGTAGCCCCTATTTTAATTACCCTTTGAACAACATCAATTTTAATTATTTAATGGTCACTCATGGAACAATAAAATGTTAATGATGCATCATGAATAAAGAACATTTAATATATATATATATATATATATATATATATATTTATATATTAAAAAATTTAATACAGGGGTAGCATTTGTTTTCTTTTATTCACACAGCTAGTCCCTCTCACTTTTTTTTTTCTTTGTTGTTTTATACTTCTCTAGAATTCTGCATCATTAAAAGTTCTTAGAAAATGTTTTTCAATAATTAGACAGGTTTCAAACAAAATTAACTAACAAAACAAATATATATTTATACTTTTACATAAATTTAAAAGTAATTTTATGATGAAATTTTATTATAATATACTGTTTAAAAAAAATAGCTTATTTTAAAAAAATTGATGTTGCAATAAGGTAATCTTTTTATTGTACGCATCAAGAATGCTATCTTTCTTAATACAGTCCATTCAAATTCTTAAACATTTATTTCATACTTAAATGATTTTAGGACATTAGTCCTTATTTGAACTATATAAATGTTTTAGATGAACATAATAGTTTGATATTTTAGTTAAACTGGGGAGAAGTATAATTATGTGAAAGTAGAATATAACATTTTCACATAGCTTTTGAAAGTTTTAAAAAGTACTCAGGAGTATAGGATAAAAAATTTTTAACCTATGTGTTTATATCTAAACTAGCTGTTTTATTATGCTTAAAATTCACAGATAATATTCCTATATTGGTAAATAATTTTTACAGGTATCCTACATGCTTCTTATTCTATTGCAAGAATCTTTCTTGTGTGTATCAAGAAATAGAAACCTCAGTTTTTTCCTTTGGTGAATGGCTGAGTTAATCTATTGGTACTTTTACTGCTTCATAATTATATCATCAAATGCTAATGTCTAAATTGTATAACTTCATTTATTGCATACTATTTTCTAGCAGTTATGATCTGATCTAGCTCCTTTGAATAGTTAATGTTGTGGCTTTCAATAATTTGTGAGTTTGATTCTCCCTCTGAACTTGAACGTGTGTAATGGCCTAAAATCCACTTTAAACTGTCGGTCCTAATCTAATTAGTTCTTGTGTAAAAAAATTATGGATGAGATACAAAAAATCCAAACTAAGCTCTAGCAGTTATCAAATTAATGTTCTTATGAGAAAATATTTTATTTTGAATGTCATGACTGAATGTTGTCTTGCTCCTTCATCATCAATCCTATCAATGAAATCTTATTTGTATTAATGTTTTTATTATAATCATTATTATGACTGAAGTGTATCACTATACACTACTCTATACTTTTTGTGTATATATGTATACAAACAGAGGTACATTAAAAGAAAACAAATTAAAACTTGCTATTCTGAAAAATTACATTTAATATACTATAAAACTAAAATTCTCAAACCCATATTTTATTTGACACTTGATATTTTTTTGTATTTAAATGTATTTTAAACTTCTGTAGAAACTTATATAAATTAAAACTTATGTAGATGGAAGATTAAGAATATCATTTTAAAAATGTAATGTTTTTGTTTATTTGTTGGATTTTATATTAATATTTATATAATTTGAATGTTATTTTATAGCTTAAAGAGAGCACTGAAATTGAGAACAGTAGAAAACATGTAGTAAATATTTTGAGTAATTTTGTACCAAAAGAAAACTGTTTAAGTACTTTGCAAAGTAATGACATGGGAATATTTATAGGTAATAATTATATTTTGAGACAATTATTTAAATTATATATTCTAGTTTTTAGATTACTTAACATTATGTAATTAAATTATGCTTTTTTATATGAAATTCAAGTGTAATTTTTATGATAAACTGTGTTTCATCTAAATTTTCAAGCATATGTAAATCAATGCAACTGACAGATAAAAGTTTAATCAAATGCACCTTTTTTTTTAACATTAGGACAAAATTGTAATTTTGTGAAATTATATCTCTTTTATTTATACATCTGATAAATCCAAATATAATTTCATAAAAAAATATATTAATATCCCAATATTCTTAAGTCTAATTTATTATGAGATTCTTAAACTAATTAATCATTTTTAAAATTATTTATCTTATAAATTTCCTTTATGTAAAATTCATTGTAGAAATCAGTTGCCTGTGTTTATATTGTATTTATTTTTATATTTCTAATGTATATGCAAAAATATTAGATTTTTTTATTTTAAGTATTCTAAAGTTTATAATATTTTTAATAATTATAATTTTGGAGAATAGATCTATTCATGAATTAAAATTAAGTTGTTTTTTTTAATTAGCATGTTTTGTTTCTGGTTTTTTAAATAACATTCATTCCTTTTAAAATAATTTAACTCAAATATAAAATATTCAGAATGTTTTATACTTTTTATTTATACTTTTTAATATCTTTACTATTTTTAGCTGAATTAAAATATTAAAAATAATTCTTATATGTGTTTCATTATAATATTTTCTTTTATTATTATTTTTTTGCAATAATTGTATTTTGTATTTAAAACTTATATTAAGTGGGATTCAAAGTAGTCCTGCTAGTGCTTAGAACTTTTAAAATATTAATAATGAATTTTTTCTCAATTTTTTTCAATTTTAAAATTCATGTTAATTTGAATTTATAATAATTTATATAATTTTCATTGTGCAAATGAAAGGACTTCATTAACTTAAGTATGTCTTATACTTGTACAAATTTAAAATATAAAAAATAGTATAGTTTTATCTATTTAAATTAATGTCGTATTAAAGACTGGATAACAATCAAATACAATCTTTTAACATTATTGACTTTATATTATTGACTTATTAAGTTAAATTTTACAGTGTGATATTTAATTATCTGAAACATCAAATCATGTGGAACATAAAGCCCTAAGTCTTTATCAAAATTTAGTAATTACTTTGTTAAACCTATTGATTTTAAAATAAATAAGGTCAGAAGTATAATAGATCATAAACCTAAAATTTTCTTATTTGGTTTTTGTTATGATACAAAACATGTAAAAGAAAATTTTGAAATGTAAAACCTGAAAATCCTTTATTAATTCATATTTTTTTTATTTATGTAACCATAATATTCATTAAAAATAATATATAAATGAAAAGGCTTTATTTTGTTTTTAAGAAAAAATTTAATAGCCAATATATGCATTTCATTAAGGTTGATTTTTCCTAGTTTATTTTAGTAATCAGTTTATTTAATTTAATACTATTCATCTGTAATAATATATAAAAAATAAATAATTTTTTTTTTGTTTTAAAGATTGCATATTTGCAGAATATAGAGCAATGTGCACTAATCAAAAATATTGGTATTGGAGTATTTGTATTTTAATCTTGCTTTAAGAATTTTACTGTCATTATATATAAAAAATCATGTTTTAAAATAGTTATTATTTTGTATGCAAAATTATTTATTTTTAATATCCATGTGTTTAGTATTTATTGCTAATTCTATTTTAACCTCTATTTAGTCATGCAAGTAATGCTTATTTGACATGATTTATAATTGTTTTATTTTTAGAAAAAAATATTTATAATTTTCATTGCAATATGTGCCAAAATTCATGCTATTTAATATGTAAATATATTGATTTGTTTTTATTTTAATGAATGTTATCATATTTTTTACTATGAATTATTATAATAATTCATAAAATGTGTAAATTTGCTTGCTGAATATTTTATAGTGTTAATTATAATTATTATATTTTTTTTTTCAATATTTTTCTCTGTAATAGCATAATCTTTTTTACTTAAGATGCTGAATTTATCATGGATAAGAACATCAAACCTTTACCCTTATCATTATATGGAATAATGACAAAACCAGCCCAGCATTCTAAGCCATTGCCTAATGGAGCTAAAAGGTACTGTAATTATTGATATTAATGATAATGTTATCAGTCTATTATCTAGGAGATATTATTTATGTGTGATAAATTTAGTGTATATATTTAAAATACTTACATGAAATCAGTGAATTATTTTATTTATTTTTCAAGTTAAAGTCCATTAAAGTTTCTTGATTTTATTTGAGGTTAAACTTTTAACCTCAGTTGAAATTTATTCTTAAAATTTTAAGTGCAAAATATAAATAAATATAAATTCTTCAAAACATATTTATGCATTTTGCAATTCACCAATAATGAGAATTGTTATGTTTATATTGTTTTACAATATTTACTTCTCAAATGTTATTGAAAAAAATATAAAAATGAGGTTGTTTCTGTCATTGTTCAAAAACTGATGAAACATCTGATAATTTGTTTCATATAAATTACTTTGTATATCTGTATAATAAGTATTTTCATAATTTCACTTTGTGTGTTAATGTTTCAAAATTTCAAATAAGTTGTAAGTAATTTAATAATTAATATTTAAAGTTGTTACTATAGATATCTCCCTTTATAATAAAATTTAAGGCTAAATTAATTAATTACATTAAATACTGTTCAGTTATGTTTGTGATGAAAAAATTTATAAATTTTTGTTTTAAAAAAATGCATATTACATTTATTTTTAAATTATGATGTATAATAATGAATATTTTCTAATTTTGTACAAAGAATAGCTCTTCTAGTCATGTTTCATAAAGATGTTACGCTGGGTCATGCAACCTACACAGGAATTAATGCTATGAGTAAAAGATTGTTAAGTTTTTGTGGATATTCAGTTGTGCGAGTAAGTAATTACTTAATATCAAAAATGTTTTTGTTTTTAAACTGACAGGTGCAATTTTTTATTGTTTCTGTCTATTGATTCAAATATATTTATTTCTAAAAATATTTTAACCTAATAACAGATTATTGTAAAATTTTAGAAATTTTAATCCCCTATATTTTAAAAGTGGAATCAATATATATTTTAAATAAAGTTGTTTCTGTATGAGAGGAAAGCATACGTTTGGAAATATTATCATTTTGAGAAGAAGGAATCCATTAAAGTTTCTTGATTTTATTTTCATTCAAGTATTCCCTCTCTTAGCTTGTGAATCTGAAAACAAGCATTTGTTGTACTTTCTTTTTACAATAATTCAAGATTAAAATGATATTTATATATTATACTTGAAATATTTCTTTTATTGTTTTATTTAATTTTATTATTTTTTTATTGTTTCAGATTTCTTTTGATGATTTTATGAAAAATAAAACAGAAGTACAAAAAGCAAAATATCTTCTGCAAAAGATCAAAATGGCTTTTCATGATACTGAAAAGAATGAAATATAAGCTGTACTAATGTACTTAGTATAAGAAAAGAAAATAAAAAGTTATTTATTTGTCAATTATAATTTTTGAAAATAAAACATCATGAAAAATTATTTGAAAAACTGATATTGAAAATGTGTAAGAAAATATTTATTCTTATGTAAAACTTTGATAAAGTTTGTTATTTGGCCATGCAGTACAAAATAATGTACTGAGTTTCACTATTCATAATGAATTGGTGAAGAAAATCATTACAAATACTGTGTAGTAAGCTGAGTAATATAAAAATTTTTGTGCTTTACAAATGAAATGACTTTAAAATTAAATATTTTCTTTTGTTTACTTTTCCCTGTTATACTATATGAGGAGTAAGGAGAAAGATTAATATTGGTTTTCTGCTAGAAAAGCAATATAATCTTGGATTTATTTTTTTTTCTTGGATTTTTTATTCATCACATTTTTTTATTACAATCAATATTTGACTGCCATCTTTTGATTTACTATTAATATTGATTACATTAATAAAAAAAATATACATATTTTTTCTTCAAATATATCCACTTTTTAAAAGCTGTGAAAGATTTTAAACATTTGCTTCTTACTGCTTCTGTTTATGAGAGTTATTTTGTTACCTGTGATATTTAGTAGAAATCGTGAAAATAAAATGAAACAAGTATTCTCTTAAGAAATTAAAATCAGTGTGACATTTACAAGAGAATTTTATTCGATATTTAAATCCGCATTTATTGATAAAGATTGTTAATTGGTTTATGTCTAATCATTATTTAAAGGTATAACAATAAATTTTATTAGTGATTTTCGATAAATCTATGATAATAAAAATTCAAAATACATTTTTAAGGGATATGCTCTAATATCAATAAATTTATTGCTAAAACAAGAATAAATTTCTCACATTTTATTTTGATAAATACGATAATTTTTATTCAATTATTAAAAAAATTTTAATTAGATTTGCTTATAATTAATGCCTAATGTTCTCTAAATATATTTACTAAAATTTACTTTAAGGAAAATTAGCTTTTTCTTATTACAATACCTTTTATATTTATAAGTGTGCATGATTTTTACTTAGAGCTCACTTTTAAGAAAATTACTATTTCTGTTGTAATTTTAAATTTTGAATGTGTAGTTTAAAAAAAATTCCATTTCTCCAACTATTTCATTCCCATCGAATGTTTTTTTTTCTTTCTTTAGAAGAGAACAGTCTTTCTTATTAAAGGACAATCTTTTTAAGTTGTTTTAAATTAGATTACTTAAAAAACATATTGATTTTGTTACTTGTAAAATATACTTTTTACATATTAAATTAATTGCTGGTTTTTGTGAAAATTTATATTTTTCATTACTAGGAACTTATTACTTGGTTTCATTTATTTATACTTTCTTTTTTATATATATCTAAATAATTAATCTTAACCTTTATTTATAAATTTTATAATAATTATATCATTTTAATTTCTGATGTGGTGACAAGAATTAAAAATGCTTCAGATAATTTAAATCTTTCATGCCATTTTATAAAATACCCAAAAAATTCTTGTTTCAGCCTCTTAACTTTGGTACACTAACCGCTACAATGATAAAAAAAAAAAAAAAAGTTATGATGCATTGGAAATTAGCCATTACATATCGAACTCTTACGTATAGAATCTGAAACTTATCTGTGTTGTCTCAAGAACTAAATAAGATACAAGAAAAATGAATTATATGGAAAAAAATTATATATGCATACAACTGAATTAGCTTAGGATGTAAGTTTCTAGTGTTGTGCATGCATGTCATCAGTGAGTAAGTATACTTATGCCTTCAGCAAAACATTTTTATGCATAGTATGGTCTTGATAATTTGCCACAAGATTTGTATATATATAATGGATTCTTAATAAATGCTTGTTATCAGAAACTCATAATTGCATTTTCTAAACTCACTCAAAAGATTTGCTTATGAACTATTAGTAAAGAAGCGTATAATTATTGAAATAATTTGTAAATACAAAACAAAGTCAACTGTAATCAATCTGAAGGTAATATATAAAGTAAATGCAATTTGTGTGCTAATATGCACATAGAACGGAATACAATAAACGTTCGTTTTTATGAACTAGTAGTTAATCCCTACCCTGACACTATAAATTTACTGCTAATTTTAACTCCCATTTACGAATTAAAATTATGAAAAATCTCTTTTTTGCGAATTTTTGTTTTTGATAAATAGTATTATTTTTTATGATATTTTCAATTTTTTTTTATTTTGATTCCTTTTTTATAACACCTGAGAACTTCATTCTTAAACAACAAAGCGACATGTGCAATCATTCTAGACATCGTGGAAACAATAAAAAAGTACACATAAATATCAGACATTTGGTGGGAAAGAACTGTGGTGCTGGGTTCAACTTCTTTTTCTCGTAAGCACAAGTGCACAGAAAAAGGAATTCTCTCGTCATCCCGTACGTTAAAACATAGAAAGGGGGAAAACTTATAAGTTTGTGCTTTTTTGTTAACCATATAGTGGCCGCTTCTTTTGTTTCAGTTGAGATCATTATTTAATTACATTTTTCTGTTAGTAAAAGCTTTCAAAATCATGAAAATTGTATGTTATTCTGAATAATTAGTTTTCAAATCTTTATCAACATTTTAATGAGTTGTTATCTTTTCCAATGCATGTCTTTGACCGATTCAAGTTTTCTTGCCCGCCCACGAACATCTCTTGTGTCATTTCACGTTCTCTTAAAATTTGTTAAAGCTTCTTTAGTTCTCTTTAAAATCGCTTATCACGTTTTCACAAGCTCACGTTTGAAGAATATTTTTCAGTAATGAATTTGGTTTTAAGCTGCCAACCTTTGCGATCAAAGAGCTTTCATCAAGTACCAACAAGAAAGCTATCTCTTGGTTTTTTAAAAACATTTTTCATGGATCCAATGAGATCGCATGTTAGATCTATCATTTGTTTCACGTTGATACGAGTTGTAAGCAAGATTGAATGGCTTTGAAGACATGACATCCGTTTCGAATGATGACTTGTCTTGTTTAATTCGAATACCAAATACTTACATAAACAGAAGAAAAAGTAAAATTTAAAAGATAAGACAAAGCATCCACTTTATGGTTAGTTTAAATCGGTAAGGACGATTTTAATGTTCCTGTAGTTATCTTCGTTTTATTTGAACAATTTAATTTATGAAGAGATTAGGTTTATTCCGGTAAGAATTAGTCACATCTGAATAAACGAATGCATTTCTCAGTTGAAGTAAAAAAAAATTCTAAAAGTAGACGGGAAAATAATAAATAAGAAAAAAATAAAAAAACAGCTTCACGACAATTTGAAAACTGAAAGAGGTGACAGTACCAGCGCAAGTGCTCCTTCTCGAAAATATAAAGTAAAATATCCTAAATTGAAAAAGGCTTTTTCTTTCTTGGCTGAGAAAAATTAAAAAGAAGACCAACTGCTTTGTTATCAAGCTGAGGATGAAAGATTTTAAAGTATCAGACGCTTGGTTAGAAAAATTTAAACTAAGACACGGTTTGAGCTTTAGCAAATTGTGTGGTGAAGTACAATCAGTAAAATAAGTGTTTCTAAAATAAGTGTAAAATCTTACTTTGTCACGTTAATATGTGTGAGTTATTTAAGTAAATAGAAACCCTTTGAATGAGGAATACAAGTTTGAGCAATATTTATGCATTGCTTAAGACTTTTTATAGAAAATCTTTTGGTTTTAAACTTCACAAGCTAATCCCATGTACCTTAAATTCTTTCATCAAACTTTATTATCAGTCCATACGTTGCTCATCAAAGAAAAACTATCTACTGGTGTTGATGTGCCAGGTAAATAGGAAACGCACATCTTTGAAATAGCCAGAGCCATTTTTATTCACTTAAAATAATAGTATCTTTGGTATAGTCGTCTCTACTTGCCCCTACTGTTCCCAATTTGACTGCAAATACTCCGTATCAAAGCACAACCTCGCGCTTAGTCATGGTTAAAAAGACGAGTAAATATGATGACTAGGTCACTCTCACTCTTTTACACTTTTCATACAATACAGAAAAGTACAAATTTCTTCTAAATAATCCTGTACATTTAAAATAATTTTAAAACACTTTTTTGGTCATTTATAAAATCAAATGTAATTTTTACTGGGACGTGAAACAAACCGGCCGAGGTACTGAGATTTCGTACGAAAACCCGGACACGTCTGACAAGCATGCGTGAGGGTATTGGAAACAAGGTAGAACAGATAAATCGAGAATTTTTTCGCCTTATAGTTGCTAAACAATGGCGCTTGCTTAATGTTTTTTTTTTTTTGTACTACGATAAATTGTTTATTCTCTTAAGTTTTAATATGGCGGTCCTCACCTACTATTCTTACAGCTATATCTGTGGTTTGAAAGGTTTCCAAACGCGCGCCAAATTTGTGGATACCAAACTCTTCTGCTACAGTGGTTACTCTACTCCTTCAGCTTTCCTATCATTCTTCTACGTGTAAAATAGTTTCAAGATTTCTTCAAGCTTTATTTTTTGAAAGGAATTTTTTTATTTGCAAAGAGTATCTTTAATTCCGTCTTCGTCCTACATTTTTTTATTGTTATCTTGAGTTGCGCGGGCTGACTTCGTGCGTTTGACGCGCACGTCGCTGTGACATTTCGTTCCGGACATTTGCAGAAGTATTACATTTCCATTGAAGTCCCTGTTCATTTTATTGTTCACATGAACCTTTTTCCTGCAATATCATGACCATCCACAAAAAATTCACATTGCTGCATACGTTTTGCACATCCGCGATAGCACTGAATTAGAATTAAAACGACGTTAAATTAATACAATGAAAATAAGCACAATTCATATCAGATGTTTTTGTATGCTGCATACATCCTAAATAAAAAAAATAATTATCTTTTCATTTTTTTTAATTGGAAAAAAATCACTTACGAATGAAATTTGGTTTTAAACGTGAAAACATGAAATCCTGCATATTACACAGAAGTGTATGTACTCCGAAATGTATTAGAATTTAATCTAATTTGTGTGAAATGAAAAAAGAAGTAGAACTTACATTATTTTTTTTTAAATACGTCACATCAAAATGGAGAAAATTAAAAAAATATTAATAAAAAGTATTTTTTTTAAATTCAAATTTTTAATCATAAGTAAAAGAGTTTTTTTTAATTTCTTTTTAAGTTTCAGTTTAAATCTGAAAGTATAAAGTAAATTTCTATACAATTTAGTAGCAAAAGTGTTGTCTCATTAAAAAACTAATTTAATCAGTTTTTACAAAATGGTAATTACAAACCTCGCATCACAAAATGTCTCATATGGATTAATTAAAAACAAATAGAATGAGATATATTTCAAATCTCTTTACAAATAAATATACACTTTGAAATATTATTAAATATTATAAGGTATAAAAAACGTGAATACTTTTCATAAGCTTTTTTAATCCATTTTGATCGATGGCATACTGAATGTTAAAAGCAATACTTTTTCAAAAATTGTAATTTTTTAATGACTTAAGAATGGGGAAAAAAGGGAAATCTGATGTCAAATATTTTTTTTTCCTCTCATAGCGGTAACGTATAGCTGATAATTTTAAAGAGGAAAAGATGCTATTTTCTTGAATTGAAAAGAGTTCCAGAGTGGAATGGTACATCACTAATTACATTATAGTATAAATAAATTTACAAGGTATTCTAAGCATCGTTAGTTATTTTTAAATTAATTAAAAACGCTGTAATCAAAATTTCGAATGAAGACTATTTTAAATTAGCTGATGTTATTGACAACCATTCAAACTCAAATAAAATAAGGATTTTATTTATATCGATTATTTTATGTAATATTTATTGCATTTAATTATATTGCGTAGGACATTCTGAGAATAAATAAGAGAAGTTAATATTTCATAACCTTTACGGTTATGTTGAAGTTCTATCGCCACGTGCTTAAGGAAAATTCATTCATATTATTAATAAAAAAAAATTTTTTCAAAAGGATAAATAGCTTAACAGGAAAACTTGAATTTATAAACATATTTAATATAATTATACCTAAATTAGAAAAAAGAATATTTTAAAGTACGTATTTATTTTTATCATAACAAATATTTTAATATTTTCTTTTAAATGTAATATATAAATTATATAAAATATCGTGACATAAAAATAAAGTATTTTGTTTAAGCCATGGTGATTCTTATTATTAATTAACAGATTCACTGCCGGTTAATGATTATGCTTTAAATATATGAATTAAAATTGCTTGATAAACGAAGAACTTCATATTTTTACAAATTTAGTATGTAGTAAAATTATACCTATCTCTGAAGTGTTAAGAGAAAATACTTCAAAAAATATTAGCAAATCTATATTCGGAAAAAAATACATTCAGATGGAGGAATTGCCCACAAGATAAGAACCTAGAATAGTGTTTGTCCAATCCAAATTCTTGTGGCGCCATCTATCGATCTGTAAAGTAACTATAAAATTAAGCAAGGTAGATCGCCTGTTGTGTTAGAAAATTGAAAAATTATTAAAAAGCAAATTAATCTTTATTTTGAGAAATTATGTAGAAAGTGTTTTTTAACCTTTAGCTGCGTATTTAGAACCACTTTTTGTAATCACAATTATTTAAAGCTTCAATACTAATTACGAGATATTTGGCAAAGAAATTCATAAAATTTTAATCTTTTCAGACTATATTAATGCATTACACAAATGCTTGTAATAACTTTATACCAACTATTAATTCACAAAATTTACGGCAAAATAATCCATCAGTAATTTCTTGGTGGTGTGAATTAATTGAATTTAGAAAGTTAGCAAATTTGAAATGAAGATTATATACAAACAACTGTTAATAATTTAATTTTAAGCCACACTTTAGAAAAAAAATTTAATTTTAAAAAGATGTACTGCAGAAAACTTAAAAGAAATAGATGTATATTTGGAAGATTTACTGTGTTGATAAACTGACAACAAAGCATTTACAACTTTATATTATTCAGAATAAAATAGCGACTGGTTAGCAAAATTAATCAAACATCAATAATAATAATTAAAACCAGCGAATATATTCTAATTAGGCTGAAACAATTGTCTTGAAAGTCGGTTTTTTTCATTAGGCAATATTGATTTTGAAAACTCAAATATCATGAAAAAATATTAAATATTAATAAAAAATGCAAAATTAAGAAAAGACAATATCATAAATATCTAGATTTTTCTAGAAAAAAATATACGTTTTTATTTAAAATAAAAAAAATTAGGAAAAATTCTTTTTTTAGTAAAATTAGTTATGAAGTTTTTATCATTTTCCAGGCTTCGTTACTACACCTTATGATGAATACATACTTATAGACTGGTTCTATGTGCATGAAAACATTCTTATCTCAGATTTCCCAACTGTAGAAAATGCTTGATACTTACACAAGTACAGTTATGCACCTTTTTACACTAACCATAAAGTAAGATCAAATCAGTTTGACTTTACACAAAGCAAATGTACTACAGAGCTGTAATCTTTAGTTTCTAACATGAAAAAAACCATCAAAGCTATAAACGACTGAAACGTCAAAGATATTTTCAAGTCTTTGCAGTTGCATTCGATGTTACATACGCTATTGATACTGCTTGGTGATTTGCGTTTTGAATCAATTATAAAAGAATTTAACCAGCCAAAAAAAATAGTATTATTATCCCAAAACTCTGTTTCTCTAAATGTTAAGCTTATATTTTTGTGCCTTAATGTATCATATAAAGAAATGAATCACAATGGGCTACCAGCAAAAGTCTAGCTGTGGCTATATTTTTGGACAATGTGACGTTTTTAGACAATATTTTGTTATTCTTAGCTGAGAAATTAAATTTTCCCTCTAATACAAAATTATTTTGATTTTTTTTATTTTATTTATTAGTACTAAAACAAAATTTGAATTGGAAATGTACGGTAATGCAAGGTACTTTTGAAATTCATTTCAAATTCAGAGGAACGCAACTTCAGTTCTATTAAACCGATCACAATGAAATTTCAAATAAATGTTATGTAACTCATGCAATCAAAATTTTGGTTAAAAATATTTTAAAATGTGATGCCAATAGATAGACTTATTAAAATATATGTATTTGAGTACTTCATAAGGAATTCCACTATAGAAACAATAAGTACGATTTGAAAAAAATCATTCATCTTCAATAAGAGCGAGTGTTGATAGTAAAATATTTTACTAAAATGAGAAACAGCAGAGCTCCGTGTCCAAAAATGTAAAATTTAAGGCTAAGGTGTATGTCCGTAAATAAAGCTCTGATGCAAAAGTTTAAAGAAACTGAATCCTATAATGATGTGCTGGGTAGAAGATGACTTCAAGTGAATCTGTGATTAAAAAAGAAGTTGGGGAATTGCAAAATTTGAAATGAATATTATTTATCGCATACCTTATGGACAGAAAAGCTCATTTTCATTTAGGGAGAGATCACACAGAATGGAGATCTACTAATCCTCATACCATGATACAACAATTGCTACGTTAGAACTTGTGAATTCATCTCAAATTTCATTTTAGGCGCTTCTCATTTGAGGAAGTTGTACTGAAAGGGATTATTCGAGTAATGATACAAGTAAGCTAAATGGTAAACTCAGAAGATAATGTCCTGAGTTAAGACAGAAATATTAATTGTAACCATAGTATTATTGCAAAGGGGAATAACAGCTCATACGGGAAGACGTGCATAAAATTTTATACGAGCAAACTTTTCTAGTGAAAGTGCTATCTCACGTACTTTTGCATTTGTGTGGACAGCCAGATTACCTGAATTGAATCTTGTGGCTTCTAGCTGTCGGATTTCAGCAAAGATCGCGTTAAAAAGAACGAAATATTAACAAGCGGACTTCAAAACCAGAATCATCCACTGTATATCACTTTCATTTCTACTCATATCTTGGCCATGATCACTGATAATACCTTAGTATTCTTTCAGTAATTATTGTTCCGCAAAGTATACACCTATATTATAAAATGTGTAATTGAACGAAATATGTTATTCATTTAATTTAGGATTTTTATTTCGTTACAGTGCCACCTGATTGCAAAATTTCAAGCAATCTTTTTTCGACGGAAACATTGACTGTATTATCCTCTCTTTTGGATCCATTCAATAGAACTGGAATTACGACCATAATTTTATTTTAACTACATTGTATTCACATCTCAAATATTATGATATGGTTTTGTAGTAACAGGATTACATTTAATACGGAAAAATCCGATATTCTGCTCTTTACTAAGAACAGTTCGTAAGTTTGAATCTCACCTCTGGGTTGGTTGTGTGTAGTAGCTCGAAATCTATTTTAAAATGAAGGTCCTAGTCTAATTAACCCTTATGTGCAAAAAAATGACCATTGAGTGACAAATAGATCAAACTAAGCCTTTTCTAAGAAAAAATAGAAATATTTAGGTGAAATATACGCTTTTTAGAAGGTATTAATAAAATGCGTTTAAAAGGTAAAATGGTGTGGAATTCGATATAGGTGTATCAAAAAGCATATATTGGTATTTTATTTATAAAAATGATTATATTGGTAATTCCGGAATAGTTTGTAATAAAAAGGACGAAGAATTAGCTGACCTCAGCTCCCTGGGGATTGATTGACGACAAGAAGGTAGTGGATAACAGATTGCCTTTTTCTCTCTTTGGAAAGAGCAACCTCGTAAAACCCCCTCATAACCTTGGTGTTATGCGATTCATGTTCTGAAGTTAGCATCTAGTATAGCTGTCGAACTACTAGAGTATCTTGCTTTTCGCAGTAACTCGGATAATGCTGGGTTGTCCTTTTTATTTCCTGAAATTCAAAACACTACTCATGCAGATAAAACGAAGATAATCCTCTCTTCACAGGATAAGAAAATCCAGAGTAAATCAACTGAAAGAGTAGAAATTACTTTTGAGATATCAGAGGTAGAAAATGCCACAAGTGTGAGGAAACTCTGCGCATAATATAGTATATGAATGTAATGCTCTTGTCTTAACTCGATTAACCATTTTACCAAGTGTACTCTTGAAGCTAAAGAATTACACTTTAGCTTCATAAAGGGCCTTTCTGTCTTCATAAACAAAATGGGAAACCCTAACAGATGGAGGCAGATTGTTTTGGATTTTGGAGCTTGGTACAAAATGTTTTTAGCAGAGGTGCCTTGACTGATGAATCAAATTCCAAGGGAATTCCTTATAAAAGATACGACAAACAATTAGACTTTTTCAATAAAGATATTATAATTAAAATCTTCTTCCCATTCAGTCCAAGGAATATGATTAAACTTTTTGTTCTTGCTGGATTCCCATAGATACGAACTGTATAAATGCATGATCACTTGCGGGCTAATTACTTAACCTCAAGATTTCGAAATTTTTCTTTAATTCGATTACATTACTTTCTCACTTCTTCGTTTTGTCAATATTTCCTTCTTGAAGTTTAAATTTTTAAACTGATGTGTTGAAATTAATACGTCTGAAAACAGTTAATTTTTGAAATTTTAAGCTTATACTTATAAATTTTAAAGTTTAATTTTTTGGATTTGTTTCTGTTAAAAAATAGAAATTTTTAAAACTTAATGTTCATTTTAAATCACTTATTCTAAATTATCTCGTAAGTATATTCTTCTGCTATTTTTGCGCATATAAAATGACTTTTATAGAGTATGCTGTTTAGTAAATAAAGTTTTGAAACACACATATGCTTTAAATCGCCAACTACATTTAACTATTAGTGATGCTAGATATTTTTCAGATAGTATTAAAAATCTATAAAAATGTATAAAAGATAGTAATATTATTACTCAATGCAGCGTAAATTTTTTTTTTTTTAAATTTCAATGTCTTGATTTCTTAGTGAGTCAGTGATGATTATTTGAAAGAAAAACGCTTTGTAAAACATTACATGATAGTTAAATGATACATTTTTTTTTGATTATAATGAATAAGAAAAAAAATCATCTGCATATAATTTGCATAAATTTACAATTTCTAAGTTATAATGAAAAAATATATTTCAAATGCAATATTATTTATTTATTAGATGTGTTTTGATGGTTATGAAAAATCAAAAGACCATTTGATTAGCTTTTAATATTAGTTCACTTTGTGAATTAATTTTTTGTTGTCAAAGCCTCGTTGTCATGGAGTGTTTTTTTCTTATTGAAATTGGAAGAAAGAGAAATGAAAATTGATTAGATAAATAAAAACAAATTTCCTTATATGGAATTATATAACATTTATTTTTCTTTAATTTTAGAGTATGCTTCTTAAGTAGAACCACTGGCATTCTTTCAGTCTTCTACAATAAATTAATAATAGAAATCTCTTTTAAGTAATTATGTATATATTACCACAATTTATATTAACTATGAAGTTATAAGAAATTTAATCAAATGTAAAAACGGTATTCTTTTATGAATAACAAATTTTTTTTTAATAAATTATTTGAACTACCTTTAAAAAATAAAATAATAATATTCTTTTAGAAATTTTCCACAACATTTTGTAACAAAGTACATTAGATTTTGCAAATACAAGTAAGTTTTTAAAAAATTATACCACCTTATTACGGATATTCTACATAGTGTATTTGAAAAAATTCTAAATATTTTATATAAAAAATTCTAATTATTTTTTTCAAGGGTTTTTTCTTGTGTATGTGAAAGATTTTAAAATAGTGCGTTTAAAAGTTTAGAATTTTCAAATATTTAAAAACCATACTTGAAAAAATTATGATTTGTCATCCAAGGAAAAGATGATCTTATTTCTTTCTATGAAGATATAATATAAATGCTTTAATTTTTTTAAAGCCAGGGGTTTGACAATTTAATCCTTATTTTTGAAGAATTTTATTCATTTTTTTTATAAAAGTTATGCTCTTGTTTCTTTTTGAATTGATCAATTGCAGACTCAGTAATCCTAGTACAAATTATATTACGTCAAATGCATATTGTTTTCACAAATAGTGTGCGTAAATATAAATTTTGCGATGTTTTAAAAGGTATTCTCTAATTTTCTATCATTTATTCAATTTCTTCTTTCACTTTTTGTTTTATATTCATATTGAGGATTTCAATAAGCTTATCTGTTGTCCTTTTATTATAATTGTCCATTTTAATATTTTTCCTTCCTTTATAATATCGAACATAACATTTTTTTAAATCTAAAAATAAATTATATTCGTCTTTCTTTTAACACATATATATTTAATAGACTGCTCGGCTCCCTAACTTCTAAAAAATTTCTAATAATTGCAAAATATTCAAATGATAAAATTGCTGCAAATATCTGCATAAAACTTTCTGTGAATGGTTTCATTTTTATAAAATTTGGATGACTAAATTCAAAGCTTACTTTTGAAATTTATATCTGTTAGCAAATGTCTTTTTTAATTAAAAAAAATAGAATCCTTCCTTTTCATTTAATATTGATTTCCTGCTTCAATTTTTTTACATGCCATTACCAATAATGGTGTACCTCTTTAGTACTTAATATTAATATTGATTTATAAAATTTTTACGTTATCTAAAATACTATTATATAGGGTGGCATGTGTATGGTTATACACCGTACCTCCGCAAAAAATATAAAGGCATAATATCGTTTGATATTTTGGCATAATAAAGAATATTAAATCGGTAAACAAATATGAATTTGCTTCATTCGAAATATTTTTTTCTGTATACAAACTGAATTGAATTTGGAGTTTCAGAGAATGTAGGTAATTTATCACACTCGTGCTCACATAAATCAGGTACTTAATAACTGTTGTAATTTTACTAATTTAAAGAATAATAATAATCTAACTGTCTAGAAAACTCACTCTATTGTTTGTCACTGAACATTTCTCATTAAAAAAAATCGATATTCGTATTTGTTGTTGAAAAGACATGCAGCCTCTAAAAAGGAGCAATTAAGAAAGCAATTATCGAAATAATATATTCTTAGATGTTTCACGAGAAATGCAGATATCATTCAGCAATTATGTATCGATTTAATTCCTCTGTTTAATAATAGTATCAAAATAAAAAAGACTGATATTCTTTGATAACTAAACCTCTGTAAACATTTGGTCCGACATACACACACGCATAGATGGATAGACTTTCGTATACAAATAGATAGACATTTCCATATTTATTGTGCTTTTTAATCTTGTAAGCGTTGTTAAAATTATCTTTCTTAAATAATTCCAAAAACTTCTGATGATTTGTATAACTTAATAGATACAACATTCCATTTTGATCAGGGAGAAGAAAAGTTATTAATATGATAGTCTTATCGTGTCAGGAAACAAATGAAAAAATTATTTGTATTGAAGAAGATATTTCCATATTTATAATACGTTTTAATCTTATATGTGTTATTGAGAAAATTATTTTTCTTAAATAATTCCAGTCACAAAATTAACAACTTAATAGATACATCATTTTCATTTTGATCTGTGAGAAGAAAACCTATAAATATGATAGGCTTAACGTATTAGGAAGAGTAAATGAAGAAGTTATTTGTTACAAAGCAACACAACAAATTAAGTAGAAATTAGAATTTTTCTTATCCTACATTATCAATTAATTCAATCATAAGGTGCATCAATGGAAACATTCAAGAAACTTAGAAAAACTGTAGCCACATCAAACATGCTTTTTAAATTGCTTTACGTTTTCGGAGTGCTTCATTTGTCAAACAAACAATATGGATACCTCTGCAGAATTTTGCGCTTTACTTTTGTATTATGGTTTCAAATAAGCGTACTACTTAGTATCATGAAATATGGATGGAATTTATCTAGTTGCCGATCATTTCAATGCACGAAAAGAAAATTCTTTAGAGCTTTGTGGCGAGTTTTCGTATGGGCATGTTGGTGTTCTATGTACTTGAAAAAAATTCAATTTAGAAAAGTGTATTACAAATATAAGTACTTTGATATGAAATACAAATATTCTATCCTAAAGTGTAAAATGCTTATAAACATATTAGTTGTTATATTTATAACCATGTGTCTTGCATCAATTTTGACAGTTATTACCATTTTTCAAATGAATCCTAACGTGACACATATATGGCAAAAAGAACTCTTTTTTCGAACAAGCTTCATAACTCATTTTGGAAATAAAGTATTTTGCGCTACCTTTTACTTTGTATCGTCCAGAATTCTTATCATAGCTGTATCAACATTGATAGCACTGTACTATGTATATTGTTGCTTAATATTAAATAATTTGTTGAAAGAATGTAGGAATATGTTGCAAAGTAACATGCAGCCTTCACATCTTGTGAGATGTATCCAAGCTTTCATGAAAGAATACAAAAATATACATGGATTGGCTGTAACCACTGGATCTTCTTTTTCAGCAACATCATTTTGGATAATCGGGTCACACTTCATGGAAATTTTTCAAATGTTTGTTGCGATTCTCGGTTTTGAGAAATATCACGATCATGTATTCCTTGTACAAAATATATTGATTTCATTTGTATGTGGATCATCATTTTTGGCAGTCGTATATTTTGCCTCTCTTGTCGAAGAGGAGGATAAGAAATTAAGAGAAACAGTAAAAGTGTATGCATTTAATGTATCTCGTCTAAAAGAATTCAAAGAACTAGCTGGACACTTGACGGAATTTATGAGTGCAAGACAGAAGTTGGTTTTTGATGCCTGGGGACTTTTTAAGTTTACAAAGCGCATCCTTCTGTCATCTATAGGTGTACTATTATCATATAATTTATTGATTTTAGAAATGGATGTTAAATGAACAAAAACATCCCATAGTAATTTATTTTTGTCATTCATTTATATCATTTTTTAAGAATGCAGTTAGGCTCTTGAAGTGATGAAACCTAACTTTACAAAAGGTTCAAATTACATTTATTATTCTGTATTTTTTCTAGTAATGATTTAGATAATAGTAATGCAGATGTAAGTTAAACTTGTCAACGCTGCATTATTATAAGCTTTCAATTTTTGTTGTAATGTTCATTACATTATTGAGTAGAAAAACACTTTTAAACAGAAAATATTGTGGACATTTAAAAAAATTCAGAGCAAAAATATCAATTTTGCTCTTTAAATATCAAAAGAACTGTAAAATGTGCATCAAATTAATTAACACTAATAACTATATATTAATTTTAGAATGATGTGGTTATTATACAAATAACATTTATTTATTTCAAATAAAAAATAATTAAGTAAATTAAAGGTAAAATTTACTTAATTATTTTTTATTCGAAATAAATAATTAAGTAAATTTTACCTTTTACTTAATTATTTATTAAGTAAAAGGTAAAATTTACTTAGTTTTACCTTAATTTTAATATTAATGGTAAAATTAAAGACAAAGTTACAATTTACAAATAATTATTCTTTGATGTGAAAATACGCATGTCTATAATTCTCACGTAAATCAAATAGTATACTAGAATAAATTAATTCTGCTGCGGTGTTGATTTTGAGCACATTTTGTATTTGAATGCAAATGTGCTCAATTTTTCAAATTTCAATATATAACAATATTTTTAAATTAAACTAATGTTATATTTTTTTTATTTCTTTGAGAAAATTTTAAAAAGGAAATACAAGTTCTTATGTACTATTATTAGTATTTAATACAAAAAATTAAAGCAAAAATAACAGAAATTTTTAATTTTTAAACAAAAGAAAAATGCTGTTGAATAATAATTTTTTTAAATATTTGAAAAAAAAAATGAAATTGAATAACTTTAATCTTTTATGCTTATGACATGGTTATTGTTACATGTTTCCTCTCTTTCTTTTATTAAATTAAAAAAAAAAACGTCATTTTGAACAAAAATATCAAAACATTTTATACATACTTGATTCAAGGACAGTTAACAAATTTTATATAGTGCATACATTTTTAAATTTATTATTTGGTTTACACACAAATAGTAGGATCTTTCTTTTTTCAATGTTTCTTGAATTATTTTAGGATTTTAAATTATTTCATCTTTTGATGTCTTTTCCTATGTATATATTCTCATTAATTCAATTGAAACTTTTGTCGTAGAACGGGTCTCTACTTCAAGTATGTTTTTGTATCAAAGCCATAACTAATGCTTAAATAAACTCTTCGCTTTTTGTTTTCATTTTTGATTTACTAGCAGAAACAGCATGAAAGCAGTTACTGACGGAGTATCGAAGACATTTGCGCATACTGAGGTGCAAAGCATATGTCCCAGTTAGGTGGTCAGCCTAACGTAAGACCCCCAGTGTATAGTTCCCAAGCAAGTTTGGTACTCAGTTAATCGACCCACTGAAGGGATGAAAGGCTGAGTCAGCAGGTCTGAGGATCGAACCTCGGACCTGTGTCATGGGAGCGTCAAACGCTGCCACTAAGCCACCGGGCTTCATGATACCATAAGCTCGAATATAAATAATTAATAGAAAATTTTAATGAATAATGAAACTAAACTAAAGGTAAACCTTTATTTGCGTGACTTGAAAAAATTTTTCTATTTGTAATATTGGAATCAGATGAAAGGAGATTGTTGTATAAAATTTTGAATAAAGATTAAACTTCTCAAGTGTATAGCTTTTACAAGGACTCTAGAGAAATATTTTCACGTTGGATTTCATGGATCCAATCAAGTCATTTTTTGAAGATTAAAAGTGACTGAAAGGGAAGTTGGATAATAAATACTCATAAAAAGGGCGAAATATACTGCATAATGACGAAACAAATGTATACCAGAAAAAAACTTTTTTTTCCCTTGGTTTAATTTAAAGATTAGTAAAAATGGGGTGCTTTAATGTTTCATCAAAAATCAAGCATAAATAGAGAAACAGTAATTTTTAATAAATGTATTTAACTAGCTGTGGGATTATTAAAAATTACTAGAAAAAATATAATTTTGGAGCTAATAAAAGTAGCATAGTTATCAAAACAGTTGTAATCCAAGCAAGCTTAACATAATAACAGACATACTTCAGAGTTTATTTGTAAAAATATAAAAGTAAAATACAGAGGGTATTAACACATTTTTAGAACGATTTCGGGGCCGTTTAATTAATGTTTAAAATTTAAAGACTATTTTTTTTGCATGTTCTATCTGATAGCCTTTTCTTGGACTATAAGTCTGCATCGTGATTTCCACGATAGAAGAGCTTTTCGTAAAATTTCCAGGGGTATTGCTTTCCATTCCTCTTCCATTACTTTCCAGAGTCCATCTATCGTGGTGGGTTTGCGTTTAGAAAGAGCTCTTTTTAACAGACCAAAGGCACAATAGTCCATAGTTGAAACGTCAGGGGACTTCACAGGAATATGTTGAAAAAATATATAAATACCTGTATTAGTCTTCATTTTTTCAAGGAATACAGTGGTAGTTTTCGAAGTATGACTTGTAGCTTTGTCTTGATGAAATTTTACTCTTAGAAAGTCTTTGGGATAAAGAAGTGGAATTTCTTCTATAAATATTGGACGTAAAATGTTCTCCTGATAGTATGATGAGTTGATTTCAACATTTTTTCTACTTTTTTTATTTTTAATTTTCCATTGTAGGAGAAACCTGCGACTATCATAAATCCCTTACTGAAACTTTCTTAACTTTGACGGAACTAGGTTTGTACATTTTTTCCTCCTCGTTTTCTATAGTAAATAGACCTTTTTTGTTGCACTCATTTAGGTAAACCCATGCTTCACCAAGGGTCACAATGTATTTCCATTTATCTCCTGCTAAACGGTTTTCATACAAGATTCTGTTGCCAAAAATTTTTGTTCTAAAACATTTACTTTTTTAAAATTCTTAATCGAAATCGTTCTAAAAATGTGTTAATACCCTCTGTATTCTTTGAAAATTTAAAACTTTTCTATATATTAGTATCATTTTACTTTTTGTATTTCAAAAGTTAGGTTTTCCTTTTATTTTGTGATACCAGTTTCTGATCTTCTAACTACTTCATACACAATTTTTCATAGAAATATAGATGCGGATTGCAGTTACTTTAATATCATAAATACTGTCACTAGTGATCAATATAATCCTATGAGTGTCATTGAGCAATATATAGAAATGCCCTTACTGTTCTTAATTTTTATATTCCTTTTCAACTGATATTTGCCAAAGAATGAATAGTGATAATATTTCAACTCTTCACAAATTTCTATATTTATTGTCATTCATTATCAGAAAAACTTATCAAGTTTTCTGCAGAAAATCGAGAAAAAATTCAAAACATCATTCTAATAATCGTCAAATTCCATTAAAATCTCCCCTTATTTATTTACTTTTTAAAAATTGAATCAAAGACATGATTCATTTAGTAAACACATTTCTCTTTTTATAATGTTCTAAATAGGTTAAATTCCATATAATTCTGTCACAGTATTTAGAACATTTTTTTCAAGTAACCTAATAGCCTATCTGTTGTTGAATGATTAGTTGTTTGTCCTGCTGTTCAACAGTTCATGAATTCTTCTCGCGCATTAGGTATGACTGTTTGCAGTAGCTCGGAATTCACATTAAACTAGAAGTCCATGTCTAATCACATGTGTAAAAATGACCGTTGAGGCAAGAAAACCAAATAACTTTATAATTATGAGGAAAATTTTCAATTTATTCTTAAATTAAAAATTTGATTAAATTTTTAAAAGATTTAAGAATTGGACTTTTTCTGTAGATCAATCTATATTTTTAATTGGTTTGCAAATTTTAGAATTTTTAAAATCCAAAAATATAATTTTTTTGCCAAGTGATTGCAGAATACAAATTATTAGACACATTAAAACGTGGAAGTAAGAAATTTACGACCATTTCTAAACCATAACAGAAGAAAGTACAATTATTTTATAAAAAAATATCAAAGCATATCTCATGGATGGAAAAACTTCCAGCTTTTAGCCTAAAGAAAATTATCAGTAATGTAACTTTAAAAGTAGGCATGACACTTTCAAACTCTTTTAAAACTATACAATTTCACATCTATATTCTAGGCTTTTCTATTTACTTAATCCTTCAATAGATTTTCCACATTTTTACAAAATATTGCTGTAAGAAAACGCTTACTTTCTACCTCTAAATCTTTCACTTTAAAACTCATTATTAATACTCAGTATTAATTATTGTTTCTCTGAAGTACCATGGTAATACATGTTTGATTTTGCAATTAATATTAATTTACCAGTTCTTCCAGCTTCCTCTGTTGCAGAATTCAAGTTCATTCATGTCTTCAAGAAATACTATTTGCTTTCCTTCTGTTATCCATTGTTTTTTTGTAATTTTATTTAATCTAAATATAATTTATACTTTTGCCTGGCACCTGCAACAAAACCAGGTAAGCTAATTATTTTATTATTGACACCTCCTATATTTCAGATGTTGGTTAAATGCATCAACAATGCATTTAACCACAAAAGAATAGTTATTCAAATTTTCTAGCATCAAATTTTTGTTCAAAGAAAATCAACATCCAACAGATGCTGGACTACAAAAAAGCAGTAAAAGCAAATTAACTTCTTTCAATAAGTGACAATAATTTTGTCTATTTGAGATAAAGTTAAAATTAAAAAATATCTACTTAATAAGATCAAATTTCTAAGCAATGCAATCTTGAAATTTTAGTTGTTCGTAATGGTTTTAACTCTTCTACAAAATTGTGAAATTCTTTATTCTAAACCATGCAAAAGCGAATCTTTGTATGGCTTTTTCCAGAGTCCACAGATCAACAGACACTTTCTACTAGGCATATTAAATTTATTTAAAACTTTATTTTATTGATAAACAAACAAATTCATCCTACTACAAAGAAATTATATGCAATTTTCATCGAGAAAGATATAAAAAGTATATATTTTAATTCAAAAATTTTATATTAAAATATTAATATTCAGTGAATTTTATACAATATAAAATAAAAGAATAAATTTAAATCGCACCGTCTGACTGTACCACATGATGAGCTGATTGGTCATTCCTTTCTTCATTTCATACAGAGAAATTTAAATGCTACATCTGGTCCTGACTGAACTGGATCATCTTGAAGTTAATTGTGGTTCAACTGGATCTTCTTCATTTTAGTCAATAGTTATGAATACAACAATCTAATATCGATCATATGATCATTCTTAAAATGTTTTTGTTTTTTTGGCCATCTAGTTGTAACATTAAAAGCTAATACTCAATTAGGTTTCCAGACCATTTCATTGAAAATTTTAAAATATTAAAACAAAAATCTCAACAAAACTATATTTTCTAACAAAAAATAAATTCATCAAGGTAAGTAAAAATTCCAGAAATAATGCACGATTTTCAAGGAATCACACTCAAATACTAGGAGTTTCATGGGTACCTAAATTTATTTTTCTTTTTCAAATTCTAAAAGTTGTACAGACCCTGATATTAAGTCACATGAAATTCAAGAGTGTCAATGTTAAGAGTTGAAAATTTGACAGATTGCCGAAGTCAACGAGTGCTTTCTGAAGATTTTCTATCATTTAAATGATTTTTAATCATATTTATCAGTTTTCCTTATCGACAATTAATTGATGTGCTTGACTTTTAATAAATCATACATTTTTAAAAAAATGTAACTGGATTGTTCAGAACATATTTTTGACATGATTTATGCTCTTTGGTATCCAGTTTGGATAAACTGGATATTCTTAAATATACATTTTCTGTTATTACATGAAAAGATGTTTAAGTCTTAAAAAATAAATATGCATATGGAATAAGATTTAATACTTCTTTAGTACTTCTTCAAGTACTTCTTTATCTACCAGCACACAAATGGTAAAGGATAGTTGAAAGAATGAAATATTGTGTGGCTGCTAGATGACAAAATATTATTTACTAACCTATCAAGGGATTTCTGTAAAATAAAACATTAAATGATAAAAAAATTTTCAGAGAACAATAAAATTTGCAGATTTTAAGCATATTTTTGTTAAAATAAC
Organism: Latrodectus hesperus; assembly: GCA_037975125.1. Classification (NCBI taxonomy): domain Eukaryota; kingdom Metazoa; phylum Arthropoda; class Arachnida; order Araneae; family Theridiidae; genus Latrodectus; species Latrodectus hesperus. The sequence continues at coordinate 113,300,537 of CM075851.1, forward strand.
ATAAAGTAAGTTAAAATAAGCATATTTTAATATTTTACGAGCATTCAAAAAGTGAAACTTTATTTTGAAAGCACTTCTCAAGATATTTTTTAAAATAAATATGTACAGTAAATTTACAACTGTCCACAATGTTTTAAAAAAAGAATTTCTAAAAGAATAAGTCTTTCACAGTAAAGAAACATAAAACCTTGAATAATTACAAAAGTAATTCAATGAATTTGTAAGTATTTAGTAATTTTATCATTTCTTAAATAATAACTGTTTATGTTACCTTCCTGAGCTGATTGATCAAATACTTATTTGTGTTGATTTGTTCTGACAAAAGCTTTGAATGAAAAAATTTCAGCTATAAAAATTAACAGTTTCAATTCTTCCTTGTAAAAGAAAAAGCAGGAAATCATGATATTTCAATTCTTACAGAAGCAAGGTTAGAACATATTTATTTTGAATTATGAGGAAAATTTTAATTTCATTATTCTTTTTAAATATGTTAATCTATATAATAAATCAATTTAACTGAACTAACTTATTTACTTTATCATTCTTATATTGTTTTTTTGGCTCACTTAAAATAATAACTGAATATAGTTTTTTCTTATTATATATATATATATATATATATATATATATATATATATATATATATATATATATATATATACAGGGTGATTATAAAAAAACTTTGCCAACATCTGCACTTCTAGCGTCCATTCTATTTAACCGATCAAGATGATACTTCAAATATAGTTCTTTTGAGATATGCGCTCGAGATTCTGTGAATGGCAACACAGTGGCCCTCGCGGTTACAGTTATAGTGACAGAAACTCGAAATTTTCGAATGGCAACGCCTACTTTTTACCATCGCAAAATGTTCAGCACATGCGAAAACCCTAAATAGCGCTGAAACGGTACCGATATGTCCGAAAACCGACGTGTTATACACATACAAACAGTTCTTCAAGGCGCACGGAGGAATAATGCATACGATAGAGACAAGACACTGCTCAAGGATGAGAACACATAGAGAAAAAAAAATCTTTATTAATTTCAAACATTTTCCACATGAGTGCCATCACAGGCAATTACGCATTGCATGCGGGAGACGGTGGACAATGTCGCTGCACGCAACATGGCACGAGGGATGTTTCCAATCTCACGCCGTATAAAATCCTTTAAGTCCGACAATGTTTGAGGATTGCACAGATAAACTCTGGATTTGAGATAGCCCCAAAACCAGAAATCCATAGGCGTCAGATCTGGGGATCGCGCAGGCCACGGAAAAGGATAATAGCGTGAGATGATGCGATCACCAAAATGCTGATCCAGGAGCCTTTTAATTGACCTCGCTATATGTGGAGGTGCGCCATTTTGCATCCAAACAATGTCATTGAGTGCATTCAGCCGACGCAACTCCGGTAAGACATAATTTTTCAGCATGGCTGCATACCGAGGGCCCGTTACAGAACATGTTGCAGGGCCAGTCGGGGTCGTTTCCTCAAAGAAGAACGGGCCCAGAACAAATGTAGCTGTAATGCCGCACCACGCAGTCACTTTGGCGTCAAATAATGGTACTGGCGCCACAGCATGAGGATTCGTCTCTCCCCAGTGCACACAATTCTTTGTGTTAATGCTGCCATTTAAGGTGAAATGCGCCTCGTCCGTCCATAGTATGCGAAGTGGCCAGTCGTTATCCGCATCATATCGTAACAAAAATGCATTTGCGAAGTCTAGACGTTGTTGTGGGTCACCCGGCTCCAACATCTGGACGCGCTGGAACCGATAGGGAAAAATGTGAAGTACCGAGCGCAAGAGCTTGCGGACCGTTGAGTTCGGAATATCCAACACGCGCGCTATGCCTCTTGCGGTTTCTGTGTGTCCTGCAGTCACTGTATGGTGCACTTCCATGACAACGTCCTCAGAAACAGTTGGCCGTCCGGAGCGCTGTTTGTCACAGGTGCAGCCTGTATCTTCGAATTTCCGCACTAAATCACGCAGAGCTTGCAGAGTACATGGGCCGCGTCGTTGTCGATGATTGCGGCGATGCACACGCAAGGCTTCCGCAGCGTTCATTTCATTTTGGTAATAGAGTTTGATCAATTCACCGCGAACTTTGCTAGGAAGACTCATATCGTCGGCATGTGCGAGTTCCCGAATGACGACTTCGCTACCCGCTTGGTATTTTATAGGTTTCCTACGCTGAATATCTGGCGACCGGCGTTCTGTGATTGGTTTCTTGACTCTGTCACATGCAAATTTATTGCGTGCGCCCAGATCGTGTTTTATTGGCCGGTTTTCAGAACTCTTTTTTGTGTTTGCAGAACACGTCCGTTTTTAGACACATCGGTACCGTTTCAACGCTATTTAGGGTTTTCGCATGTGCTGAACATTTTGCGATGGTAAAAAGTAGACGTTGCCATTCGAAAATTTCGAGTTTCTGTCACTATAACTGTAACCGCGAGGGCCACTGTGTTGCCATTCACAGAATCTCGAGCGCATATCTCAAAAGAACTATATTTGAAATATCATCTTGATCGGTTAAATAGAATGGACGCTAGAAGTGCAGATGTTGGCAAAGTTTTTTTATAATCACCCAGTATATTTACGATATGAAATTAAATCAAACTTTCAATAAATTTGACATATGTAGTGCATTTGTATGATATGAAATAACACACACTTTTTGAAGAAGGGCAAAATAATTTATTTTCATAAGAAAACAAGTATATAAAAATTCAATGGAAACAAATAACAAATTTTTCTAGTCCCAAAAATTGTAAATTCCACCACAGTTACTTCGTTTTTGGCCACTTAGAGCTAGGACCACTGTTATTTGCTGAATCGTTGCTAAAAGTTGTTTGTTTGAAGTGTTTTCTTTTCTTACCAAAATAAGGTCTTGGGGTCTGTAAAATATAGTCAAATATTCAATAAACTTTTATGTTTGTTCTATAAAATATAATAAACTTATTGTAGAAAGAGAAGTATAGTAATAATGAAGATACTTTTTTCAGAAAACAATATTTTTGTTATTTGTAAATAAAAGGAATATTACATTATACGTAAGAGCTAAAACATCTTCAATTTTACGATTTAATACACCAAATATACAATTTAATTACAAAATTCATTAGTAAATATGTTGCATTTGCATTTTTTATCGGCAAAATAAATATAACATAATAATTAATAAATAACTTATAACACTTAGTCAATAGGGGTTCTTTACTTTCAGCACAAATAGTAGAATTAACGCCATCTTATACATAAGGGAACATAGTGTGGTATCATAACTCTGAAATTGATGGTTTCCACGTAATTTTGAAACAAGGAACCCACAGAAGACTCCAAAACTTAGCCTTCTCATCTCTCAGGAATCATTTCCTTTGTAAGACATTACAACTAAGATCTATTTTGTGTTCCAACCGCCATTAGCAAATGCGATGGATTTATGTCACTGATTAATCAACACAGAACTCATTACCTCCTGATTATAAGGGAAGTAATGAGTTCTGTATTGTATCATTTCTCAATAAAGCCACTATGTTGCTTTTAATTATATATTAAATCGATTGAAAAATTGACACCATTAAATTAAATAACAAATCAAAAAATTTCTGTGGAATTGGTAGGAACTATTCTAACTTATATGATGAAAAAAGGTAATTTCTCATAATAGTAATTGTTTTTATTCAAATGAAGAAATAAATGCCAACACTTGTTTTTGTGTGAACACTCATGACTTTACAAACTAGTTGTTGATCCTGTACAAGATCCCATATTCAATTTGCCTTGATTTTTATCATCCAACTTTTTTCATACCTTTTTATCATATGGTTGAGAAACTTGGATTAACATTTTTATTGGAGAATCATAAATCCTGTGAACTGAAAGCAGCTAACTGTACACTTATGCTGTTATCAGAGATTTTTAAAGGAATTATTTATGTTTGTGTGTGTGAGGGATTTCTCACACCCAATTTAATTCCCATTTTACAGTCCAGCCATCACAGTATAATCAATAGCTTCAAGTATAAATATCATAAGCTACTTTTCCAAGAGGAAATCAAAGCTTAATATTGTGTTAGGAAATTGACATTCTAGTTGCAGTGAATTGCTTATCTATGCTGGTAAAGATGTTGCTGAGAAAATGATATCTTGATCATTTTAATATCAAAGAAATCACTGTAACTGAAGAAACCAGAAACATTTACCAAATGACTAAAGTAAAGATGAGATACTCATCAATGAACTTAAACTCACTGCTGTCACAATTTCCACATCAAGACTTTTTAAATGTTTATTGTGATACAATTTATAAGTATAAGATAAAATACATACATAAAACGATATAAGTAATAGATAAAATGATTAAAAACTTTCAGATATCATAAAAGAAAATAATTTAGGGCAGAAAGCATCTGCAAAACAAAAAAAAGGAATGGCTAACAAAATCAAACAAAATTTTTGTGAAAAATAGCAGAAAATGCTTTAGTACATAAAAAAAAATGTATTTTTGAAGCTGTAAGTGATGATTTAGCCGAATTTTTCATTAATCAAATGAAAGTGAAAATTGCTTTTAATAAAATTTTATTTTCATGTGTTTCATATATAGATCATACTAAATGTGGTTTTCATCAAACAGTATTTCATAAAACTTTTTTTAATAAAACTACATAAAAAAATTAGTGTTAAGATTAAAATTAGTTTTATATTTTACGAAATTTCCATTTTCAGAACTATTTTACCAATTCCAATGAAATCCTAAAAACAATCAATGTAAAATTAAATGCATTAAATAATAAACAAAATCTATATAAAACCCTTATTCTGTTTGTCTACAGAAATTTTATCTGAGTTTGAATCAAGAATGGTAACAAAGAAGGAAAAAGAACTTATATAAGGATGTTGACTTCTGGCCATTCATGTGAATCCTTTATGGATCAATGTAAGTTTAAAAAATATAAGTTTAGGGTTGATAGTTAAGGGTTGATAATTTTCCCATTTTAAAACTTAACTTTTAGAAATGTTATTATTGGGTAATAAAATCAATTTCAATATTTGTAAATGCGAATTTATATTGAACAAACCAGGTACACAAAATGCTGCAAAATGATAAAGCAACTTAACAATGCCTCTAACAAAAGATATCTAATGTATCGAAGCAAGTTGGCAAAATCAAACAAGACAGAATAGAAGTCTACATGGAGTGCAGGTTACCCTTTAGAAACATCTGTGATTCAAATCAGTAGCTTCTGGATGCAGTAGGGAATAGTTGTCCAAGGTACTGACTGCACCACTGCAAATAATGGCATGTTCTGTGCATGTCAGTGATAGATTGCTATGCCATATTATGAAATACAAGAGCTTCAATCTGTTATACATCCTCCAGTAACTGTTCATATCACTTGACATCCTTTGAAACTGATTGGAATGTCTACAAGGGATCCACTGGTTCATTTACCTTTGAATTAAAATCACAGGCGTTAGTACTACTAGAAGTGTGATGAGCAACAGATATGGGCAATGGAAAGGAATATAATAGCATTTTGATGAATCACACTTATACTTAACATCACAATGACTGGATTTGAGTATGGAGAAACAATACAGTGATAGACTGCTGAATTGTGGTGCTGTACATTGACAAACTGATCCTGTGCCCAGTACCATGGTTTGGAGTAGTAAAGGATTTCAGTCCAGTATTTTTCCATTATGATTATTGTATACACTAATCAGCCATGTCTACATCTCTAAAATGTTGCAGCTAGAGGCCCTCCAAAACTTTCAATGCTCATTATCAGTATTATTCTAACAGGTTATAATGTGTTATCAGCCAAATAAATTATATTGTGATACCTCTTGTATTTTTTAATGTTGCAATAGAATTACATGTTGTATTACTACATTGCAGATGTTTTAGCAGTTTCTTGGCCTGTCAACTCCAATCATTTTATCCCAAACAAAAAATAAGCAATCATAATAAATAATCCAAGTTTTTTTTATCTTTTCACCAAAAATGAAGGTCAATCGTTATGAAATAAAACTTATATTGAGCAATATAATTTTAATGATGGAAATGTTTCAATTAGAGAAACTTACTTGATAGTTTTGATTCTTCTTTTTCTTTGACTGAGATTCTGAAGATTGACCACCTAGAAGCAAAATTATGCATTATTATGCAAAATTAACATTTAACATAATTATAAACGATTGCCAAATTGAGAAAAATGTAATCATTTAATAGATGGTAATTATATAATTAAAAGAAAAATTTAAATTCATGATAATGATGATGTCATGTCTATGGAGTAAGAGTAAAAACCCTAAATATCCCCGAAGCTGTCATCTCTACAGTTTTATCTGTAAAAAGAAGCTCCACAGGATCTTCTATATGCTGATGCTAAAAAGCTTGCCCAGCATTGCTGGACACCTGAAGATTACTCCTAAAGAGCGCGTCCTCGGATGATGGATAGAGGAATGCCTCCACTAGTTTCCTTTGGGTGGTAGATAGGAAATTAAACACACTCTGTGGACCAACAAGCAGAAGACCAACTCCTTTGGGGCTCTGGCAACTTTTTCCCCATGAATTTAAATGCATAATATATATATATATATATATATATATATATATATATATATATATATATATAATACATGTAATTTAAAATATAATTAGATAATTATATATAGCATTAAATGTCAATTGTAATGAAATATTTATTGAAATGAATAATGAAAGTAAATGAAATATTTATTTTCATTGATAATTTCATAAAATACAAAGGAATTTTTTAACAGGTATGTTAATATAAAATTTAAGTTTAATTTAAAATTTATTAGTATGTTAATTTATAATTAATTTTAAAAGCAACAGCCACATATAGTACTTTGAAAAGAAATTACCAAATTGCTTTATTATTTCAACCATTAATGGTTATAGTTCCAATGAGTAACATAGCTTTTACATATTTTTGTATGAGACTTTTTATAAATAGAATATTTTCCCTAAAGTTTTATTAAGAATTTTATTAGAAGTTTTATTAAGCTAAGCAAAAAAATATTTTGTTTTATTTAAATTCCAATAATAATATTTAAAAAGTGAATCACACAAATACATTCTAATAGTCACAAAAATTACAGGTACAGGATATTTTATGATATGTGTTGTTTCTCATAGATTTTAAATTACTATGAATTTTTAAACTACTACGAAGAATGTACAATATAATTTAAATACATTGACCATGAGCTAGTTATTTGTATTTCACTTTCAACTCAATAATTTTTGAAAATAAAAAAACTTTTTCATTCATGTTGAGATTACTTTATGATAGAAGTTAAAAATAAGTTACACAAGTTACATTAATTATACTAGCAATTAAAACAGATTTTATTTTTTGAAAAAATTAATCTTAAAACTATATAAATAATAGAATAAAATCCAATTTTCAATTTTTCAAACCAATTCTTCTATTTTGAAGGATAAAATACTTTTATTTCTGAATGAATAAATTATGATCATTTTCAGAATATGTTGCAAATTATTACAAATCAAATTATGATATTGTGAATTATAAAACATAGTTTTAATTACAAGATTAAAAGTATGTTTTATCAAACATTACAAAAGATTTTAAACATCATTAAAATATTTTAAACATAATTCCATTTTTAAATTATTTTTTGAAAGATTTTGCATACTGTCATACAGAAAAAAAAATATACACACACCATTTCTTTTAAAGAAATATTGATGCTGAACAATGTTATCAATATTATATAATATTACTATTCAAATTTTAATGAAGCAATCAATGAATATCATTTAGGGATCTTAAAAAAATTTTCTATAAAATGAAGAATTTTTTTAAATTTTTAATCATTATTTAGGCAGTCCAGATAAAATTTACTTAAAATGTGAAGGTTTTCTTAATTAACTTGAAAGAATATATCTATAATTGATGATATCAATTTGGACTGTTTGATTTATTCAGACACTTTGTACATTGTATATCCATTTATTAAATTTTATATAATAAAAAAAATCATACAGTTACTAGTCAAATTTTAATATAAAGTTATAATAAACTTTAAAAAATAGTCTCTTACCTACAATTTCACAGTAATTAGACTGACTATAATCATACGGTGTAAAGCTATCATCATCAATAGTAACAACTTCAGGAGTTTTTTGTTTTTTATTTGAAGGTTCAGAGGGAACAATTAGAGAAATATCAGGATCAGGTTTTTGTTTCCTCTTCTTTTTTTTGCCCTTAAAAAGTTTTTTTTTTCATTACTAAAAATTAAATAATCAACATAAAGAATAAAATGTTTTTTTTATTTCATTACAGATAATGTTAGATTCTGATTTTAATTTTATTTTTGAATGGATATAAAAGATTAAAACAAGATATTGTTACATTTTTCAGAGTCTTAGTTAGGAGATTTAATTAAAAAAATTTTAAAAAATATTTCTATAGTAATAATAAAATTTTAATTTGAATAACAGAATTCAGTTATAATACCATCAGCTTTAACTGATAAGCAGCCTTTTTAAACCTTTTTTTTTGAAGGAAAGTCAGATTAAATGACAAAAGCAACTTACAGTTATTAGATTTTTCCTACTTTATCATTAAACAAATAAAACGGTATATTGTGTCTTTTTCTATTTTTTTGCATAATTTCAGCATTCTCAACAATAAATGCAGTGCAATGTTCAAAAAATATTTCTAATCATTAATGTTCCTTTACAAAAAATGTCAATATTTTACTCTGTTTATTTCCTACAAAATTTAAAAGTAGTAATAAACAACTTTGAATCAATTTTAAAATGGGTTTGAGAAGCTCACAGAAATAGCATACACTTTTGAATCACTATCATTATGGCCATTAAGCATTAAGCCCATAAGCACTTGGTTTGGTTTGATTGTAGTTACAGAAACAAATATTATTCAAATCATGAACTTAGTGCTATTGCTTTGTTGACCTATGTCTATTCACACTAACAAAGTGTTTCTTTTTTAATGGTATTTTAAGTAATAAAATATTATAAAAAAATAAAATATGATATATAGTGTGAATGATAAAAGTAGAAATATACATAATTTTAGTTAATCAATCACATATTTTTTTTGTTTCCTAATTCATTCTAACACATACTCTTATTAGTGTAAAATTTGCTTTTTAGAGTCTTTCAGAGGAAATAAATAACTGGAATTGCATTTTCCAAAGTCTAAAGATATAAAAAAAACTGCATTTTTGAACTGCATTGCAATATTATAAGATATTGAATTTTTTTTTGACATAAAAATTTCAGTGATTAATAAGTGAATTCAAAATTGTGCTATACCTGTAATAATAGGTAATGATTTATTCAATGAATATACATTTTATAAATATTGGAGCTCATTACACAGAAAAGTTAAGATCTGGTGATTTATGACAAAGGTGAAACAAATATTTTAAATAAAAATAAATTATGATTGTTTTGAAATGGAATATTATTTAAACTATTATTTAATTTTTATCAAAAATCAAATAATTAGAGAAAACAATCATTTAACAATAGAACGCTTATTTATTGTAACTGAAGAGCAAAATCATGCAAACATAATAATATGTATTCAATTATTTTAAGCAAATTGTATAAAGAAGCACTGGGAGTTAATAATTTAATTATAAAGAATATATCTATGAATAAGATGATTTATATTTATCATTTACAGATATTCATAACTTGAAATTACATTTGACCAATATTAATTTAGTAAACATGGAATTAATGCTTATCAAATTGGTATAATAATTATCATTAATTGTGTCAGATGTGAACATTTTTTCATATTTATCTATCTAATATCGTTTAACCAAGGCAAACAATATTACTAGAAAATCATAGATTTAAGAAATTTAAACAAATCCATTTAAATTTATTACTTATAAATACTTATTAAATAATATAAAATTTAAAAATACTTGAAACATTTATCATTAAAATAAATAAAAAAATCATATCTAACTTAATCTATTCTAATGTTAATTAATATAATATCAATACCTTCTTTCTTAAAGGTGTTGATTCTAAAACTTCTTGAGAAGTGTCTGCTATGTTTTCAGGAACTGTGTTTTGCTCTTCTGTTAATTCAACAATATTTTCAACAACTGTGCAACTATCATCCAAAGATTCTGCAACATTTTCCTCAGGCTGTAGAAAATCATTAAATATTTTTATTGAAAATAAAGTAATAATACCAGGATATATTTTTTATTTAAATATTTCAATAAATGAAAAATAATTTAGTTGAATTATATGCTAATTAGTTTATATTTTAATAAAACACTTGAAAAATTAGAACTTTAAGAGTCAGAAAATTTGATTTATCTTTCCATAGAAAGTTATCAATACTTCTAGGGTAAATAAAAAAGTAAATTAAAAAATCCAAAATATATCAAACAATTTATAAAATTCAATATATGAAGAAAATTCAATCAAGAATTGAAATTTTTAAGTCATCAGCTACTATTAATAAAGTAATAGATGAAATTTATACAATTTAATTACGATGTTTTCCTATATATAATCCATGGATTGAGTGTTAAAAAAGTTTCAAATTTTGTTGTGTATTATACACTGCAACAGATAATCTGATTAAAAAAAGAAAAAAAAATCTCCATCAGTAAAGTTTACAATAAAGTTTTGAAAAAAAAAAATGGCCTTTATGTTTCATAAAAAAATAATTGATAGCACCAACTTAACTTATTTTATTGATAATCAGTTTTTTTATTATACTTAAGAACGAATTTGGTTTCTTAGAATAAAAATTACAGCTACTATTGGCTCTATTCATTTTACACTTTTTCTTGACTTGATTTGTTTCTGTTGGTCATATTAGGCACTTCTTAAAGTTAATAATTTTTCATATTTTCATACTTTAAATCATAAAATATTACCATGTTTTAAATACATTTTATATTTTATTAAAAAATATTCTTGAATAGTCTTCCTCCACTTATTCAGCAATCTATAAAAGCAGAAATAATTTCAGAGATTATACTGAAATTAATTACAGACTGCTATGTAAAAAATAAAGCTCACATTTATGTTTACCTCATTTCCAGTCACAGAGGAGAAAGTTTGGATTTTCTTCTACTGTTGGCAAACCTTGTGTTTGTCGGTCTTTCATAAAGTTTTAGATTTTAGCAACTAAGTGGCTGTTTTTCAGAAGTATTTATCTTCCAGTTTTTGAATTCAGCTAATAAATGGTAATTATTGGAAGTGGGTAGTGCTTAAGTTGTATATTTAAAGTAGCGACAGAAGGCAGGCGTTTGTTGCACATTGACGAGAATTTGTTCTCACTACATGACTTGTGTCAAATAGCTCTGATAGTCACTTACTTGCTAAGTATTAAATTTTCAAGTTTATAAATACGCGTTATCATCTGTCTGATTGTGGAGATGCTGTTATGTATGAGAATTTAATGAAGTGTAGTAAATCTCCAGTATGGTTTAAGTTACTAGTTATTTTTCATTACTCGTTTAAGCTGCTAAATCTCAGAAGTAAACTTTTCAGTTGTATACAATATTTAAGACTTCGTATTGTATCACATTTTGTGCTTCACTGCTAATGTTAGAACGTAAAATATCTAACAGTTTTGTGAAAATTTTCAAGTTTGTATATCCTCAAGTGGAAGCAAAAGCCTTTAAGATACACAGTAAATTTGAAATTAAAAGCTATGGGAATGCAGAAGATTAGTAAAAAAAATGGCAACAAATGTGTTAGAGTAAGATATAAAACAAAGCATGTAATAAATAAGAGAAAAATGAATCCAATGCACAATTTGAAAAAAATTCATTTATTTGTTTAATTAATGAAATCAATTTTATTTTTAAAAAATATGAATATTGACATGTTTTATTAGCTTTTCAGAACTATGCTCTTGATTGAATCAAGCTTTCATCTCAGTTTATCATATTATGCAATGAGGTGGATTCAAAGAGAGTTTTTTCATAATATATATTTTTTCTGTACAATATGTAATGAGGTCTTGTGAATAGTATTTTCAATTCCACTGTGCATTTTTTAAATTTTGTGACACTAACATTATCAGCAGTATATATATATTTGACTATTTGCTGGAAAATTTGCTGTGGATTATCTGTGATTTTTTTTATTCAGAAAAAAGGTCTTCTAAATGATGTGCAGCTGCATATTATATGCAGGAAAATACGGTAAATATTTCAATGATATTACATAAAATACTAACGTTTTGGTTATGATCTTCCACAGCATCAACTTTCCTTTTTTTGGTTTGATGGGATTGAAATTCTTCAGTCATCTTGAACTGAAAACGAAAAGAAAAAAAATCAAAGATTTATACAACACTGAATGAAATATCAATGATGTATTAGAATAAATACAGTTAAAATATTATTCAACATTGAAGAAATATAGTATATAATTTTCATTACAAAATCGTTTTGAAGAAAATTAACAAAAATTCTATTTCATTACACCTTGATTACATGTTTTAGATAAGAAAAAAATGCATTGTTTCCAAAATATTTCTAAAAGCAAGTATTACAGTTTTTGGAAATAAAATTCAAAGACGAAAAGCATGAAGATGTTTCTAAAAAATAAACAACAATTTTCTTGGTAGATATTTATTATGATAAATTCATAAGTAATCATTTCATTTGATTTTATGTGAAATATTATTTTCAACATTTATATTTTTAAAGAAAATATGAAAAAATAGCCTGCTTACTTTTTGTTAAAATAATTACAAATTTAATATTATGAACATTTGTAAAATAATGAAAAAAATTGTGATATACATAAAGCTTTGCAGAATCTAAAAATAAAGTGCTCCTGGAAGTATACAAATTATAATATAAATAAGATTATCAAATACTTAAAAAATTTACTTTAACTAATTTCATTGATTATAAATAATATATTTCCTAAAATAATTAAAGCAAAAGTAATTTAAACTGCAATTTTTCCCCTAGATGATATCATGAATCTCATTATATCAAGTCAACCATTATATCATGAAATAGATTTACAAAAGCAATTTAATATAGAATTATAGACAAATTTCTGTAATTCTATATACATGATTCAGAACAATCTATTAATAAATTTGCCTAGTTATAAGTCAGATTGACATTAAGATTTAATGTCAATATTCTATCTTCAAAATGCTACAAATAACTAATTTTCAGAAAGTATACAATAGAATGACTTATTATTTTTACAGAGAAATTTTCATGAATATGCAATATTTGGAAAATGACCACATATTTTTCAAACTTAACTATAATGCAAAATTGCACAATATATATATATATATATATATATATATATATATATATATATATATATATATATATATATATATATATATATTCATCACTTAAAGTACAATTAGCAGTTTAAAAAAGTTTTTTTTTAAATAAAAATCAGTTTTATATAATTTTCAATACAATAAACTTAAAATTTAATGAAAAGCCCAATTTATTCATTGTTGCATTGTGTGTTCACATTCAATTTACTTTTAGTTAATAGTTTTCCTAAATATAAAATTTTTACCAAATTCATAGTATGTGAACAAAAATTAAAATAAAAAGCTTTAAAATAAATAAACTTACTCTTTCAAATGGACTTATTAATTTCTTTATTTGTTCAATAACCTTTGGAGGAATTTTCTGTTTCAACAAACAATTTGTTTCACTCTAAATAAAGTTTAAAAAAGTAAATTGTTTAAGTAATATATATATACATATATAAATAAAAAATACTCAGAATAATTATCACATTGTAGATTAAAAATATTCAAGCATTTTGTTAACTGAACTTAATAATAATTATTATTTACTAATTTTAATACATACACACACAATGCACTGTAAAATCATTTTCATACGTTAATCAAACAAATGTAAATAAGCATTTTTTTATACAATGATTACAAGTAACTACACACACACACACACACACACACACACACACACACACACACACACACACACACTATATATATATATATATATATATAAAGCAAAAAGAAATATGTATAAAGTAATAAATATAATACTGAAAATATAATGTAATAAAATAGGAACTACAATACACATTATAGGAAATCTAGCCAGCGCAAAAGCAGCTAAAGAAAAATTTGCCTATATAAATAAGATAAAATATGAAGAATATTGAAGCCTGAAATATAAAATTGGAAAAATACTAAAATATATGATGCAAATAACAAGAAGAAGGCATAGGGACCACGTCTTTATCAGGAGAGAGATGGCCAGCTATGCAAAATAAACACTCTTTTCTGACATGCTCGAAGGACAAATGTCTAAATATATTCGAGCAATTCTCCTGAAGAGTGTTCGTATTAAAAGAACTTAGTTAAAAAATTAGAATAAATATATATGCAGAAAAGTAAAAATACTCACAATAGATGAAACATAAGTACAGTAGAAAAAATAAATACTGTAGAAAAATACATAATATAAGTGCCAGCAAATCAGATTGAATTTATATATGAGAATAGTACGAAATTGCCAAAAGTAAATTTGAAATTAGAATAAAGAAATAGTGCCAGAAGTAATTAAATTCAAAAAGTTATATAGTAAATTTGAAATTAAAATGTGTTAAAGGGGATTTAAGCTAAAGATATATATAAAATAAAGTGCATAAAGTAGATTTATTAATTGTACACTTTAAATACACTTAAAATAGTTATAATTAAAGAATAATGATCTTTAATGAATTTATATTTTAACATTTAAGGATTAAAGTGCTGATAACTTTTCATGGAACAATTTGTATGAGATCTGATATTGAACTGCATCAAAAGTTGAGCAGCATAAAGAACAAAATAAGGTGTCAATATCTTATATATAATTAAGTCATCAAATTCCCATTCCAAATGATATGAAGTTTCATAAGTTTACTTATCCTAATCATAACACACATTCTTAACCTAATCGCCTGCATAATCCTTTCTTAAAGGTATTAAAAAATAACAGATCTCCAAAGGAAAATCTGTTATTTTTAATACCTTTATCATTAAATGCTAAAACTCATCTGATGTCAAACTCCTAACTGAACCAAGAATAGTCAATAAACACTTGACAGCAATCACTTTGCACCCAATTAATATAGCACTTTATCTTCATTGGCTTGTATGGTGTGTTGAAAAGGGATTTATACATTTTTCTTCCAAGTGTAAAAACCACCCAGATGCAATCCATTCCTAGTTGCTGGCTTAACAGTAATATTCTTTTTAGAGTCTTTCAAAATATTCTTTTATTTATATTTTTAGAATAAGAAAAGAAAGAATTGTCTTCACAATACTGCTTAGTATGACATGACAAACTGTCATTAGAACAAAATGATTGTAACAAAATATGTTGATCAAATTTAGGTGTAGTAAACAAGTGCATAATTTTCTGGTTGACATAGATATTTTTCTTTTCTTGAAACTGATTCCTCAGCTTTGCAATCATAATCTACTAATCACTAATAATTATATTCATAATTATATCAAATAAGTGGTTTCAGTTGATTAAAACAAATTTCGAAGTCTACTAGAATCTTGGACAGACTTAAAAGTTTGAAGTTTAAAATTCTGAATAGTGTTATTACACTTATAAAAAAGGGGCTAAGAAACTATTAGTTATCATTTACTGTAGTAAGAGTAAGTAGATGACTTTATTCTAGTTGACATCTAATATTCCTTCTTTTTAGAAATTGATTTTCTAGCCTTAAAAACAACACCTCCTGGGACCAATACTTGATTGTTTTAAGATACTAATTCCAATAAATTATTTTATCATATTTTTAAAGTCATGATTTAACAACAAAACAAAGTCTAAACAGTAGTAATTTACAATTAAGGCAGAGAAAAAATTAATTTATGTGAAGTCACAATTTCTGTATTTTTAATAATTTCAATGAATTCTAATGAATACTAAATTGAAGTTTTCTTCTTTTATTTTCCTATGCTTTAAATTATGTGTTTTATTTTATATCAATAGTACTAATCAGTTAGTCAGTAGCATAAGTATTAATGCAATTTTATTAAAATTACATTTTTTCCAATTTTACTGAGAAATGTATTACAGGTCTATGCTTATTATCTTAAATAAAAATAAATATTTTCCCAGAATTGAAAAAAGAAAAAGAAAAAAACAATCCAGGAGCAAAAACAAAAATTACAAAATTCTACTTCAGTTGTTTTCCAGAAATTTAAGATAATATTGCACAATTAATGAAACAATTATGTGACTGTTTAACATAAAAATGTAGCAATGAAATTTATTCAAATGATTCAGATTAATGAAAGCTGTTACTTACTTTATTATAACTATTTTGGAACAGGGCTGACAAAATGGGTTTCTTTTTCAATAGGGATGATGTGGATAGATTTTTTGAAATATGAGGAAGAACACTTTCTGATGCACCTATTTAAATGTATAAGTAATTATAAAATTTTGTAATGTTGTCTCTTCAGATAATTTTATGATTTGTTTCATTTAACTAATAAATCAACAAACTCAAAATATAAGTATAATAAATCTGAATTGTAGTCCATATAACTGATGGAACCAAAAGTTATCAAATACCTAAGTTAAATGAAATCAATTTTAAAATGTTTGTAAGCACCTTAAAATTTTATGTTTTATTCATAGAAATTATATTTTAAACCTCTTAGTACAATGAGGTAATTACCAGTCCCTACGAATTTGTAAAAATGAGTGTTTACTGAAGTATATTTCCTTTATTTAATTCATAACTAAGAAAAATATTTCTAATTTACAATATATTTAAAATTCTTTTTTCTTATTTTGTATATTGCCTTAAAGAATGAAGTAAAGTGTAATTGATAAAGCTAAGGAAAGATCTAAAAAGGCAAAAAATTATGTATTATTGAAGTCACTTTGAGAACTTTATTTTAAACCCAAGTAATGAAAAAATTGCTCAGCAAATTATAATACTTTTAGAAATAGAAGAAATTGCACAAAGAAATTTTTTTAAGTAGTTTAAAAAATTGTGTATCAATAATGTACAAATAATAATACTGGTAACTTTATTACAAGGGATAAACATAGATTTATGAATTTTCTTTCGCAATTTATTTACCCTTACTTTAACCAAAAATAAACAGGACATAACATCACATATTTATAACATGTTGTATAAATTTTTGGATAACATGTTCTAAATATTGGACAGAATAATTAACTATTTCTCTAAACATTAAAAATCTATTATGAATCAAAATTTTAAGTAATTAATCATTTTACAGCTAAATAATTAATAAAAATTAACCAATGATTTAGTTACTGTCTGCTTACTTAAACTATTTAAAACTAATTTCATACAAGCAAATTCATGCTATTTTTATAAGCAGTAAGTAAGAAATTAAATAGCAGAAAATGCTTTCATTGCCAGTTGATTAGCGATAAGCAGATACAGATATAGAGGAATAAAATAGATTATAAAATTACTTGATTCAGTCATTTGTTCTTTTCTGTCTTCTAAATGAAGAATGTCATGAGGGCAATGAATCAAGCTGCTCAAATCAATCTGATTACTCAACTTTGGAATTTGTGTCTTCTGTTCAAGTTCTAATGATTCAAGCTGTAATATTAAGAATAAAATGTTATATAATAGCAGTGTTTAAAATACCTTGAATATAGTGCTCAGCAAACACATATCCTATGATGAAAGGTCTCAATTCAGTTTGGTTGGTTGGGTTATGTGGCGCAAGGTCCGAAATAGGACAAGGTGCACCAAAACTTAGATTTCATTTAGTATTAATTATTTTAACAAAACCTAAGCAACATTAAAACATCTCAATTTAGGATTTGGTGATTAGTTAAACTTATACTTTGATATTGGCATCACTAAAAATATAATAGGTTATTTGCTCTTCAAGTGTAGAGGGAAAACATCATGTAATTAATTCAAATTCAATTAAAATGATTGTTAATTACCAAGCTTAATAGGTATTTTCACACAAAACAGGACTGCTCTGAAAAAACTTTTTAAACAAATTTTCACTAGTTTTTAAAGAAATTCATTCAAAAGAATATTTTCTTAGATTTTTAGAAGTCTTAATTTGTAATTAGTGCATATAATAAATGAGAACACGTTAAAAATGAACAGTACATGACATTAAACATAAATGCTTTTATTTTATTCAAATTTTGAATAATTTGGTTCACTTTATTTAACACAAGTATTCTTATTTAATTGAAAATCATTTTTTAAGGAATGAATATTTAACTTAAATGATATTGAAGGTTATTAAATTAGACTAAAAGTTTATTATGTTACATGAAATACATTTTTATTTGTTAAACACTTTTCCACTATAAAGAGATAAAAAATAAAACATTAAGGACATAAATATTATAGCAATGGCAAGAAAACAGCATTCTAAACAAAGATTTAATATCATAAGTATGTTTTTCATACTTTTGCTATGGTTAAAATACATTGTTTAATGAATATAATTTTTAATCTATCTTATTAATGTAATCTCATAATAAAGATAATTATCATAGTCTCTATGCGAAATTAATGGAGATTAGACACACATAAATGATACAGTATACAAATGATGAAACATTAATATCATTCATATCAATGTTGATGTATGCTGATGCCAGATTTTGGTCTTTCACAGTAATAATATATATATATATATATATATATATATATATATATATTAAAATTTTTGAGATGTTAGCTAGATATTTGCTCATTTTAAAGATAAAAACCTTTAATGCATTAATTCTTCAAAATCTAATTAAATAAAGAATTTAAAATATATAAAAAAATTATTGTTTATTTTGGAATAAAATTACATTCTTTCTAAATTTTTAGTGAGAACAATAGCTTTATAATCTTAAATGTGCATGAAAAAAGTTAAAATGAAATAAATAGTAGCAATGATTCAGCATCAATGGGATTCCATTGCAATTAATCATTTATAGAAATTTAAATAGTCATTATAACTGTAATCTATGTGTAAAATTTTCATAAATTATGTGATTTAAAAAACATATGGGTACTGAATTTCTCAGTTCTTTCACATCAAGAAAAGATCTTGAAAAAAGATAAAGGAAATTTTTTATTAACAAAGATATAAATGAATGATAATTTTTCAGAATTACTACTATAGTATTTTCTGAGTATGAATGGTGTTAATTTAATAAAGATTTCACAAAATATTTTCTCTTTTTAACATTTGCAAAGTAGACATTTATTAGAATATTACTCTGCAAATTATTTTTTTTACTTTCATTTTATTTTTTCCTGAATTGACTTCAATATAAAAGCAGAGTTTTTCTGGTAATTTTTTAAGTAAAATATAAAAATTTTAAATCAATAAATACTTAAAATAAAAAATAAGGAACATTAAAAATATTATAATAAATGATATATGAAAGAGCATTTCATTACATTTTAAAATTTGCATTTATGTATTTCAAAATTTTTATTTTAGTGAACATAAAACCACAGATTGTGTTGGCAACACTGAATTTTCTAAAATACATACAGCAAAATCCACAATATATATATATATATATATATATATATATATATATATATATATATATATATATATATACTTATCTTTAATAATTTAAGTACTTATCTTTAATAAAATTGCCCTTTTTGTCCTTATGATTATAGAAAACAATTATTTAGAATTTTGTATTTCAAGGAATTTTTGTCATGGGCTGTAAATTTATTAAGGTTTGCCATTATTCCCTTATGATATTCTTAAGGACTTTGAAAATAGAAGTAATTTGTTCTTTCTCACCAATATAAAATCCAAAATATTCATAAATTTCAGGGAAAAAAAATTCATCAAAACTAGAATTACAAAGCTTGAAAAAATACTATTGAAAAGCATATTTTTAAGTTGAAATTTGTTCCTTTTAATCTCAATTTAAATACATAATTTTAAATTCTACACACTTCATGAAACTTTATAAGATTCATAATGATTGCTGATTGAGAATAGGTGCTGAAATGTGTTAGCAATTTTGATTGAATTGCTCTCTCTCTCTCTCTCTCATACACAGATGCACGCATTATATAAGATTAACAATGATTGAATGTATAAGATTCATCTTGTATAAGTATGTATTATCTTGGTTAAGCTAAAAATTATAATTAAATTAATCAAATGTAAAGTAAAATTTAGAAATTTTAAATATAAGTAAAAAATAACAAAATTACACAAAACAAAATATTTCAAGAAATTAAATATATGATTCAAATATGAATAAGATAAATTAAAAATAAAGCGAAAATATAAAGAGTAATGATGGTATAATTAAATTGAAAATTATTAAAAACAGAATTACAAAAAAAGAAAAGAATTATGAAAATAAATAAGATTTGTCCCTTTTCATAGGGGAAGCCATTATAATACACTGCCTGACATTGAAAATGCAACACCATAAAGGAGTTACCAGACTGTAACAAAATTTGGCAAACAGAAAGGGGCATTAATGAACAATAAATGAACTGTATTTAAAAATGATATGCATAATAGAGTGAGAACAAGATCTGGTCAGTAGGTTGTAGGACGACCATGGATGGTGATACACGAAGCAACACATCTAGGCCCTAGTATCAATGAGAATACAAATAGCGTCCTGAGGAATGGCTCTCCATTCCCTATCCACCATTTGCCAAAGTGCGTCTTCTGAAGGAAGAAGTGACAGGGTTTGCAAACTAATTCCAATCATTTTAAAAATGTGTTCAATCAGTGAGAGATCTGGTGAGCAAGGTAGCAAGGGAAGCAGCTGTATATCTTGCTGGGCATATTGGCTGATGCAAGAAAGGTTTGATCAGGCATTATCTTGCTGATTGAGCACCCCCTGATGGTAGGAGTGTATCATCAGCTGCAGCACATCAGCTACGTAATGTTGAGCTATCATAATGCCATTAATATGAACTAGAAGTGACTTGAAAACATATGCAGTGGAACTCAAAACGATGATGCTGTCTTGTTACATGGTGGAGCGTTTCACAATTGTTGCAGGATTGGACCTGTCTCCACTTCAACTCTACAATAGTATGCTGCGACTATCATTGAAGAAGCAATAGTGTGACTCACCTGAAGAAGAAAATCCTGTGCCACTCTATTGTCTCCATTGCTCAAATATGGCAACATTCCAAACATTGGCACCTATGCTGTGGGGTCAATGGTAGTCATCTTAATGGATGACATGAGTGAAGATCACTAGCAACCAGCTGACAGCAAATGGTTCTGCTCAATATGGGAGCATCCACGGTGTCTCCCACACACTGCAGACTTTCTGTAGACGTGCTGCTTCCTCCTGTCAGATGCATTGATCCATGCATGCTGATAACCTTATGGCAGCACCTTGCAAATGCTCCACAGTTCTTTGTTCCAATTATCTTCACCACATCCAGTGCACTGTGGACATGTCCAGGTGTCTGTCAGCTGGGATTTGTCATAAGGACTAACATGCCCTTCTTAGTTCGGTCATGTAAATTCGTCTGTCTGCTGGAACTGACTCTGTTGACAATGGCCTAGCGGTCTCTGCAATTACAGGTGTCTTTTGCGACAAAAACAAACTTTCAACAATTATTTTCCAAGCAGCAATAACAGTGCAAATATCCCCCATTCTATCAAATCTTACGTGCAGTGGAGAGCTGCGCATTTCACATCATTTGCACAACTTGGTACAGTGCGCCTACCCTGAAATGTGCTTAATTTTCAGGCCACTATTTCTTGTGTTGCATTTTCAATGTCAGGCAGTGCATATACACACAGAACATTTTTTTATAAACTAATATATTTAATGTCAAAGTAAGTTTGAAAAACTGAGGTAAATTGAGCAATGTGACTGTGAGTTGAATAAATTTAAATTTGTAAATTTCAAACTGAATTATTTAAGTTTTTCAACATGTTATTAAGACTTATTTTTATAGCATTTTAATGTCATCAATTACTTAGATGCTATTATTTTAGTTATGAATTTTTGACACACATGCATGGTACTCTTTGGTACATTTAAAAATGTCAAGTTAAACATTTTAAAATTTTCTAAGCAATGTATTCTTAAAACTAAAAGGGAAAAAAGGTTAGTCTTCTCTCATAAAAATATAACTATGTTTGATTACCAACTATCAAAAAATATAGTATTTAATAAATAATAATTAAATGAAAACATTAAATTGTCAATAAAGTAACTTTATTTTTTTAAATATAAAAATTGTATTTTGATGGTTAAATATATATTAATAACATTCACTGTTTTTCTTTAAAAATATCTTTCAGAATCAGTTTATTTATATCCTTGCACAATCTGTTGTTGGTACTTTCCAGATATTCCCTAATTTTTTTTTGATTACTTAATTTGATAATATATGGAACATATTTTTAAACGAGTATTTTTTCAAGAGACAACATGTTGGACTTAGTATGCTTAACTACATTAATCTTTATTTATTGCAACACTCAGGATTATATCAATTTTATGTATATCATAAGTCAATTATGGTATTTTATTCAAATTTATGTATATGCAGGATTATTATAATTTTATGTATTATAAAGAAACTTACCAAAGTTTCTCCCAAATATTTTAAATTGACAAGATCTATAATTTTATAGTTCTCTTTTTGATGTATGATACATATAGATAATTTTTTTTAAATATTCATACACAATATTTTAAAGCAAAAATAAAATAAAAAAGATTTAATATTATAAAAATTTGATCAATATCGTCAATTGCAATCATAAAATATTAAAACATTGAAAATCAAGTTACAAAATTTTGGTAATAATTTCAATATGATCCAATTAATTTATGAGTAGTTATTTATTGTTAAAGATAAAAAGCACATAACAATAAAACAAAACACATTTATATATTAGCAATGAATAATTGACACCAGTTTATACAAATAAAATTGAAATAATATAAGTACCTGCTTTGTGGAGGATTCATTAGCTTTTAGCACTATTGAATGAAGTAAATTCAATTGTTGTTTCACTAATGGTGGAACAGGATTGCAGCATGCTAAAATACCTTGTTGCTCTCTAAAATATAATTATAAATGTTTATTTATAATATAAAATGATTGTTATTGTGAAAACAATAACCAAAATTTAACATGTTTTAAAAAAAAAACTGATCCTGTGGCATGACAGCCCACAAAGGCCATGGTTTACAGGCCCATATCCGTTTTCCTGACTGACGACTCTGGGGTGTGAAACATTTGTCTTTATGTCTTGGTTAGTTGGTCAATCTAATCTGAAAACCCAAGTGCTTAGTTCCCAAGCATGCTTGTTACTCAGTTTATAGACCCACTGAAGGGAGGAAAGGATGAATCAACTTTGCTCAGCTTGAGGATAGAACCTCGAATCTGTGCTTTGAAAGAGCAAAGTGCAACCCCTAGGCCACTGAGCTACACATTTAACATATAGTGAAATTTGATTAATAGCTACCTCAATGTAACAGTATATTTCAAATGAAGTCACTATCTTTTTAGTCCATTTATTATTTACATTTGATATTCCAATCAGTAATACAGATATTTTCTAAATAACATTAAAAACAGTTTCATCAATGAAAAATATTTAATTTATTTGATTTTTTAAACTCACATTTGATTCTAGCTAAAACTTTTAGAGTAAAGCACTAAATTATAAATAATGTTATTATTACATTATACTATACTTTTACTTGTTATCTTATGCACTGTGTAAGATTTATATTACACATGTTCACACAACACAATAAGTTATAAAAATATTTTGTTAAATTAAATATTAAACAGAGGTATCAAATATAATAAATTATACAAAAGTTTGAATTAAAACAAAATTTAAAGTCCAGCAATTTTAGAAGTGATTACTGTAAAAGGAATGGTCACAAACCTAATTTTTAATACAAAGTTCACACCATTTACACAAAAATCAGAATTTCCTAAATTTAATTTTTTAAAAAACTTTTTGTAAATAAAAATTTATGCTAGAATAATTTTTACATGATATCAATTGAAAGTGATTGTTATAAAATAATAATTTGTAGTTAAGAATGCATACCTGCCAACTTTAGGAAAAATGCTTCAGTAAAACTTCTCGCATGTCAAAATTATAGATCAATTTAATTAACCAGTTAATAACTTAACTATGTTTAATTTAAAATTTTTAATTAATTAAAATTTTATTTTCAGTTGTATTAAACTCATAAGAATCTAGAATACATTGATAAAACATTACCACTGAATATTAAAATTACTTACAAGGACATATTTTGCATGCCATAATAAAGCTAAATTGCAATTTACTGAAAGACTATTTTAATCCTTTTATTATAAAAATTAGTTATCTGGGTAGAATTATGTCATACATTTACATTAGCTTTTAAAAAAATAAAGTTAATAATTAAAGATATAGCAACAATTAATGAAATAAAAATTCTAGATTATAATCAAAAAAACTTCATAAAAATTTTCTTGATTAAATAAATATCTTTCATATTTTATATACTAGAAGAGTTAAATGCTGTAACAGCAGCTTTTTTAACCTTTCCTAATAAACTCTAACTGAACTCTTGCTTGTAATAAAATCCATCACTTAAAAATTTCACAATAAGCAAATTTTCTAAATTATTATTAGATAGTTTTTAAATTTATTTTGATTCTTTTCATTAAACTAAAATTCTTTCACACTCTGCATTACTATGAGGTATCCCTTAAGATAACACAAATTTAGATATTCTATCATATTTGTCACTACAATTTACACTCTTAATTTCACTAATTTGAAATTACAAAGAATCAATCTTTTCATTTTCAGTTTTTAACTTGGATAAATCTTCAGTTTGTAAAGAAGAAAACTGATTTTCTAGCTCAGCCATGGCCACAAACTCAGATTCACCATCTTTGATTGGCAGCAAAAATGGAAACAATTGAACAAAGTACCTCACACTTGAAAATTTAGCCTCATCCAGTTTATCCACATTTGGAAACTGCAAATCACACAAAAGATCTTGTTTTATATGAAATTTGCTTAAAATATAATCACAAAAAGTTGTGAAATATTTCCAAACATTAAAAAAAAATAGTTATTTTTTTCCCTTCATGAGATACTGTTACCACAATATCAGATGTACTATTTCCTTTGACTAAATCACAAGATTCTTTTTGATTATTAGAGGAATGATAATTCACCTTAAACAAATGTATATTTTGAATTACGGATATGGTTTAATAAAGTTAGTTAATAGTTCTTTCAGCAAGTTATGTATGATACTTTAAGTTTAAAAAATAATTTGTTGAGATTAGTTTGAAATAAAACATTATATTTTTCAAATATTTTTATGTTATAAAGCAAAAACAGACTATAAGCTTTATTTATGGAAGATAAGAACAGGAAAAGTTTCTTTCAATTTATTATCTTTATTAAAAGATTACTTTGTAATATTCTCTGACACCATTTCGTATCTTATTTTTTAAAACTAAGTTTGATGCTTTGTACATTACCATTACAATTTTTATCGCTTATTCTTAATATGCTGATATGATGATTAAATATGATGATGATCTTAATATGATGATTTAAATAATAACAAATGTCAATTATGACTTCATCAACTCTAATAAGTAAGCTTGAAGTACATTTCTTAGAGGCAAGAGTTATCAAATAGCAAAAGTAAACAATAGTTATTGAATTTTCTTGCAGTGTCCTTAAATGGGTATCACATGTCTGCCCCTTGCATTACTGCTGCATTATCAGCACAAAATGCTATATGTTTAATTGTTTGTATTTGTTTAAAAGTAAAGTGCCCATATTTTCTCCTGTTGTATCCTCTGTCAAACTTGGAAGTGGCAATAAGCAGCTTTGAATGGATTTACAAATGGAATTAAAAAGGTTTACAACACTTGGATACAATTTTGAATCATTGTCATTACTCTCATCACATGTAGCAGAAAAAAGTGAATTTTGTTAGAGTTTAATGTTTGCTTTTTTGTCTGATGCTAATTCTTTTTAATAGCAGAAATTTTGGTTTAAGCATATCCATAATGCTTTGCAGTTTCACTTTTAAGGAATTTTTTATTAAAAAGGAGGCCAACATGGTTGGCAACACTGATTGACATTTGTGCTCAATCAAGAATGAAATAAAATATATTTCGACCAAGTGACTTCTTCACATCATTTTTTAAATAAATTTCCATCTTAGAAATAATTGCTGCACTTTTTGCTTTTTGTGCATGTTTTGAACCTTTGACATGAATAGAAATATCAAAACGACCCCACTTAGATATATTAAAATTCACTTGCAAACCACACATTTAGAGCAGATCTTGCTCCTTAGAATGATGGTTTAATGCATGGAAATTCTACACTGTAACTACTTTTAAAAGATTGAAAATAAGATTTATTAGGTTCGCTATTAACCATTTTTCATAAAACACTAGTAACCATGCAAGTCACGACAGAGATGAAATGCTTGTTTCATGCTTTCACTCAAGAGAGACTCAGAGTTAACCCTGCCCATCAACAACAATCACAATAATTAAAATGAATGGCACTGAGTTTCCTTCCGTGACTAAAGGAGAACAAGACTGTATCTTATTGTATTTTATGTCTGCATCTAAAATTTCAGAAGCTCATGGCTTCCCCATGATATAAAAAGGGGTAAGATGAGCATTTTTCGACATTTCTTCCTGAAAGAAGGGTTTAAGGGAATGATAATTTCTATTTTACACTATGGTGTAAAAAATGCCACAATTTCATAGAATTTAAATTTTTTTCTTTTTTAACTTTGAGGAGAGCGGAAACGTAAAATGTTCCATGCTATTAGTAAAAGGTCTGAAAATATTTCCACACTCACATATTTCAAGAATACATTTTTTTTTTGATCAAGCAAGCCATTGAAGAATTAGTACACATAAAATAACATTTGGAATGTCTACAGTAAACAAGAATTAAAATTCAACCAAATGTCATAAAAAATTGAAATAGTGAAATCTAGAAATTATAAACTATAAAAAAAGCATTCAAAATAATGAAAATGAAATCAATTTTCAATTACTTTCATTTAGTGCAACATTTCTACTACACTTGCAATTTTAGTCACACAATATTCCAAAGAGAAATATTTTAAAAAACATCAAACATAAGCAAATCAATTAAGCAATCAAACATTTTACAGAAAATTACTATTTTAAGTAATTTAGAAAAGGAAAAGCTTATTTTGAAAAACGATAGAAAAGTCAAAATTATTTATTTGCTTAAGTGGATCAATTTTATATTCAACAAATGTAGCCCTTAAGAGAAGCAACAGCACATTATCATCTAACTAAAAATCAGGACTAATGTTTTCAATTGGTTTTTAACAAAAAAAAAAAAAAAAAAACATGTTGCAAAGACAGAGAACTTTGAACTGTTATCATATAAATTTATACATGATGTTCCAATTTAAATAAACATTGTGGAGATTTGTAGTTCTATTCTGTCTTCATTTAGTTGGTTTATTTTTTTATTATTTTTACTGTGGAAGATTATTATATATAACTAAATGTACAGAACATTAACAAAAAACAAATAAAAAACTGTTCAGATTAAATTTTAAGTCTCTCTCTCATCCTGGTTTAGGCATTAATGTTTTTTTTCTCTATGTGTGTTTCTTTGTCCTTTCTTCTGAGATGATGAATGAATGTGGCCCAAGTGATGAACAGGTTTGTGGTGGAGTGATGTGGGTAATACTACTCACCTCTGGCCTTGGTTCACAGGTGACCACCAAGTAATAATAAATGAGTAGCAGTTTTGTCTTTTTGTGGCAAAGGGTTAGTCACCCAGTGCTTGTCATTAAGAAAATAAATAAATAAATAAATCTACCAATATTTGCAGGAAAAACCATTTTTCCATAAATTTTAGAATGAAATTGATCTATAGCTTTTAGTTCAAATATGGTATACACTATAATTAAAACCAATTATAATTTTTTGGTGATGTATATAAAATCTGTCAAAATGAAATGTTGATGCACTTTGTAATGTCCTAAATAAATGGTTACAGAAGTTTTTCATATGATCTGCTTTTTTCCCCAAAGGTTAATCTTTAAAATTTCTCATTTTGGAAAAACATTTGGTTTGCAAAACATATATATTAAAATTATCAGTGAATTCAAAATTATTTCTGATTTTTTTTTTTAACCAATAACATAAATATATTAAGAACATTCACTTAATAACTTAGAAGCTAAAATGCATTATCTGAAAGAAAGCTTTGGATAATTTTTAACTACTCTAGCAATTAATTAACAATAGAATACTTAGCATTTAGTAAATTGTTTATGAAAATATTTTATGATTAAAATTATTTCATAAAATTGTGTTTCAAAGCACTTTGAAAATAAAAAATTGAAAAATGTGATGTACATTAAAAATTATTAAATGTAAAATTATTTTTGAAATAAAATTTAAATATTTAAAAGTATCTTTTGAATTTTCCAGAAATTATCTTAAGACTTTAAAAGATAACAGTTGAGAACATACCTTGGAAGAGCTTCTGCTATCTGTAACAGCATATGATTTGGCAAAACGTACCTTAAAAACATAGTGAATAATTTACTTTACATGACAGAAAAATAAATATAACATGAATGATATGTTTAGTAATTTAGAAAATAGTATTTGTTGCATAAAAATTTTTAAAATATTCCAAAGCATTAAATATAGAAAATAATTCAATAAAATGATATTAAAAATATTTATATACTTATTCATCTAATTCTATTTAAAATGTAATCTATAAACATAAAATGTTACACTAATATTTCATTCTTAATCATGCAAGTAAATTGTAGGTAATAAATGATCACTTAAATATAAAATCAAATTTCCCAGACAAATGTACACATTTAGCAGACACAATATTACCAAAATTGTACACATATATAACATGCACAATAAAAGATTGTTTAAAAGTAATTTTAATCAATCAAATACGTTTGGACTGATATTTGTTTCATAAAAACTATTATTACAATTCTGATTTATTTTCAACTTTCATAAGCTACCAAAATTATTTTACTGTGAATATCTTGAATTCTGTCTTGAAAAACTAAGATGACACCTTGTTTGACATTTTTAAACTTTTGAAATCCAATTAATTAAAATGAAGACATAATGCACTTTTGGCAACCATTGATTTGAGACAATTCTGTATTGATTTCTGCTCTGTTATAGTTGTGAGAAATATATTTAATGAGGATAGTCAATGATCTGGTACATCCAAACATAAAATTATACCTCTGATTATATGTATGACTGCATTTGATTTTGAATAATTCAAAAATCTGACTTAAAAAAAATTAAATGAAAAGAAATTATGCTTCAAAAATCAGATTAAAATCAAATATCTTGTAATTAATTACTTTTATTTTATTTTTTAAACTTAGTGCTGAAATATATAAATTTGGATTCATTTAGACACCTTTCACAGAAATTAACAGTCAAAATCAACTGCAATCACATCTTTCTTGGATTAGCTACAAATAAATTTTATTATACAAATTCATAAAACTTTAATGAATAATGATTTGTGATTAGCATTGGCTATCAACCCGTAATGTCTCAACAGCCCTCTTAGAGGTGATTAACCTCTGTTCAAATCACATTTTATATACGAGACCCGTTGTAATTGGGACTTATGATTCTAAACCATAAAAATATTCATATTTCTAATAGAAGACAAACCAATGAGGTAAAAAATTAAAATGTAACTATCTCACCATTTATTTTTATGGTTCAGTATATTTATAGAGGTTGTTGGAAAATCATATATAACCACTCAATAATAACAGGATTCTAAAGTAATAATAGAAGCATTTATATCACAAAATCTAAAGTAGATGCAAGAGGATTGTCAAGTTAAAATATTTTTAAATTAGGTTAAGTTGAAATTTTTTTCTTTATTTTCTTTCTTTTTTTTGTCATTTTCAAAATATAATAAAATTTTTTTCAAATGAAATTAAAACAATTATAGAATAAGTGTTTTTATGAATAAAATTATCTTACTATAATTAAGATGAATAGGAACACATCAAGAAAACAGATAGACATCACTAAATAGCTCATACTTAACATTATACTTACTGTATGCTCTCGTCATTTTCACGTGCAGTTTTGTTTCTCCAAGCATATAACTCTTTCAAACAATAAAGTTGCTTGGCATTCAGATTCTTTTGACTTTTTTTATATAAATCTAAATATTTGTCTTCACTAAATATAGGTTTTTGAT
The DNA here is from genome assembly GCA_037975125.1 of Latrodectus hesperus. Classification (NCBI taxonomy): domain Eukaryota; kingdom Metazoa; phylum Arthropoda; class Arachnida; order Araneae; family Theridiidae; genus Latrodectus; species Latrodectus hesperus. The sequence continues at coordinate 113,330,862 of CM075851.1, forward strand.
ATTTCTAAAAATATTTAAAAATATTTCAAAAATTTTATTTTGAGTAATGTAAAACAAAAACTTTAAAATAAACAATTAATTTCAGTATATCAAGCAAACATAATTTTATTCAAAAATATTTTTTTTTAAAATTGGATTTCGTACTTTTATCATATTTATATAAGCTTTAATTAAAAATAAAGAAATATTTATTTCCAGTTATATTTATTTAGAAATAACTCAAATAAGGACAATTGTATAAAATGTTTAAATGATTAGATTTTGTAGGGTAGTTGAAATATTTTTAAAAGCTAGTTTAATAATTGGTAAGCATAAAATAACTTTTATAATTCCATTTCACCGAAAAAATTTTATGATATAAAAATATTTATTTCAATAGTTTTACAATTTAAAAAGGATTCTTTTAGCTACAAAAACAAAATGTGATAAATTTGACTTGCATAACCAATTACTAAGTCAAATTTTACGAAAAATCAATATGAAAGGCTTATTAATACGTAAAAATTATTTAACAATGTAAAGTTACAAGCACCTGTATTGCAATAGGATAATGAAAAAACTTCTTAAATGTTAAATTTACCTTTAAGCAAATTAGTTTACTTCGTTCAAATGTGGAGAGTAAAAGATTTTTCATCTCATTTCCTTGTTTAAGTAAATCATTCTTTAAACACTTGTAGACATACAATAAATAATGAGTGTCTTCTCTTGCATACTTCATCATTTCTTCAGGTAATGGCCTATAAAAATGTTAATGAATTTCAAATGAAACAAGTTTTGATAATATACAATAAAATTATGACAGACAGGGAGAAAAAACTCAACAACGATTAACACTAATTATGATTCATAAAATCTGTCAAACTAAAATAATCATAAGCAATTTTTTTTCTTATCCTTGTAGTTAAATAATAGTTTAAAAAGCATAAAATTATAAAGCATTTAAAGCGAAAAATTAACTTTTGAAAAACATCGAGAAAATCTAATATGGAAATAAAGTTTTACAAATAATAATAAAGAAATTAATTTTTCAGCAAAAATGTCAGATACTAGATTGCAGACAGAATTAGAGAGAGTGTGACAACTTATTGAACTACTTACAGCTAAAATAGTGATAAAAGAATTGATCCTTTTTGATCCAATCAGATTGGTAGGTCGAAAGGATTCCGACATATTAAATATTTGCAAAACCTAATGTTTATTTACTGGCTTGGTGTGGATAATAATATGGCAGCATAAGTATCAATTTTATTACTAGACCATTTTAAAAACTAATGAGGCTCCTTAAACTAGATATTTGTATTATTTCAATATTACAGTTTCCTTTTTCACATAAATATAATGCTTTTGTGTGATACTAGCTTGAAAATTAAGTTCATTACTACTAATAAAAAATGCTGATAGATCTAATGTTTTGAATTTAATCATTCATGACATAAACTTAATTCAGTAAATTTATTTAAATGATAAGAGTAGAATGATAAGCAATGTAAATTAATACTATAATTACAAACTGAAGATATGTGTTAACCTTATTCTCCAATCAGCCAGTTGGAACTTCTTATCTAAATCAATTTTACAATAATGCTTCAAAAGGTAAGATAAAGACAGATGAGCAAAATGAAGCACTCTTGCAGCTTGCCCTGTGTCAAACAGATTTACAATGTAAAGGCCGAAATCTCTTTGTAACCACAAAATATCCATGTCTGCTCCATGTAACACCTGTAACATATAACAAATCACAGTATTTAACATTTACTCAAACAAAAATTTTCCTATTAGCAATTCCACTTCACAAAGTTAGATTAATGTTATATATTTCATAAATTGCTGATAGGACAATGGAAGTAACTGTAATAAGAAATATAATTAATACATCACATTTTATTCATTTAACTTATCAGTCAGATAAATAATGATGACTTTTATAACAATGTTTGATGAGTCATCATATTGACTAAAAAGAAATCCATAGACCAATAAAGATTGATAATACGAGTTCTGTTTTTATTTTTTGCCTCCTATAATATTTATTGCATTTATAATAAATATTAGAGAAGAATGTAGAACTTCTTAACTGATAATTGTAACAATAGACATGTTTCAAATGAAAGAACCTAACCACCATCAACTCAAAAGATTTGATACAAAACTAAATATAAAAGTTGCAAAAATCTTAACAGGTTCATATTACTACAATAAGATTTATAGTCCACACCTTTGGTACTACTTTGAATTTATAATTATTTCATGGAATGTAAGGTAATGAAGTTTGTTTCATATGTAAGTGAAGATGTATTTCTTTCTTTTGAAGAATTAATTGTATCTCAAATACACACAATTTCTATAAGATATAGGGTAATTTCTACAAGATAGATATGTTTGAAACAAATGAGAAGAAAACTATTTTTCAAGTATTGTATTTTGTTTTAAATAAGAAAAGAAAATGGAATGGTATAAATTACTGAATTGTCATACGTTTCAACATGAAAAATATTAAAAGATTTATTTATAAAGTATGATTATATATTTGCATTTAAAAGAAATGTTTATGTTTACTGGGAATTTACATTAAATAATAGAAAGATTAAAATCTTATTTTAAATTTAAAAATGAAGCATTAACATATGAAAAATGAAAGTACAATTTACATTTTTGACTCCTGAAATTCAGTAAAATTCTTTATTTTCAAATAATTAAGAAATTGATGATTTCATAAAAATGTAATATCTATTTTGTAAGCTCAGCAAAAATAATTTGTAATGGAATATTTTTTCACCATTTTTTAACATAAAAAAATAAGAAACTTTTCATGCACCATTCTGAAAAATAATTTAAAGAGAAATTCAGATTTATTATGTAAATCTATAAACAAATGTCAATAAAAATCAATAAATTGTATTGTAATAAATGTTAAAACATAAATATACGCAATAAGGACAATGTAATGCTTATATAAATAAATAAAAACAGCATAAAAAATAACACTTTGAACTACAAATTAGTTTATTTTAAAAAAATTTTGAAAGGAAAGAGTAATATTTTAATAATTACTATACATATGTCCAATCTAAATATATTTAGTAAAATAATGCAATTCTATATCATAGATATTTTCTTATTGCCTTCATTTTTTAAGTGAAATTTATCTGAATAGTATATAAAAACACAATAATAAAACGTTATTTGTTTCACTACGAATTAAAAGTTTGTCACCAGCTTTAAATATATTAAACCAATAAAGCTTAATAACATAGGTTGAAAATAGACATAATATTTTATTTGTTTGGTAGCTAGGTGTTTTACAAAAAGAAAACACTATGTGTAATAAAAAAATAAATTTATCAATTGAGCAACAATGTACGACAGACGAAAATAAATTGTTTTATATTCAACACTCAAAAAAATTTGTCTTTAAATGGATAGGACGATTTTTAAACTGTTTCATATAACTTAACAGTTTTAATTTAACTATTAAATTAGTCAATAAAAATAACAAATCACTGTGGTAAAAATTTATTGCATTTTAATCTTTAAATAAATTAGATATTTTTTTTCTAAATCATTTTAAAAAAGCAATTAAATTCATATAAACTGATGTAAGTAATAAACATTTCAGTATTTATGTGCAAGCTATTATGATACTTAAAATTGAGGAATGAAGGGGAATATTTAACAATTTCTGTTAATATTCTGTAAAAATTATTTTTAACATGTAACATTTTTAACATTATTTTTAATCACTTAAAATATATTAAATACACACAATTTTTAACTTTAAGTGCATTAATTTAAATAGAATGTTTTAATACTATTGAAATAAAATAAATAACATATTAAATTTTCTTTTGAAATATATTTTCAAAAAAAATATATACATATATTTCTTTTGAAAATATTACATAACAAATTAAATTAGATAAATTATTTGCAGTGAAATGTAGAAATATAACTTTCTTAGTAAACTCTGCAGTGAAATAAAATAATACAATGTATTACCACCAATAAGTACCATATTTTCCCGTATATAATCTGCGGATGTGTTAAAAAAATTCCGAATTTCTTTGTGCGTGTCAAACGCTGCCGTGGATAATCTGATAAAAAAATATTTTTCACCAGAAAAGCTTACAATAAAGTTTTGAAAGAAATGTTGTTTATGTTTCATAAAATAAATAACAGATGGCGCTGCGACTTGGTTGACTTATTTTAACTATAATCAACATTATCAAATTATGTTCAAGAACGAATTCAATTTCTCTGAATGATATTAAAATTCCAATTCATTAGCGTCATTTCGCATTTTATCTTGACCTGAACTTTTTTGTTCAGAAAACATTCAAATTCGTATATCGTCATAGTGAAGGGAAAATTAAGTTACTGAGAAAATTTTAAAACTGAAAGCAACAGGGAAGAAAAATGAAAAAAATGTCGATAAACGTGTAAAGTAAAGTAAAAAACAAAGCATGCAATGTACAAAAGAAAAAATGTATTCCATGTGCAGTTAGAAAATAATCCATTTCTTTCATTTAACTATTAACCAAACAAATATAGTTTATTTTTAAAATATATCTAAACTCGTTTTAAAAGTTATTAAAATTTAAAAATTGATATGATTTACTAGAATCTTCTCGGATCATGATCGATGTCATGTTTTCATCTCAGCTTATCGCACTTTTCATTGAGGTGGATTCAAACAGATCTTTATCACTATAAATATTTATTTCTGTAGAATTTATTATATTTTCAATCATAATGTGTATTTTTTATTTTATTTGACATCAAATTATCTGCAGTATAAATTTTCAACTATTCATCGGAAAAATTGCTGCGGACTATACACCGCTGCGGATTATATACAGGTTTGGTTTGTTTGCCGCTCAACGGTCATTTTTTGCACACGAGGGCTAATTAGACCGGGACTTACGGTTTAAAGTGGATTCCGAACCACTACAAACATCCATGCCCAAGGTGGGATTCAAACCAACGAACTGTTGAACCGAAGGCAAGAGAGCTAACCATTCGGCTGCCAGCTCGGCGGATTATATACAGGAAAATACAGTACTTAAAAATACTGAATAAATATTATCTCACCAAAACAAGTAAAAAAATTAAAAAAAAAAACAAATACCTTAACTATTTTAGGATCTGTAAAAACTTCATTCAACACATACAGCTCACTTCGCAATTTCAAAACATCCACAATATAATCTGCATTATTAGTTGATATTTGCATTAAACAAGTAAATCCTTGAAAACTTCTGTAAGAATGATGCTAAAAAAGAAATTTATAAAATAATGAATTATACAAGAGTTTCAAACACTATTCGTCAAAAATTTCTCAATGAATAGTTAAATCATGATCACATTTAGTTTTTCTCCAGGAAAGTGTGATTAAAAATGTTCAATAAATACAATTTTATAGGAAAAAACAACTACAGTAAAATAATTATCAACTTTTAATAACTTAATCTGCCAGAATCAACACAGAGGTTTCTTAAGTTATTGAAAATTTATAAAGGAAATTGTAATTTCTTTAAACAACACTAGTCAAAAAGAAATACAATCATTTTTATATAGTTTCTAATTTTTATATTATTTTTACATTAAATAAATTTTAGTTATATTAATAAATAATTAAGTTATATGGACTAACATTATTAAATAATTTTTCCATAATTTAAATATTTTCTTCCAAAAAAATCACTTTATGTACTAGATACTACAATCACAATGTACTGAAATAATTATTTCAGGACAATTGTATTTTTGAATCAAACAAGATTTATCCAGATTTTGTAATAAATGATAATATTGGTTAAATTTGATTGTCTTAAACTGATTAGCAGTAAACTGTTTTGAGATTCAGCTCTAAATTTAGAGTAAAGAATTTAACTAATGTCTTCTGAGGAAATTAATCATTTTATTGCATACCAAAGTACCTAAAAAACCTCTCTGCATTATTAATTTCTTTGCAGACTGCAACATTTTCTTAGAAATTAAAACCTCGATAAATTTAAATAAAACTGTTATTTTCCATAGCATGCCATTTAAAATTTTACTATTAAGAATAGCGGTATTACAGTATAAATTTTAAAACCTAGTTTAGGAGTTTCAAATTTTATTTCATGAAATTATATTGTCATATAACAATTTCAGAGCTGAGGTTTACTCAGCTCTAAAATAAATTATCTCAAAAGTGCTGCTTAAATTGTAGAAATCTTGCACTTTAGATTAGGACATGACGTTTGAAATTATACAAAATATTAAATAATAAAAATACAAACTATTTAGAAAAATCAATGTAGCTAATGAAATGTATTTTCTAATGAGTTACTATGTAAGAAAACTGATTTATGTAGTAATTCATCTTAAGATTCAAATTTTTAAGAATTCACAAAATATGAAACATATTTAATGATTATATATATATATAATTTATTTCATTAGTAACCAAAAATCAATTACATTAACTTTATTCTTTAAATGATTAAATATCTTATAATAGACTCAATAATTAATAATTTAAGAAATAATATTTAATATTATTTATGCACCAATTTGTTTTATGAAGATGTATGAATTACAAACTCTATACTGAATTTACACAAAGTTGGGTTTCGACTTGATTTTCCTACACTTCAAAGCAATTATTACGAAAAACATATTGCTGAATATTTTTTATAAGATTAATTAGTCAAACTATTGATAAATTGGGAAAAAATTTAAAGACCTCAACATTCATGGAAACACACAAGCTGCATTTTACATTTATCTTTGAAAGGTTACCATGACAAATGTCAAATAAAAGGTCAATTCAAACAAAAAACATCTCCTAAGAACTGTTAAAGAACCGAAGTATAGTTGCAGAATTTTTCAATATTTCATTGCTATTAAGGCTAGATTTATATTGTTGAATCCAATGTTTAACTTCAAAACCAGGCAAGAAAAGATAATAAATTTTTTTAATTGATATTATATTGTTGATTATCATAATCAATAGAGCTTTAATTTTATGATTCACAAAATAAAATAAAATTTGTTTTAAAGAATAAAAAGAATTATCTTTTTATATTTCAAGTATTACAAAAATTTTAATAGTTTTGTTTCAATGAGTCAAATGAAATATTTCAAAAGCAAAAATGATCATTTGTAAAAGTGAAGTAAATATGAAGGACTTTTCTATAACAAAATGAAATCATAATTTATAAATTAAGAGTTTTTCTTAATTTAAATCTTAATTTTCATGCAAATACACATTTTTATTAAAACATTAGTTATTATTATAAAAACGCACTCTTTTGAAATGCTTTGATCATATGAAATTCCTAATGTAAATATATTTAAATTTGCTAAATCCATAAAAATAATAGTGAAATCTGATAAAAACAATAACTAGAATTTAAAAAACTGAAATGTTGTCTTGTGAATATGTATTTATTTTATTTAAATAGTGTTTATAAAACCTTTATATATATATATAAATATATATATATATATATATATATATATATATATATATATATATATATATATATATATATATATATATATATATTTATATGGCTCATGCTATGGAGTTAACGATAAGAAATTAATTTAAATTAAATAATCACAAATTTAAAAGGCAGCTTTTTTTCTTTCCGCAATGCAAATTTATTTGCCAATCCATAATATATTTGACGTAAGACATTCTGAATTTTTAAAACTGTTATTCTAGCCTTTTATTTTCCATATGTAATACAAAAAATTTACCTTACTTAACAGATAATTTAAAATAATTAAAGAACTTACAAACTTACTTTAATTCTAGAAATTTAAAATTAAAAAAAAAAAATTAATACATCAAGTTACTCTGAGCCAGAAATATTCAGAAGTATGAATTTATTTACTAAAATAAATATGTCTAAAAATAGTTACTTTGATATTGGTAAAATAATGATTTGAATTAATAAATCACCTCTAGATCAATAGCAAATTCTTTTTCTTTTTTTAATGTGTCTAAAAGTTTTTGTAATTCTTCTTCTGTTTCTATAAACACAAAAGGTGTCTCATCCAGTGGTTTAGGAAACTAGAAGATAAACATTGCAATTATTAAATGAACAATAATTTTGGAAGATATACAAAAAGAACAGCAAAAAGTATATCAAAAAATGTTAAATTAAAATTACCAATATTTAACTTTCTGTAAGCTTTTCATTTTCCAGTACCAATGATTTTGATTATTTTTTTAAATATACTTTTCAGTGCTTATTAATCAATAAATTTTAGAAAAACTTTTTATAATTTATTTTTTAACCAGATATTTTATAAGTCAGATTTTGAATTAAATACATTATTTGATTCATTCACTAAAAAATTTTTTTTATGAAGAAATGAATCCATAAAAAATTTATGAGTTAAATTTCATACATTTAAAAAAAAAGCATGAAAATTTCAACCATAAAAAGTTAAAAATGACATTTTTTCAAGATTCTAAAAAAATGTTAGGAAGCAAAGAGTTCACTAAAAATAAAAGAAAATCTTAAAAGTTTTACTTTCGTAACTTGGGGGTGGTGTGTCTCGCCTCTACGTGGTGCTCCCTAGAACGCCTTTTGGTAATCGAACGAGACACACTTTCGTCATGGCACTTTAGAAAAGAAGTGCAATGCCAACCCAGAGATTCTCAGAATCCATTCCCTAGAGACTATCGCTACAAAATACCCAAGTGATGAATGGCTCTACATTTACACAGATGGCTCAGCAACAGGAGACTCAACTGGAGCTGGTGTGTACTGCAGGGGATTTTTTGAGGAATCTTTACCTGTGGGATCTGGGGCCACAAACTTTGATGCTGAAATTGAGTCCGTAAAGTGTGCCATTGTGAATCTTCTTGGACTGAGCACTCTACAAAAGAAAGCTGTCTTTTTTATTGACTCCCAGTCTGCTATTATGGCCATCACTTCATACTCAATAAGCGATTCATTTCACGTGGAAGAAGTAAAATCACTCTTCAATTATGCCATTTCCGTCGGGTGGGAAATTGTTCTTCATAGGATACCTAGCCATTGTAATATCTATGGGAACAAAAAAGCAGATGACCTTGCAAAGAATGGATGTAAACTGTAACAGCCTGATTTTATTCCATCATACCAATAAATCTGCAACTTAATCAAAAACAAATTCCTCAAAGACCTTTATAATTCATATAGCGAAATTACTAAAGACAAGGCTTGGGGTTCCCTGTTGAACTCTCCACTCTCCATGTGCCTTCCAAGCTCCATTTTCACAGCCAATTTCAGAATTTTGACTGGACATGACTTTCTCCAGGGACACTTAAGCCGTATCGGCGTGGTCAACACGCCCTACTGTACCCTGTGTCCTTCAGGAGCTTTTATGGACTTTATTCATTTGACAAGCTGTCCTGCGCTTTCTCTTTCGAACTGTTTACCTGACAACTTTCACAATAAGGCTAATTTTTATTGGGCTGCCAGAGGACTCATGGTCAATAAGGCTGCTGTTTTGATGTAGGATAAAAAAAAACTTTCGTAACTTTTACTGCAAGCAAATAATAAGTCACTATTTAGAAACCAATTCATGAACTTCAAAAATATTAATGATATCAATTTATTAAATAAGCATTCAAAACAAAAAGTAAATAAAGATAATTAGTAGTTGTCTGACACAAATTTTATAAAGCAATTATACATTATCCAACTTACCACTAATTCGGCTTCTTGTAGATGTTCTTCTAAAGGCTTGAATTTTTCAATTTCCCATTCATAAGGATGGCAATATCTAATGTAAAAGAAAAAAATTTAGTACTCACCAATATAATTAAATTGCTTTGATATTATAGATTTATGTTACATTCAGTCAAAAAATTAAAACACACATTAAAATATGATTTCTAGCTTGGCAAATTGAAAGGGTTACAAGAAAGGCAAATTATTTTATTTAAGCTAAAGAGCATAGAAATATTGGTTAGTTTGGTTTATTTATCACTCTATATATACATTTTACATGAGCTCTAATTTGATGACTTACAATTTAATGAGGACTCTCAATCACAACAAATATCTCTGTTTGAGGTTAGAACAGAACCAATGAATTAAAAACTAGGATGCTAAACATTCAGCTACAAGTTTCCTAATTTATGAAAAACTATATAAAAAAAATCTTATGCAAAATAGATAATAACATAAGAAAACAGAATACGCATAAAAATGCTAATATTTATCAGTTGTGGGGAAAATATGCTGCATATGATTAAAGGAAAAATATATAATAATGGTTTACATAGAAATTGTTATTTGGTGACATTAAATTTTTATTGCAAAAATATGAATGCAAATGAAAGGAACAGAAATATAAATAAAACATTCTTTCTAAATAAAGAATTTTTATATTTGACTATTCAATGATTCAATATCTTTGATAAATGAATGATTTTCAGACTTACTCATCTCTATCTTCACCTTTTTCAAGAATTATAGCAAGAGGCTTGATTGAGTTTGGTTTTTCCTTAATAATGGGTACAAAAGCAGAGTCAGTATTATCAATTTTATCTTTGAAAGTAAGCTGTGGTCTGGAAATATTTTTTGCAGTCAGTAATTTGTAACTCTGCGGGCTTGAACTAAATTGCTATAAGATCAAATATTCTTAATAAATTCATAGGAAATAAAATAAGCACAGAAATTATTTATAGTGGTATTTTTGATTTTTTAAAAATAAGCTTTGCATTCATCCATGCATATAGGATAGTCACTCAAGTGAATTAACACAATTTCACATACAGCCTTACAAACCTAATTACTTATTGATATTCTCATGCTTGTATACTTCAATTTCACAAAAGCTGAATAGTAAATTAGTATTTAAATAAAACATGATATAGGCTAATATGAAACAGTAACAAACAATATCTCGAACTCTATATTTTTCTGTCAAAAAAGAAAGGAAAAATTATTCTGAAATTTATATCTTTTACATATGCACATACATTGATAGTTAAATTACAATGATGTTTAAATTTTTAAGATTAAGTTAAACAGTAAAATTAGTTGCAAGATATTTAAAAGAATAATCCCAAAATCTCTTTTTATACATACATGCTATGATTTTTATCATTTAATATTAAAAAAATATAATTATATGAATAAAAATAATTAACCTTTTACAGCTGAAAAGATGATATAATAGTACAAAATACAAGAGAAAAAGTATTTGTAAAGCAAATATTCGAGTTAAAAAATTTGCAATAATCTTTATATAAACTTTATGAAACTGATTGAAATGAATGGTCAAATAGAAAGTTCTAGTATTTGGACTATATAATTTTATGAGAAGAACATTAAAGATAGAGAATTAAAATTCAAAGTAAATAAGACAGAACACTGAAATTAAAAAGAATAAAAAAAGGAAGAGCATTTATTTTAATGGGTAACTTTATTTAAATTTAATAGTATCATTAAAATATTTATAGCATGAAAGCCGATTTTCATGAATCTATCTAAAAATTTAATATACATGTTAAATTGTTTAAAAAATTTAGAAAGAATAGTAAAATAATTTTAATCTCTAAATTATAATTATTTTAATTACAAGTATATTAATTCATTATTAAACATGCAGTGTAATATATATTTATATACATTTCCTATAAGGAAATAATGTTTTATTTCAAATAATTTTAAGAAAGAAGTACTTAAAAAAGAAAAGAAACTTTATGGTATGAAAGTAATGATAAGTAATGAACTTTATGGTATGAAAGTAACATCACATCTGCACATAATACTAAGTCTAAACTATTTAATGATTACAATTAGTACTTATACTTAATGATTATAATCTTTTACACATTTAATCAATAGAATTAATTTTTTTTCTTACACTCAAGCAATTTGAAAATAAATACAATACATAAATCAGAAGTGGGTGGCTTTTCTGGGTCATCAGTTACTTTTAATTTTTTATTTGCCTCATGATAATTTTCAATGACTATCAGGGGTAAAACAGAAATATTTTTAGGTATGCAGATTATGAATATTAGCATTGGTGATCACTTTAATATGTTTTGGTAGTCCACTAGTTCATTGCGGCCTTCTTAATGCCCATCCCTAACATAAATAATGCTATTAAAATCAGATAAGATGGATTTCAAAATCTTTATATGCAAGAGAGAAAACAAACCTAGCATTTCAAAAAATTTTCCATAAATCTATCATTTAAAAAATACATAATAACAGATTGCAGTTAATATTCATATTTTTTACAAGTAAATCCAATTTTCAAAGTAGTGGTAAAATATCAGGAGGAATCTAGTAAAACTAAAATTACTGGCAAATTCACCATTTCCATTGAGTCCCAATATTTCAGAACAAAAGCTTATTACTACATACAACCAATATAAAAGGCTAAGTTTACAGTTATTACTATTAGATTCTGTGAAACTTATATGTTGCTATATAAAATTAATATCCAAAAATATTAGTTAAAAGATTGGGAAACAGAGAAAAATGCTTTTTTCTTTTATAATTCTCATTTATAACTGCACACAAAAAGCAGCTTGTATGACAAACAGAGAATTAACACATCAATATTATTTTTTTTAAAAAGATCAACTTCTATAAAACAAATAATAAAAATTTCTTTTATACACATTTAAATTTTAAAAGAAAATCATTAATGTAAATCTATGTAAAAATGAATCATTCAAGAACAATTGTAAAAATGAATCGCCAAAGAAAATCATTAACACATGTAAGAATGAAATTAAGAATTTTTGGATGCATTTAGGCTAAATCTCATGCTAAAAATTTCTATCACATTAATAAAGTTATTTATATTCCTTCAAGAAGTTGCATTATTTAGGTTTCTAATTGGTAATATTAACAAGAAGATGTAAAAATAATCAAATACCTTTTTATTCCAACTTGTATTAATGGCATTAGGAGGTTTTACTGCTAACACAAGTTCTTCATTAGATTTCTTTATACCAGTTGCTTCATCTATATAATTACTCTTAAGGAAAAAAAAATGATGAAAAATTTATGAAAATATTTAATAAAATTAAGTTAATGAAAATATGAGTTATTAATTCATAATAAGAGAAATATATAAAATTTGAAAATTGTGAAATTTAAATACGGGAAACTTTTTATAGTGTAATGTGTTTAATGTTTTGAAATTTATTTATTTTGATACATACTACTGACTAATAACATCAAATAAAAATATGCTAGTTTTAGTTCTTCATAAATAAACTTTGAGTACTTATTTCCAAATAAAGTAAATACAGCTTCATTGCGCATCTTTCTTGACAACATCACATTTATTGAATATTAACACAAACATTAATTTATACTTTTTCACTACATATCAGACATTTTTTTCCCCACAAACACTGTTAATCATTAATTTTCACATCTACCAAAATTTAAAATTTTAAAATACAATATTTTTGATGTCTTATACAAATAAGCATCAGATTTTAATTTACAAAAAAATTTTAGCTTTGGAATGAAAGTTGTAATACATCTTGACATCAATATATACTATAATAAAAATATTTGAAAGATAATTATAATTCATATTAAAGAAATATTTTCTACAAAATGAAAATTTATGATAAATTCAAATATATTTTATAAAATAATAAATAAAAATTAATATTAGCTAATCAAATATCCTTACATAAATTTTTATGATAAAAAATAACACATGAATGAATGTAAAAATGCATTTAAAATTAAAATATTTAAGTATCAAAACTTGAAATTTTTTTAAGGAATACTTTGATAAGGTGTCCTGATAATATATGAATGAAAACATCATAAGCAGTTAACCAATATAAAATTTTAAATAATGGTTTTAATTGTTACATGAAAAATATTTTGTTAAAAAATTCAAAGTAAGGAACTACAATGAAAAAGTCAAATAAATGAAAAATGTTGTTAAAAAGAAATTTATTATTAATAATGAATTTTATTATAAAAACATTTAATTTAAGCTTTTGTGTTTATAAATTACTTTAGAATTTGAATTTAAAATTTATGGTATAAAGAATGGAATATTTTTTAAATGGCACCATATCAAAAAATAAAGATAATTTTTTTCATTAACTTAATTATTATAATCAATTAAATTAGAATTTACTTTGTTGTAAGTTTATTCAATTTAATATTAATCAATTAAGCTATTAAAAATTAATTTAAAACCAGTTTGGTTAAATTTTGATGCTTATTACATCAAAAATTCAACTTTATAATTAGGTTTTAATATTTAAAGAAACAAGAAAGACAAGTAACCCTTACCACATTTTCAAGTATAACATCATTTACATCCACTAATAAGTCAAATTTTTCTTCTAATTCTCTCCTTTGAAAGCTTTCCCTAAAACCTTGATTTTGTATTAGAGTTGTCATTCTATAAGTAACGAAAAAATTAAAACAAATTGCATTAAATGAACAATAATTTTCTTAACATTATTGCACAAATATTATGCAGTAATGTGTTTCCTTATAGATTTTTGCTTATAGAAAGAATAGCATCAAAATCAGCTCCAACTTACAATGATAGAAGAAACTGCCTTTTTTTAGTCATAACAGCTCGAAATCCAGCAAAGCTACTATAAAAATCATAATCATCCCCAGAAGATGGAAGTTCATTTGCAGCTTTTGTAGCCATTAAGACTGAACGAAGACTTTCCTAGAATGATAAACAATTACATTCTATAAAATAAATGAAAGATGTAAGCTACAAAACAACGAAAACACAATATACATGCAAGATGTAACAATAAATATGATGAATAATCAGAAAAAATGCTGCTGCATTAAGGCTTTGAAAAAATATACTTATCTGCTTTAAATCCCAATCAATCAAACATGATGCACTTCTAACTAACAATTAAAACATTTTCAAAAATAAATTTTAAAATTTTTTTGAGTATGCAAGCTTTTTATAGAGTTTACTCAATTTTGCACGTTTTTTTCACTGTATTTTACAGTCTAATTTATTCAATTCCACAAACATAATATATATTTAAATTTGTATTAATATAACACACACATTTCTATTGTTAATTATTTCAGAATTGTAACAATATTCTTTCAGAGGAATGTACTTCTATTAAAAAATGTACTAAGACAAAAAAAAATGCAATTACATTAATTTTAGGTTTATTAAAAACATTAAAATAGCATCATTTGGGAAAGCCTTTAAAGAAATGTCTAATTTAAAATAAATTTATAGGTATATAGCAACTGAAAATATTATACATGGATTGTGTGAAAAAAAATTTCCTCCAATTCAAATCTAAAATATAATTGCATAACAATGACTACTTACTGTGTTCAAGAAATTAATTTTGCAATAAGTAATTATTGGTTAAATTTTTGAGCTCTTCAATCAAATCACTAATCAAGTAATAGTTAGATAGGTAAACAAATATGTTAAAAAGATTATGACAAAAAATAAGGAAAGATGAAGCAAAACATTTTACAGATTATTAAGCAATTAATTTGGAGTGATTGGATTAGTTTTCATTCTATGATTACCTTTCACAAGTAAAAGCTAATTCAATTGAAATATAAAGAGCACTTTACAGCTTTAAGTTATGATAATTAACAAAATTAATAATTTATAAATAATCAAAGGTACAGATGATAATTATCATGTAAACTGACACACTGCTCAGCAAACTAAAAGAAAACAATTAAAAAATTATTGGAAACTTTTATTGTAAAACAAATGTTTGTAAAAACATTTGTTTTACAATAAAAGTTTCCCAACAAATTATTGTAAAAAAAAAAAAAAAAAAAAAAAAACATTGAAGCACTAACTGATAATAACAAAGAAGTGTTATTCTGATATATTTTAGAATTAAAAATATCAATTACTTGCTTTCACATTTGAAGAAAATTAACATAAAATATTAATTAGAATACAAATTTAAATTCAAGGAAGAATTTATTACATAATTAAAAATCTATTATACAAAGAATGCCACTAATATTCACTGAACTAAAGGAAGAAAACAGAAATCTCTCTTCACTGAAAAGTAAGTCACATGCTCTTAATGTAGAAGCATTTTTATTTGTTATTGTAAAATCTTGAAAATTTTTTTCTTAAATAGCTACTTTATTGCTTTTTTTTTTTTGCCAAAGGCATTTTAAAACAAGTTTCATTATATTCATGCTTATTTTTACATTTTTATTATAATTTTATTTTATAAAACCTTTGCAATTCTCAATAACTGCTTAAATGGAATTAATTATTAACGTTTTTACTCATTATATTGATAACATTTGAATGATTAACCAATCAAAATTCCAAAACTGATCAACAAATTTAACATGGACTTATATCTTTGTTTTTTCCCCACTAAAGTAATGCTCCAAATAAAATGTCAGTATTAAAAATAAAAGTGACACTGGATAAGCTGAAGTTAAAATAAGATTTATATTTTTAAGGATTAATTTTTTTTAAAATCCTATTACACATTCACCAATTTAAAATTAAAGCTCCATTTTTTTAATAAAAAGGAGCAGTTTTACGTTTTTTTTTTTCAATTTTATATACTGATTACATACAATAATACTACAGGGATTGGAATTTTAATTGTCATTTTTCAAAAGAAGTAAATTTTTTAAAAATTAATTTTTTTAAAATTTTTTAAATTTTTTTAAAATTTAGTTACCAAAAATATAAGATTATAATTTTGGTAACTTTTTTAAATTTTTCATTTGCAGTCACAAAAAAACATAAGAAATAACAGCTAATATGATTCATTTACAAAACCTTTTTCCCTTAATTGATGAATAAACTACAAATAAAAAGTTTGTATTATTTAATGAAAAAAATAGATATAATTATTTTACAAAATCAGAAAAAATTTAACAGCAAGGAATCTTTTTACACTATTATCATAAAACAACTTGCTTAAATAAAAAAATTTTTTTTTTTTACAAAACTTAGATAAATTCCTAATTTTTTAAAGTTGAAAATAAAATAGTCCAGCCAAAGCAGACTGCAATGATTCTTTTGCTACTTCAAAACATTTTTAATTCTAATTCAATACATACAATAAACCAATTCTTTAACTGTAGTTTTTTACCCTATATCACCTCTATCATATTTTAGTCTACCAATTTTATAAGCTATGTAATTAAATTCATTAATATATATATTTTTGTATCAGGTTTACTTACAATTTTATTTGATAACTTTCAATTTTCTTAAAAACTTCAAAACATGTGAATTCTTCATTTTAAAAAACTTTTTTATAAAAGCTTTATAAGTATTTTATTGTATATTCTCATTAGAATTAGAGTATAAAATTAACATTATCATGTATTTTGTTTCTTCAGTTCCTGGAAATTATTTAATATTTTATATATATATTTTAATATATTTAATAATATTTTAATACATTTAATATTAATATTTTTCTAAAAGTATAAATTTTTATTCTTGATTCTTACTAATTAATTAAAAAAATCTTTTAAGTTATGGGGGGGGGAGAATATGAAGTTAAAATTTATTTTAATGAAAGAGGAGAAATAATTATTAAACAAATTAGCAATATAATTAGAGAATTAATAATATTAAATTAAATTTGAAATATAAGTATTTATGCATTATAAATGAATATACTTGCATTATTATTACTCTCTCAACACTAATAGAAGGAATAAAATTTTGTCTTGGTTCAAAGAGTTAAATATATTGATAAAAATTATAAACATATTTGACAAATAAATAAATTTCTATTTTGGCCAAATCCTAGAACATGGAACGGGTGCCAAATGTACCGGATCTATGGGTTACAGCGACAAGAATGGATTCTGTATGTTGTGTCCGATGTGTTTGATTAGTTGGGAGTTTTAGTAATCCTTAAAGCTTATGCTGTTTTTATTTTTTCCAAATTTCTGAGTCAAAGGTTGTGTTCTAATAGAAATTTTAAGCTTATTATTTATTTACAATTTATGTTTCATAAGTTGATTACTTACTTACAATTAAAGTTAATTATATGTTACTTGTAGATATTATAATTTTATAAAGTTGTTTAATTCCTATTTTTAAAAATTACTACCAAATTTTTTTAACTTGGAAGGTGAGAGAAGTGATTGATTAGATAAGTACTTCTACTTTGTTTTATTTGATTTAATTTCTTATTTTATACATTAAATTATGTAATTTATTAGGTATCATGAAGAAATATTTGATATATATACAGGTTTCTGATTGAATTGTATAGCTAAGTTTATTTAAAGTAAAATAATATGTGTAGTCATGCCTGGTTAATTAGAAAAGTTAACATAAAAATGGATGTTATTTACATAATAAGTTTAAATCCTAAGAGACAGCACTACAATAAAATGTGCCAAATTAATTTGGTGCATCAGAATTTTTGGTACTATTCCATTATACACCTGCAATCGATTATCAAAGGGATTACTCTATGCAGTTTCCATCACAAATAAACATTAATGTTCAAATATGTTTTTCAATGAATGATAATTATTTAGTTTATAAAATGTTTACAATTCTTTAATTATTTCTAAAAATGTAAACGTCTTTAAAGAACAAATAATGGAAATATTTAAGACAATAACAGTGATTTTTTTACTGTCGTAAATATTTGTTTTATTACTATGAATATTGTAAAGAGGTATGATGGAATTGTGCTGAATTTTTTTGCAATTGTATGATGTAACTTGCATTTTACGATGTAACGTGATTGTGTACATAAGTGAAACTTGTTTAATTTGCTAGTAACCCTTAATTACAATTTAAGCTTTAGCAGTGGTTGATTTTGTATTTGTTTAATTTTGAAATTAATTTTGATAGTTAAATTTTAAATATAAATTTAAAGTTTTTTTATTTTAAGTTTAAAAAATAAATTTATTTTCAAATTGTTTCATTTTTTTCGGTTTGGTTTTTAGTATATGGGTTTTATTATTTGTATGTAATTAACGAGAGAAGAGTAAAAATGGCAATAAATTGAATTAGTGTCTTTTTTATTTCTTAAATTCTCCAAATGATGAGAAGGTAAGTATTTTTGTTTATTGAATGGGAAATGTGAAAATGTTTGGCATGAGTTAAGGTTTACTGTAAATTGTAATGTTTAAACTTGAGTTTTCATCACAATGAATGCTTAGTAATATAATTATAAACTTGAATTTAATGAAAAAAATGTATGTTCTTAATAATTTTAAAATTTTTTCTTAATAATGTATGTTATAAATAACATACATAACTAAGAACAAATTTAAAAATAAATGTTTACTTATTTAGCTTTAATGCCTTATGTTCTTTGGATAAAGATTGTATTTTTACTTATGTTTTTTAAGGTGGGTGTCACTACCCAGTTAACTAAAATCAGAATTGTCATAAAAATGCATTTTATTTACATTATAGATTTAGTTTTATTGCCCTGTTGTTTTTGTACCATATTGCACATATACTACATATATTTATATTTTAAAGGTGGGTGAGATTGCCAGGTTAATTAAAATTTGAGTATTCATAAAAATGTTTGTCATTTATGTTACAGGTTTTGTTTTAATGCAGATTGTCTTTCACTTTAAACTGAGTTATATTCAGCTTTTTTTTTTTTTTTGTTTTCCATTGAGTAATCTTCGTGAAATACTAAGTTTCTATTTATTATTTTTTAATACTACTATAGTATGTAATTATGAGCTATACAAAATTTTGATGCTAGAAATTTAAAATAGCACAAAACTGCAATGTTTAAAGTTTAAGTTTGAGTGGGGTTTTGAAAACCAGATATTGCATAAAGTGATGTAATTTTAGTTGGTGAGATAAATGTGCAGTACTTGGTACAAAAATGGGAAATTGTTGAGCAGCTTCCAACTATTTTACCTGTATAATTGATTTATCTTCATTACCCGATCCTCTACCAGTGCAAAATAGCATAACATAAATATTTTAAGGTAACTGCCACTACCCAATTAATTAGAAAGTGAGTTTTCATAAAAATAGATGCATATAAAGTTATTGTCTGATTTTTACTTGTGCTTGGTTATGTTGCATCAGATGACCTTTTTTAAAGATTGCTACCACTGGCCCATTAATCAAAAACCCTATTTTCAACATAATTTTTTTCCATAAAATTATCATTATTCGTTCTTCACTTGTGTGCATTGCATCAAATGTTTTTTAAGGATGCATCACAGCTTGATAAATTAAAAAACAATTTTTCATTGAAATGTTACTATTTGCGAAACAAATTTAGATTTATAACTCTGTTTTAAGGTGTACATAATACTGTTAAATGCAGTATAATTTTAAAGTGGGCTTAATACCTGTACACCGAACAAGGATTTGCTGAGATTATTTGAGACTCAGGCTTATGAGTACGTAATTACGACATTTAAAGTTTGAGATTGAACGAAATACGGATTATGATAACTATGAATTTACGGCAATCTGTTAATTTGGCGAGATTCGGTAGGTCATCATTTTTACGATATTTTGCATTAAGAAATCTTGTAATTTTACTCTTGGTAGTATTTTTGAAAATTGCGCCAAACACGTTAGATATATTAGGATTTTACCAAACTATACTGAATACAGAAGTGTTTAAAATTAGAATACATTTTACTAACTAAAAAATAGAATTTACTGATTATATTTTAATTTAAACAAAAAAATGTACAAAATCATAGTTTAGAAATGAAAAATAAATTGAATGATATGTGAAAAAATCACGTTTAAAAAAGTATTAAATGAAGATAAAATCTTCAACCTGAGAATAGCTTGCAGCATCTTTATAGCCAGGAATAACAAACGAATTTTCGTTTACTTCTTGCACAGAATCATCTATATCAGACATTGCACTTGTACTATAAAATTAGAAATATGAGAAAGATTTTAAAACATGAAAACTCCGAAGTGAAAATGTAAATAAAAACAAGCGAAAGAGTTTAGATGTACTGATTATGTCAACAGCATGATCGCAAATAAAATAAGCGAAAAGCATTACATCTGCAAAGCAGTGCTAGCAGTCGGAGTATCAAATATATTATTATTGGTTTTTCAAAAATATCTTATTTTCATTATATTAAAAGCAAAAAAGAAAAAAAAAACAATTTTAAGAAATTCAACAAATTTTTTGAGCCTATGTTTTATAAATCTGCTTTTTATTATTTCAGCAATATTAATTAAAAAGAAAATTTTTAATGTTAGTGTAAGCAAGACAATAATCTTATAAAAAAGATTGCTTACAAATACTGCAATTATTAATTTAGGAGGAACATGGCGGATTCTAAATTGCGAAATTCATAAATTTTGAACTCTGATTAGTTTGTCATTATTTAACGTTTTCTTTGACAATTTTTCCCCTATTTCGTGTTGAAATTATCGCCTGACTTTGGCTTAGTATTTGCTGAGCTGGCAGCCGAATGGTTAGCGCTCTTGCCTTCGGTTCAACAGTTCGTGGGTTCGAATCCCACCTTGGGCATGGATGTTTGTAGTGGTTCGAAATCCACTTTAAACCGTAGACCGTTGAGCGACAAAAAAACCAAACCAACCAACCTTGGCTTAGTATTTGATTGACTAAGATTGAGTATTTTTCTTCTTCTTATTTTTACTATTTAAAGTTTTAATTTATTCTTTTTTCTTCTTTTTTAAAATTTTTTTCCATTATTATGGATTACAAATGACTGAAGCAGAAACTGAAATGATTTACACGGATTGCGATTTACGCATTCCAAAAATAAACACTTCAAGATTATTGACTGTCGAAGATTCTATTTCACAACTAATCCAGTTACTGCGGAAAATGGTATAACTAAGTTCTTCATTTTCCTGTCTCCCACTGATGGTATTGCGTCTATTCCAAAGAAACCTTACAATTTAAAGCAAGAAGTAATTCAACTTGTAAAGAATCACAAGAAAATATTTCAAATTCATCACACCCGTCAAGGTAAGCTTCTATTCGAAACTAATTGCACAGATACTGCTGCAGAAATAAGCAAAATAAACAATATTCTTGGAGTACCTTTAAACTCCAGTTTTCAACCTGAATACATTTCTTCAAGATTTCTTACAGAAGAAATAAATGTAGATTTACCTTTATATCTTTTTGCTGAAGAAATTGGGCAAAATGGCTTAACGATATTAAGTTTACAAAGATTTACAAAAAAGAATTCTGAAAAACTGAGCGAAAATATTTTAGTGAGCGTCATTGGACATCATCTACCTCAAACTATAAACTTATTCTATTTCATCATTCAAATTTCTCCTTTTATTGATAACGTTCGCCAATGCGGAAAATGCTATAAATTCACTCACCCTACGAAAAAATGTACACAAGAAGTGTTTCTGTGTAAAAACTATGGCACATTCTATAAAGACTCTCCCTGTGCCAATGAAACACCTAAATCTATAAACTGTCAGGGAAATCATGCAGCTAATGACATTTCCTGCCCTACGAGGCTTGAAGAAAAAAAATTCTTACATTTTAAAAGCATGAACCACCTTCCATTTATTGAGGCGAGAAGACGTTATATTAAATCTTTAAAAACCAGTTACTCCTGTGTAACCAAAAGTCATCTTCCTTTCTTCCCGAATCAAATTGAAATAACTGATATTGTTAAAAAAGCAGTGACTGAGACGGCTTCTATATTTGAAACAAAATTACTTGCGATGCAGGCTAGACAAGATCAAATGTTCTCGAATCCAGCTATTTTTTCATCATTTCAAATCCAGCTAGATTAATTTCTAGATCTCCTCCAAGAAAGAGTCGTGCAAGATCTATCCAGTCAAGAAAGCTAAGTCCAAGCAATTATGTGAATCAGCAAATTATATCTCCCGAACAATTATGAAGTCTCCTCAACCAAATGTTAAAAATATGTAGAACCTAATATTGAAGAAAGAATTGAGTCAGGAAGAAGGCGTAAAAACATTCATAATTTTTTTTAAGTATTCTTTTACTACGAGCGCAATTTTTTTTATTTTTAGTAACTGTTCAGGTTTTTTGTGTTTAATGTTCTATTTAATTTCTTGAACTGCAAGAAGCGTTCTATCTAAGCGCCCGTGTGTAAAACTTCCGTACTTTCAATCTTCCGATGTCCTAGCAATTCAAGAAACATTTCTTGAAAGTTCCGACTTATTTCAAATTTGTAATAAAACAATAATTAGATTAGATAAACAAGATGGCAGTGGTGGGTTCTTTATGATGGATAAAGATTTATCAACAGTACAAGAGGTCTTTTTGCTGTTGATAAATCTCTATCTGTGCAAGTTTTAAATATATCCCGCTCAGAAGATAACGATACAGAAATTTTAGCTATAAAAATTACAATATCAAAATCATCTCTTACTTTAGTAAATGTATACGTCCCCTATGACAAATTTTCAAGATCTTTGTTCCATAGCATCTTATCAAATATTCATCCTCCCTTTCATAATAGTTGGAGACTTCAGTATACGAAGTTCGGCGTTTGGTAGTTATTCAAACTCTCCTGAATCTTCAGAATTCCTCGATTGGATATTGGATAGCAACATTTGTCTTTTAAATACCTCTCAGCTTATTCATTTCGGACTCCACCACAGGCCATCCCTTATCGATTATAACTTTGTTTGTCCTGATATTTTTCCTTTTTGTACTTTCTCAGTTAGTTCAGATAGTTATGGTAGTGACCATGTCCCTGTTCAAACAAGTGTCAATATCTACAATAACGATTATTCCAAAGGTAATTCCCGCAATAGAATTTTATGGACTGGCTTCTTCAATTCCATGAACACTCAAATTGTTAATAATGGACTAGTTTCTGTAGATCAATTCCAAATTTTATGCAAAAACTATATTGATAAACTCAGGAAAAAACAAATCTTTCCGTTAAAGTCATATCCTCCATGATGGACATCGGAATGTTGCTATCTTTTGGGTCAAAAAATGAAACTTTGGAGAAAAGCGAAAGTTCTCTTAATCAGACTCTGTGGATACAGTACAAACGAATTTCTGCAAAACTTCATCAGCTTCTTCAAACCCTTTCTAGAAATTTCTGGGATAAAACTATAATAAATGCTGGTATATCTAAAGGCATTTATTCTATTCTTAAAAGACTTAAAATAGATCTATCGACTCACGAAGTCATCATCTTCTAATTTCTGGCGAAACTTCAATTATTTCGGACCCTGTTGATCAGGCTAACTTATTTGCCAAATTTTTTTCTCGTCAATCTGAAACTGAAGTACTACCTCTTGATTTAAGTTCAAACTTTGATTTAGAATATAACTCTGCATTCTTTCTCTCAGAGCTCCAATTGGTGATTTCTAAATGCAAAAATACTTGTGCTGGTCATGATTTAATAGCAGCTAAAATTTTGAAGGGTCTATTAATTATAGCTTTACGATCCCTTTTGTCACTCATAAATAACTCTTTGTTAAGCAGTACTTGGAAAAAATTCATCATAATTCTTATAATAAAACTTGGGAAAGATACTACATCAGTGAATTCTTATCGCCCAATAGTTATCGCCAACAAGTGTTCTATGTTAGGTTATGGAACGCATGATATTAAATCGTCTTATAAATCATATCTCCTTTTCCAAATATTTTCATCCAAATCATCATGGATTTTTGCCTTATAGAGGCAGCGATAGTGTTCTTTCTATGCTTCTTCATCATATTATTGCTTTACGTTCACAGAGAAAATATATCATATTCGCAATTGTGGACATATCTCAAGCTTGCGATTCAGCGTGGCCAGACGGTCTTATTTATAAGCTCCTCCAATTTGACATCAGAGGAAATGCTGCTCATGGGATATTGGATTCTTTATCGGATAGAAGTTTTAGAGTGAAATGGTGTAGAACTTTTTCTCAACCCACTTTCTCTAATAGAGGTGTTCCTCAAGGCAGTGTTCTTTTTCCCTTTCTTTTCATGATTTATATGTCAGATATTTATGAAGTTCTCTCTCCTGACATTCAGTGTTTCATTTATGCTGATGACATAATCCTTTTGGTTGCTTATTCATCACAAGAAAGTCTTCAGTGAAAAATGCGGACTGCAATCATAAAGAATGGAAACCAAAAATCGATTCCTTAAAATGTTCAGTAATTGATTTCTCTTCCAAAAAATCTCCTGTAAATTTTGAACTAACTATAAACCAATCACCCATCTCTTGGTCTAAACACATAAAAATTCTGGGTCCCTATTTTACTAATAACTTAGACTTCAAGTATAATTTTGAAATGAAAAAAATCCAGAAGGAAATTAATTTTTTAAAAGCTATTGCAGGTGACAGATGGGGAGCAAAAACTCTAATCATTTACATAAAATTGTTCAGTCTTTCATTACAAGAAGCCTGGAATATGGATGTCATGTTTTTACATCTGCGAGCTTATCAGATCGAAAAATCTTGGATCCGATATATCACTTAGTTCTTAGAATTGCTGCAGTTCTTCCACGCTGGACACCAATTCCACTTCTTCTGAAAGAAGTAGGGGTCTTACCTCTTTCTGCAAGACAAAACTGTCTCTCTATAAGGATGTACATTAGAAACCTTGCACTTTGTACTAGATCTCCATGTGTTAGTTTGTGGGAAACAATGCCATACAGCCAAATCTCTGGCGCTTTTTCTCAATCGTTGCGAACGGAAAATGGCTCGAAGAAAATGGAATTCAAAAATCAGATATTTTAAGAGTTCCTTCAAAACTTGCCTCTGATAATATTAATTTAGAGGTCTTACTAAGAAAATATTCTTTTAAGACTAAAAATCTTCCTACAAATACTATCAATGATCTCTTTGAACTGCATAGTATTTCTGAATAGTCCAATCACGTATTATTTACTGATGCGTCTAAAATAGACAATATACTTGGAAGCGCTGTTTATAACAGCAGAAATAACTCCTTTGTCTCTGGGCAAATCAGTAACTCAAATTCCGTTTTTACAGTTGAGGCTTTTGCTTTATATCTAAATTCTGTATTTCTCCTTCCAACTATGTCATATTATCAGACTCCTTATCCTGTCTAAGCAGTTTGAAAACTCTCTCAACCTCTTCCCCAACCATCATTCAACACATCGGATTAGCCTTAGTAAATGCAACTAAGATTTGCGAATCTATTCAATTAGTTTGGGTTCTAGGTCATTATAGAATTGCTGGGAACGAAAAAGTAGATGCTCTTGCAAAACACGCCATTAATAAAAATATTATTCTGCTCTCGATTGCCCCTGAAGACCTTATCCATAATATAAAAAACATTTTTATCAATTATAATAAGAACGAATGGAATAAAAGTAAATATGCCTCTAACTTTTTGCACATGTCTTTTATCACGAAAATTCATTGCAATTAAATTAATTCTCGTCTTAAAGAAGTATAGCTAGCTAGAACTAGATCTTTTCCGATAAATGCTAAATTACACAAATTCAGACTTTCTTCAACGGATAAATGCTCTTGTGGAGACCATGGATCACATAATGCTATCGTGTCCTTGATATGATCAAGCAAGAAATTCATTAAGAGAAAAACTTGGTATCGAAGCTCTTTCTTTCGTTTGGATCTTAGATTTGTCAACGAGTCCTAAAGAGAAAATTGACACAACAATTTCTTTTTTAAAACAAATTAATAGGCTCTAATTTTTTTCTCCTCTTTGTTTTTCCTCATGGACATTGTCTAGCAGTCGCCAGACATGGAGGATATGAAGCAACAACACAACACACTCTTTTTATTACCTTTCTTCTCTTCATAAAAGCCTTAGTTCAATACATTCCAAGAATTCAATTTTATTAATTGACAACTTTACACAATTTAACAGAATTCAAACACACACACACACACACACACACACACACACACACACACACACACACACACACACACACACACACACACACACACACACACACACACACACACACACACACACACACACACACACACACACACACACACACACACACACACACACACACACACACACACACACACACACACACACACACACACACACTAATGCTGTTGTTTCAAATATGATGAGTTTACAATAGTGGAAATAGCAATATACTTTGACATATGTCAATATTGCATCGCATTAATGAGGGAAAACTACTTTTAAAAGCAAATTTTTCTAGTGTTGTATTTATTTATTGTATAGCACTTTGTTTCGTAATATATATAATAGAACGTGATTATCACATCTTTTAGATTTGATCAGGTACGTTAGGTTATATATTCTTAAAATTTTTTATTAAGTTCACCTCAGAAAATTCAAAAATTGGATATATTACGGAGTTTGTGCGCACAATATTACAGTGGAAAAATAATTAAAATGGATGAATAACATTATAGTGTGAAGTATATGCAGGAGGTCCATATAACTTCAAAAGTAATTTCTATAATTTATAGTGCAATATGTTAATTTTTTACTTCACGCGTGGTTTACGTTTCGCATTTACTATGGCATGTGTGTATTTAAGTGAATATTGACTCACATCACTCTAAATAATATTTTTCCATATTTCAACTGTCTATGGGAGATATTCTCGAAACTATGCTAATCATGGCGTTTATTTTGTGCAGTTAACAGCGACTATCGTGTCATGATGGTACTTATACTACATAGAGTAGGAAAAAATAGTTTTGTATGGTGTGGAAACTTATATATTGCAATCTATCAACGTTAATCAACGGGTGATCTGTTACATTATAAACCGGCTGCTTGCTGTTACAATGCGAAGCACAAATGACCTTGGTCATCTATACATTGTTGCCTGAGGGCCTGGCAGTACAGAGGTACCCGCACATAGGAAGGTTTTCACTGCTTAAAAAATGAAGTGATTCTTTCTTTGCGTCTCGATGATTTGGCAACGATCAATTGCATTTATATCCGTACTCATACTCATTTCGCTTTCGATTATTACTCACACTGTGTGCAATATTCATTATCTAATCAAATTGCTGATTACATCATCTGCAAATCACTTCCAGGTTTGCACACAGCTCAAATATTTGCATAAGCCTGCTACTCATAATTCAATTTATTTGCGATGAAAGATTGCCAACTTTTAGTTTGAGGAGAATAAAGCAAATATTGCTTGTGAAATTCAACTCTAAACTTCACACTTATGCAGTTTTCCAATAGTTTTGATTTTTCTCGAAAAGCTTTAATATCTGATAATTGATAATCTGATCTAACAGAAACATTCGAATATTTGTTAAATTATCTAATATATATATATATATATATATATATATATATATATATATATATATATATATATATATATATATATATATATATATATATATATATATATATATATATATAAATTATGCTTCTAATTTTATACTACTTTTTATGTCTCAAATATTCAAGACTATATTTAGTTTTCTCAAGTACTACGTATCCGTTGTTGTATTCAGTTGTTAAGTAAAAAATGTTATTTCGTAAATATTCGTTTTTATAGTATGAACATATCAATAAATAATGAACACAAATTTTAATTTTTACTTAAATATTAATATTTATTTTTAAAAATATGTGGACTCTTCGTTAATGAATAGCCGAGCTGATAAACGAACTTTCTTCAGCCTTTGGTGCAAAAGTTAGGTGGGTTTAAATCCCATTTTCGGGGTAGATGTTTGAAGTGGTCCGGGATCCACTTTGAAATGTAGAGCTCAGTCTAATTAGTTATCGTGTGCAAACAATGATTGTTGAGAATTATGATTGAAACAAATCATCACTTTATGATTGAAAGAAATCAAATCACAAATGATTATTTTAGTAAGCATAATCAAAGCATAAGAATTCAGTGATGATTTGAGATTTGTTTAGCTATCAAATAATTTTTTACTTCATCAGCTTCAATATTGTGAGAGAAATAAAATATTTTTCCTCATATTTATAGTTAAAACTGTAATTATAAATTGTTTAAAATTGTGTTATTATATTGAGGTATTTTTGAATACATAATAAAAGTACAATACCGCAATGAAAAACTAGTTTTTAAAATGGTTAAAGTATGTTTTTCATGGAACTATATTTATCATGAATATGCAATTCAGACACACACAAAATTAAAAAGCTTTTTAGTTTTTTCTATTAAAATAAATTAATTTATTAATATTTATTTCAATATTCCGATAAAATATTTCTAGTTTTTAATAAAGTCGTTTTAAAAAATTATTATTTAAAATAAATATTTATGGAAAAGACAGTTTTTTAAAATAGAATTACTTTTCTTGCAATCGAATAAAATTACTGAAATACAATGTAAGCTTAAAAACTTTTGCATTCAAATTAAGTTTTCGAAAATGTTTTATTTATGATTCATACATCATCAAAAATAATAAATGTTTCCTATTTGCTTTGAATAATTTTGTTCATTTAAAAAGTTCTTTATAAGTATAATTCTTATAGTGCATTCATCAATTATGATCCTTTCCAATGTTTTTTGATTCTGAAGGTAGACATTTATAGATTGTTTTTTTACTTGTGATTTATTTCGTTATTTAAATCATATAAGTTTTAAATTTGACTATTTTGATTAAGTTAAAATTAAATTTGATTATTTTGATTATGTTATATTTTAATATAAAGTGGTTACGAATTTTTCCTTAATCTCGTAACAGCGAAATCTCAGCCATTTGTAAATAATCAAAAATTGATGCTTTATAAATTTTGTATTTCAAAAACCATAAAACTTGTCTTCTGAGTTTAAAAATCCGATTATCAAGTTAAGAACTTGAAAAGTAAAAACTCATTCAACTTATTTAAAACTAATTAAAAAAATATTTCATTAGATTTTTCTAATACTTTTTTCTTGTTGATTTTAATAATCATTTTTGTCAATAGATGGAGCAATCATTCTGATAAATAGAATCAAAATGAGAAATTCTTGTGCCATGATTTTTAGTATTTAAATTTAAACAAATTTAAGCAGTTTTAAGTGCTTTTCTATTATTCATTTGTATTTATTCGTATTCTTATAACATTTTTAATTGTATTTTATTGGCCGGATAAATATTTTTTGTTAAAATGAATGATTAATTATATTTTTAACATTTTTTTAGAGTTGATTAATAGTGACAATTATTTTTTTAGAAAATTACTGTTGATAAAAGTTGAAAAGTTGCATTATTTTAAGGTATGAAGATATTGTTTAATATACTCTTACAATTTATTTATTCTGTATTTATCTATCCACGTGAATGCAGTATAATAAAACACAAATTTATGGTAAAAATATTATTTTTTGCATTATCATTAAAATTGCTTTTTCACTATCCTTTCATACAGCTGGTACTATCGATTAAGTCAGTGTCTTAGTCAATAGGTAAAACTTAAGATTAATGAAAGATGGCTGTCTTAATGATGTAACAAATATAGTTTAACAAGATATTTCTCAACCGTATCTCCAACTTTAAATTTATATTCTCCTGATTTTTTCTGCTTGATTTCATCTCGAGTTATTAAAATATTTTTTCTTTTTAATCTGTTGTCCACGACATTTTTCCACTTTGGATAACACATATTCAGCCGTTACAGTAAGCAAACGATATTTATTCTTAAAGAATAAAAAAAATCTTTAAAACTTTCGATATATCATACCAAAATATCATCAGGAAAATAATTTTCCACTAGCTTAATAAATTTGTCTTTCTGATTCAATTGATCACTTGAATTTTTCTAAATATGCTTGTGCATTTCTGAATGCAGAGACTAAATATTTCATATTTCATTTCTGTTATTATTTATGAGCAGAAACAAAATATTTTACAAAAATTTATTAGATTTGAGTAGTTCTACAGAGAATACAAGGCGCAGGATAAATGTATTATTTTATAACCGTTATCTAAAAAAAACTATTTTAGTAAATTATTTTTATTTACAAATGCTTGATCTGACATGATTTTCAGAACATTATTTTAATACTCCTGAACATAAATATTGCATCAACTAACGAACAGACATAAATTTATGTTTTATTAAATATACATCGAGTACTATTTGATGCATTTATAAATTCTACAATGATTTTCGCTTATTTATCAGTAAATGGCTAATCCTTTTACTCGCTATTATGAAGAAATAGATACCTACACTAATGTCATAGAAGGCTGCTGCAGCCTGGTACGTTAGGGCGTCGTTCTGATTTTCTGAAAGGTAGTGAGTTCGAATCTCAGCTTAACAGAAGATCCATTGTGTCTGCTAAAGACGACTGGGGTACGTTAAAACTGCGAGTGGTCGCAACGTCCTCTAAGTGAAATGATACCTCTGGGACTGACAGGCCAAGTATTGAGGGTCTTCTTCTTGGTCTCTGCTTCAAAAACCACGAAGACTCCACCCAGCTGCTTCTATTTAACTGGTAGAGCCCAACTCAGGGATAGGTATAGGGAAGCATGTTGGTGCAACAACAACTATTGTCATAGAAACTGCTATACCACGAACAAATGCAAATAGTTTATGATATTTTAAGCACGTTAGTTCCAAAGACGGATGGGATCATCTGATGCTGTGAAATAGACCGGGATTCATTAGGTCTTTTTTATGTGACATTTTTTTGTTCAAGAGTCATCGTCGATCAGATTACCGTATTTACGAGGATCTAATGCACATGGTTTCTGGCCAAATGTAGTATTCAAAATTGGGGTGCGCATTAGATTCGAGTGCAAGGTCAGCAGTTTGTCAATGACGTCAACCAAATTTAAATCGTAACAATGGAGAACTGTATTTCTCGACTACATTTACCGCTACATTTATCGTTGAGAAATTATTGCATAGAGGATACAAACTGCAGAGTACGTAGTCATGAAATGGAGGACAAACAAAGAAGAATGTCATATAACGCTACTTTCAAACGTAAATTAATTCTTTATGCTGAAAAAATGGCAATAGAAAGGCAAGTAGAGAGTTCAACAGACGGTGCAAACTTCCCTTTCTTATTCTTCAAACGGAAACGAAAACCCCTAACAATAAAAAGCTATTCCCAGATGATATCCTGATTTGAAACCAAGAGAAGGGGTGGATGACGGAATCATTAATGCTTGATTGACTCCGAAAAGTATGGGAACGCTGTCTCGGTGGACTCTCCAATCCATCATCAGTACTTTGTACGTATTTCGTGTTCATCTCAACGACGACGTAAAAAAGATGCACAGCAGTGATCTTGTTAGCATTCCTGGAGGGATGACGTCTGTGTTACAACCCTGGACGTTAATATAAAGAAACATTTTAAGGGTACGCTCAGGAAAAGTACGAAAAATGGTTTGGTGAGCCAAACCGTGAATTAGTCCCGACAGGAAAATTAAGCGTGCTGCACCGCACATTATTGCACACTGAGTTTCTGCTATCTGAAAGAGTCATCGAAGTACCAATGATCATGAAATCTATGAAGAAATGCTGCATTCAAAATTTATTGAGTGGCAGTGTCAAAGATGACGTACTCTGAAATGCAGATGATAACGATAATGTTGACTAAAGGAGACCTGTATCTGTTTCTAACGAATATAGTTGCAATTATTCCAACGATGACAGCATTAGTCAAGTAAATGACATTTACTGTACATCGGTGGTGGCCGAAGCTCTAATTAGATAGAACCGTTGCCATTTATTTCATATTCATATTTGACGATAATTATTGCATATGAGTCCATAATTAAATATGTATTTAAAAGGTATGCAAAAAAGGTATTAACATTTTTTTACAGAAATTATATTTATTGAAAACACATGTATTAAGAATTAAATACTAAGAATTAAACACATATTGTTACTTCTCTTGATAATTCTTTGAAATTTGGTGAATAATTGATGACAGCACTTTCAGTAATTCTTTGAGATATTAGTTACTTAATACTGATCGGTGATTGTTATTTCACGAATTTTAAAGTCGAATTTCATAACTGCGTTGTTCCGAATATTGAATTAATTCGGCAAGCAGCTTTTTTTAATTCAGGATGCTTCGACTCTCGAGATGTTCTCGGTGAATTATGCAGTGAATCGGTATGAATTGTAAAATTTGAGAATCATCTCTTATAAGCCCAATAAGACCGATTTTTTTACTTCGCATTATCGGGGTTCCATCACTTGCAATGTTTACAAACTTATTAATGCATCAAAAGTTTTCATTAAGGAATCTAATACATTTTTAATATCGACACCGCCATTTGATTCTTGAAGTGCTACTAAATCTAATAATTCTTCTTTAACAAAAAGTCAGGTGAAACAAAATGTATGAAAACTGCCAATTGTGGAAGATCTGTGTTATCTGTCGATTTGTCAAGGGAAAAGCTGAATGAATTGCAGTTCTTCGAATCATTTTTTAAATTATTTTCAAGAGATGTATTAATTACAATTATGCGTCGTTCGATTGTGTGTCTCGAGATAGGAATTTGTGAAAAAACTTTGTGCAATGCTGCATTCATATAGGTATACTTGGAAGGTATACTTAAAATTTTAGATACTGAATATGAATGCAAATGCTGCATTCATATTCAGTATCTAAAACTTTCAGTATACCTTCCAAGTTTTTTTTAAAATTAACTCTCCTTTTCCTTACCAGCATTTTACGCTAGCAATATTTCAAACAATAACAAAACTGGTTTCAGTCACATTACTAGTTTGATTGCTAGAGAGTCATAAAAATTGATTGTTGTTTATTTAAATTCGGTTTTAAAGAAACAAGTTTATCTTATCTTAATTTGTAATTTGGTGGAAACTGGTTAGAAAACTGAAGATGATTGGTTTCATAATGTCAACGTAAATTGCTAGTTTTATAATTTTTGTGTTATTGAAACAATAACAACACGTTTTACATTCTACGAAACAAATTATAGTTAACTTAACAAAATTCCCAGATTACAAATTATATTCGTAGCAATAGTGATACAAATTGTTTCCTCTAGAGCACAATGTCAACTGTCCGTTGAAATGAAAGCTTACAAATTCAAAATCGGTCTGTAGTTTGTCGATTATGCCACTGTTTATGTTCGCTCGCACATTTTTCGATGGATCACATCATTCTTAACTTGGACGAAAATGAAATTTGTTGCAACGTTGCGCTGGGTCTTTCATGTTTGTTGTCAGTAATTTAAAAGATATTTTGAAACACGTATGGAAAGATTACAATTTTTTAAAATATAATAGCACAAAAATGGAAAGTGAATTCGGGTATGTTTATCGGAAGCCACAAATAATCCTTCAAAGAGACGCATGTTGGCCACTCCTGCTCTATGTCATGACGAGCTAGTGATATGCCGGCATGATCCACTGACATCATGCCTGTAACATGCTCGTCTTCTTCACTGTAGAGACATTGAGCCGTAGAGACACAATGCAGGTAGCACAATGCTTCAGATAACCGTACTGGATCCATTGATCTTTCAAATCATCAGACAGCCATGGGATCGTAACTAACACGAATTACATTACACAATGTAGCATTTGATGATTTACAATAATTTTAAACTACAATTTGACGTCTGTCAAAGTCAAAAACGTGCTAGTAAGTCTTTTTCCTTTCAACTCGAGGCATCACTACAATTTTTTACCAAGCTATAACGTTCAAATGTAATTTATGTATAGGAAATTTACAGCACATTTTTTTTCCATTTAAACACATTTCAGGTATTCTACCATTATCTAATTTATATGAATGGCTGGAAAGTTTATCATTTGCATTTCTCATTTTCTCATCAGAACATTTTTTATATCTTGTAAATTTTATGTTGGTAGTTCATATCGCTCTTTTAGTGAAACTGTTTTAATGGTTTGCAATATTTACTGGAACTCTTTAATTTTTATGTAAACACATTTTTAGATAATTTTTACGCCTCGTCTTCTCTAGTGAATGAAAGTAGGAACATGTTGAATATCTTTTTGCTTCTGCTTTTCCCTAATTCTTTCAAACTGCTTGATTAAAAAATTTAAATCAAATTTTTCAGTAAAGCAATCAGAATGTTTAAAATTAATCAGAAAATTAATATTTAATTAAAAATGAAAACGATAGAATATTCATTTTTAAGAAAATACATTTTTGAAACTAAATTTGAAAGTGGTAGATATTAATAAATAAGGCAAATAAACAAAACATTTGAATCAGTACTTTCTTGACAGGATGTCTGTATATACTTACATATTCTCATTATTTTCTGAATCTCACATAAGAAGATCTATGATTCTCCCTCCTGAACTTAATCAGCAAAAATAAGATGATCATTTGTTCCCTTAAGATTCTTACATAATATTTGAAAGTTTCTATTGAAGAATGTGCGATTTCTTACATTTAAAACTGCTGATTATGATTAATATTCATTCTATATTTATTAAAATTTGCAAAGATCTCCCCACGGCAAATTTAAATGTGCTTTTAACACTTGTAATTAGTTCAATAAAGAATGTAGTTAAGCGCTGAAATTTCAGCAGTTCAATTTGATTTGAGATTTTGCTTTTAATTGCGGTGACTTAATTACTTATGCTTCACAATTCACTTAAGTATAAAGAAAAGGAGTTAATTAAATCTTGGATATTTATTTTTGACATTAAAGAAACAATCGAATCAGAAACATTTAATAGGCGATGGAAAATATTATTTGTTAATCAAAAACAATTCTAGGAACTTTCCTAACGGCTATTTCTCCCAAACATTTTTTTTTCTAGTTCGACATTTTAAAACTCCTTTCTCCCTTCCATCATTTCCAAATCGTGTCGTTCCCAAAGAGAAAGCACCTCATCTGAAAACACTGATACATTTGTTTCGAGTTTAATGGTTCGTTCGCGAGATTTCTTCATGGCTCAAAGAATAAAAATAAATGTCTTCAAGATTTGGTTCCATTTTTCATTTTCTCGCATTTTTACTTAACTTTTGGCGATGAAGTCCTTTCGTCACGCCATTTTGCGATAAAACCCGATACTTGCGATCGTTTGGCGTGAAATGTTTTCAAAAGAACGCTAAAATAAATTGAGAGAGGGTAAAAGACTGCTCCAGAGTCAGCAGTCCATGAATCTTAAAACTTTTCATTCCCTTTATAAAATAAAGGAGTCTTACTTTCTCACTAATGTCCGAAAAGGACAGACTAATCCTCTTTTGATTGTTATGATTTCGATTGATTAATTTGTTCCACAATAACACTCCATTTGATGTTGATATATATTTTTATCAATATATCGGGAAAAATACAAATTCTGTGCTTCATATTGATATTCAGTTAATTGTTTATCCTATACATTGATTGTTTTACGAATTTGTTATGTGATTGACTCAAAGAGAACTTATTTTTGCTTCAGTATTTCAACCTTTTAACGAAAAGAAAGCCATTCAACTGTTAATAAATTGTTTACTTTACATGGAATTTCTGAATCAGAGCAAACTTTGAATAATCTTTTTTTAAGCATTTTAACTGATGGTAAATAATTAAATGAATAATTTTTGTTTCTTATTGTATAGTACAACAAAAATTAAGTAAAAAAGACGTTAAAAATAAACAACACAAAATGATAAAAAATAATGATTAAAGTTATGTTTTTAAAAAATGATTATAATGTTAATAATGTGAATAAATGGTTTTAATTTATTCAAGAACTTCACGTTTAAAATTGTGAAAAAGTATTGCATTTTTCAATTTATTTTTGTAGCTGTGTGTTGCTTTTATGAATATTAATTAAGTAGTTAACTAAATTATTTAATTTTAAGTGGGAAAAGTCATTTAACATAAATTTTTGACTAAAATTTCTAACATTTTTTTTAACTAATTTCAAATATTCGTATTTGAACTAATTTCAAATAAGAAATGTTATATATTTAGATTTGAATCATTTTTTGAATATTGTAACTGCCTTTATTTATTGAAGAAATACAATTGTTAGTTTACAGTCTAATATGGAATATAAATTTATTGAAAGAGAAAAATATTATTTTATTCAAAATTAAATATGTTTGATTGGAAGGAAAATTTACTAAAATTAGCTTTGATAAATTATTTGAAGATATTTTCTGGAAATATTTCACACTTATATTTGATTACTCGAAATTTACTTAATTTTGATTGTATTTACATGAATGAAAACAGTTGATTTAATTATTTTTTCGTGTTAATACGTATTCGAGATTTATTTAATTTTGATTGTAATGGATGAAGGCAACTGATTTAATTGATTTTTTCAAAATTAATGACTGGATTAGATAATTTACTTTTGGGTTTTGAAAAAAAAGATCAATTTGACAGATTTGATATAAAATGTTTTGAAAAAATTCTCTTATTCTTACATTTTATCATGCTTATATAAGCTTCAGTATTTCCTTGTATCTATATTCATAAATTAAAAACGATAAGTTAAATAATAGTTTTTCAAAAGCTTTTATAAAATCTGTTTTCATTTAAAAACAAAATACATTAAAATTCACAAATTAGCTTTTACCTCATAAAATAACTTCTAATTCAAAATATATAATTGAATTTATTTTTAAAAATATATTATTTAAAACATGCTTATTAAACTGTTGAGTCATATTACTAATTTTAAATAATATAGGTATAGACATACTTATTTTAAATAATATAAATATAATACTTTTGTCCATTATTTCAGTCGTAAAGAAGTATACTCTAGATTTAGTTTAGGGTTTCGTAAAGTGCAACTTGTAATTCAACAAATTTAGCTAGTGCTGATTTTAATAAAATGCAACATTTTTGGTCTCATTCATTCCTTATTGACGCAACTTCTTATATAATTAAGATGTTAGTAATATCATATATATAATGAATAGCAGTTTATGATTTAATTTTTTCAATGAATTATGTTGTTGTTTCTAATCTTTCATGATCTAGCAACAGATAGATGTGGTTCAGGTATGCAAGCAAAGTCATTAATTAGAAGTGGAGATGATATTAGGCCCTTTAAACTTGGACCCTGGCAGTCTAGAACATGCTCCGGAGAGGCTGGTTCTAGATGATAAGTTGGCTTAAAAACTGATGAAGAATGAGGGGAAGCAGCTTCTTTTAATCCAAGAGACTGCAGCTCCCGAAGGCAGAAGACTGACTTTGGTCCTCCTCTTGTGTGCCTCAGCTGAGAATAATGTTGTGGCCTTCACGGCTTGAGTGACCCTGTCAGGAGTATGCATTCCTGACATACATGGACCATTCCACTTAAAGACCCCTCTGCCACGATGAGGGGTCACGCTGGACTTGGAGGGGTCAATGCTTAATATATTGTTTAATAGCACCTGATTATCATGTCTATTTGAGGACCATCCCAACAACTTTTTGTCTTGATAAAAGATATTACAGATTTGAATCTAGAAGTCAAAAGAAATTTGGACAGCTTCCAAGAACAGTACATGAGAATGTACTTGTAGAGACGAGAATACAATATTTACATCCTGTAGTTCTAGAACAACTAGGAACGAAATATCCACATCTCGTAGTTCTGGATCAACAAGGAACGAAATATCCATATCTCGTAGTTCTGGAACAACAAGGAACGAAATATCCACATCTCGTAGTTCTGGAACAACAAGGAACGAAATATCCACATCTCGTAGTTCTGAAACAACAAGGAGCGAAATATCCATATCTCGTAGTTCTGGAACAACAAGGAACGTAATATCCACATCTCGTAGTTCTGAAACAACAAGGAACGAAATATCCACATCTCGTAGTTCTGGAACAACAAGGAACGAAATATCCAAATCTCGTAGTTCTGGAACAACAAGGAACGAAATATCCATATCTCGTAGTTCTGGAACAGCTATGTACTAGGAACGAATGTTTTTCATAGTGTGCGAACACTATGAAAAACGTAGTCCTAATACTAACCTACTATAGTTTATTTTATAAGCTAAGCTTGCTTATCAGAAGCTGAGAGGGAACCTAGAACATGCTATATAGGAAAGAGTTGTTGTATCACATGTCTACGTTAGTCTCTGCCGTTTTCAGTAGTATTCACAACATAATGAAAGTGATTAATCAATTATATGTTTATTATATGTTATAATTATATGCTATTATTATTTTCTTATATGTTTACCATTTGCAAACATAATGTGATACTATGTTTAACTTTTATCTTATACTCAAATCAGAACCTTCAAGGTTGCAAATAATTTACTAAAGAAATATTCTAATACATATATCTTAAATTTAAATTGTATAATTCTAATCAATTAAATGAAAGAAAATCTTGAAACGATTTATTGAATCTAGTACACAATACAATCGGAAAAATATAGAAAATAATGAACTTTGGTATCATGTTTTTATTCTTTTTACTATGATAGATCACTTCGTTTGATCGAATTTGGACTTATTAATTTTTCTTGATAATGACGTACCAAAGAATACAAATTTGCATATATTAATTTTACTATATAGACCAGTTTTACAGCATTTGTCTTTGATGAGTTTTGACTTAATTCTTATTTCCTGTCAGTTAGGATTTTCTTCCAAGAAAATGTTTATAATTTGCTGTGTGCTAAAATTTAATTTCCAAGCTTTTTAGCCAAATGATATTTTTTCTATTAAACACATTTTTTTAAAATTTGCTATCCTTTGGAACTTATTAAAAATATATTTATTATTGCACTGTTTATACAACTAATAACATTTTTAAATAAGTTATTAAAAGTTCTTTGAATGTTATATTTACAATTAAAACTATTAAAAATAAAATTAACAATTTAATAAAAACTTGCTAATAATATTTAAATTATTGAAAAATTATTTCTGTTTTAAGAATATAGGCTTACCTTTTCTAAAATTTTACTCATTATATAAGGAAAGATTTATAAAATGAATTATGAGAAAAAATTGTAAGTAAACTAATAAAAATAATATTGAATATATTCTCAGCAACTGTAAAATCTTCAGGCATTAGTTTAAAAACTTCATTAAATTTGTACTTTTTTAATTCAAATTGGAAACAAATTCTTAGATTCTTAAGAATTTCCTTGAATTTAATTTAACTTATGTAAAGAATTGGACACCTTATATAATCACAAAAATTAATTTTGAATATCACATAGTTTGTAAAATCAGTTTTTCTATACTCATTGCAGATAAATTTTTTACAACGTATAACATGTTGAGAAATCATTTTACTGGATTAAAAAAGAAATGTTTTCCGTACTATCCTCTCCATTTTCACTAGACCGTAAGTAAGCTTTCATCTTAAGTTGATTGGAAAAAAAGAAGGATAATTCATATTTTATATTAAGTAATGAAAATAACACTCAAAACTTAGAAAACCATTTCCTAGATATTCCTATATATTGTAGTTTTGGGTGTTTTCTCTATAAAATTCCTAAAAAACTATATAAAATTTATTCTATATAAACCATTATATTTTAATGAACTTAATTTTATCTACGTTAATTAAGTAATTCACACTGAATGTTTAATAATTCAAGCCCATTATAATTAAATTTATTAATTATTTATTATTTTTTATGCTTATTTAATTAAGAGCTTAATGTACCTGATCAAAGTTTTACATATTTTATAATTTTGCTTATTTAATTAGTTATTTGATTCATCAGTGAAGTACAGTTATATGTAATTTATTATCGTACAATCACAATATTTTAGACTAGTTAATTTAGATTTTTTATAATATGAGTGTATGCATACAAATCCTTTTTTTCAGAGATACACAGATACATATATAGTATATAATTATCTTCTTTACTATTTAATATTATCAAAATAGCACTATGGAAAAATTTATAAATTAATGAATTAGTAATTTTTATGGAAATAATATGATGCATTCATAATTAAATAACCTTTATAAATATTGAAAACATATTTACTTATAAAGGGATATATGTTTTAGTTCTTGATTTAAATATAAATAAGCTATTAAAAAAGAGAATATTATTTGAAACAACAATTTATTTGGGCAAATTTAATTTATACGCAAATAGTTTGAAAATGCTTCTTAATTCTATATTGTTAAAGTCTGGTTTTATTTTAATGTATGATTGAAAGATATTTGAATAAAAATGTAATTTCTTTGATTAAAATAAATTTATTTAAAATGTTTCAAAAATTAATTCTAATCACATTATTTAAAACTGTTATTTGAGGGAATTGCTTAATGAAAACTTCAAATCATCTGTAAAAAAGATGAAAATTGATTTAAATGAGGTGTTTGAAAGTGCTTTCTGATTGTATTTTTTGAAACCCTTATGTAAAAATACATAAAATCATAATTTTCATGTTGATTGCGACATTAACATTTATGAACGAAATCAATTGATTTAATTAAACTACATTTTTTAAAACTATATGAAACTAGAAGAAATTACCATTAGGAAACTCGCCATGCTAGAGTAATTTGATAAAGGAATAAGAAAATGTTAAAACATCAATTGCATTTTAAGGCAGCACAAGGAGCAATTTAGACAGTGCAAGTCAGATTTAAATCATGAAGAAAAGTGTAATTTATCAGTTACTATAGTCATGGTACAATCTAGCTCAAGGGATATGAATAAGGTTTTGTTTATTTGTCACCTAGTGGTCTTTTTTTTGGTAACGTAAGGATAAGTAGATTGGGACCTACATTTAAAAAGGGATTACAAATCAATTCAAACATCTAAGCTTGAAATTATTGCAGTCATGGTATAATCTGAGTCAAGGTATATCAATATGGTTTGGTTTGTTTCTCACTTAGACATCTTTTTTGCAACACGAGATCACAACTAGACCTGGCCCTACAGTTAAAAGACGATTTCAAATCATTTCAAACTCCTAAGCTCGAAATTAGTATCGAACTCACGGTCCTGGAATGATTAACGCTTTGTTGAACAGAAAACAGAGTGCTAACCATTGGAAGTTTAACAGACTGAAATCATTATTAAATATCAAGTTATGTGCCGGCACAAGTATATAAGCTTATATTTTACGTGATATCCTATTGAAATTAATCTTTTAATGACTGTTTCTAGTAAAATGTTTTTTAAAAATAATTATCTGTGATTTTCTGTAAAAAGTAATTCAATGTATTTCAATGAATACATTCTTTTTGAAAGCGTATAATCTATTTAAGTAATATTCTTTTAGTAAAAGCATCATTAACATGTAAAAGTCATTGCTTAACAATTAAAAGAATAACCATAGTTTTCAAATTAAAAAATATATTTAAAAATTATTTTTATATTATTTATTACTCCTGTAATGCATATTGTTGACATTATCTCGTACCAGTACTCAAATGAAAGAAGTTACTCACTCAACTTATTTATAAAGTATACTGCAAAAGTTATGAATTATATAACATTGTTTTCAAATATATTAAGAATTTAGATTAAGAACCTGACTATTGACAGAACTGTTAATTGAAATAGATAATTAAAATTTAAGAACCTTAAAAATTTCACATTTTTCTTATAATAGTCATTCATTAATTTTTTCATTTTTAAAAAGTGTTATATTATAATCAAGTGAAACATTTTCTTGTGTTGAATTCAAATTAAGAAATCTTTCTTATTTTAATATTCAATAAAGAATATTTCAGTTACTGACGTTTTTCAAATTAATTTCAAAATTCCATTCCAGTCTATAAAGTAATTAAAAAATAATAAAGTTAGTAAAAACGAAATTAGAATATAGTAGTATGATTAAAGTTAATTGAGATCATGAAATTTAGATTGCTTTTTTATTTGTCTTATTACATGATATATGATTTCAACGTTTCATGCATGTTTATTCTTCATTGTAACTTGGATATTGCTTATGCCAAAAAATACATAGATTGAAACAAAATTACAGCTAAATCCCATTTCATTTGTGTTCATAAATTTTGATATGATTCGTATTTTATGATGTGTTAATTGGAAATTTGATTTTAAAAGTATTTCCTGCATTTTTATTGCTTTACGAAATCAAAATTTGCTCAATTTTTTAATTATGTTTAGAATGGTTGTCATATAATAAATAACATTTACATTTTAAAAAATATTTGGTCAAAATAAATTTTTGGGTTATATATTTTATTGTAGCCAACCGATGGCTGAGTGGTTAGCGTTCCTGACTCCTGAGTTGTAGATCCCGGGTTCAAATCCCGGTTCGGACCTGGATGTTACTTTCTTTCTCTGTTCTCTCTTTGTTTCTCTGATCTTCTGTGATGATGTATGAATGTAGCCCACCCTATAAATGTGTTTGTGGTGATATGGCGCGGGTAACGCTACTCGCCTCCGTGACTTGGTTTGGTTCACAGGTGCCCGCTGGGTAACGACAAATGAGTAGCAGTCTCTGGCCTTGTTGTGGCATAGGGTTAGTCATCCAAGTGTGCCCGCCGTTGAAAAAAATAATTGTTTGAATAAATTTTAATTTAATCACATACTACTATTTTCTTTACGGAAAGAATTTCGCGTGAAACAATATAAGATGAGTAAAATAATGTATCGATATTTTATAATTACAAATTAATAATAATTTAATATCCTTTTTCCGGTATATAAATAGAAATTTATTATTATCTAAATGGTTATTCGCGTTTATTTTTTACTTATACCTAATTTATTATTTTATATACATAAATTTTTACATAAATTTATTGTTTGATATTAAATATAAGTGTATAATATTAATCATGTCATTTGTAGATGTTATCTCATTTAACTTTATTTTAATTTTATCAATAGCAAAATGTATTCGGAATTTCACTCTGAAGTTTAATTTAGTGATCCTAATGGGTTAGCAAAATACTTTTCATCGTATTTGTATATTTTGAGAAAATTAATGGTACAAACAATTCTTTTTTTAACATTCATGGACGTCTCTAAGGAAATAGCACCCTTAAATAGTTTTTCTAATTATTCATTTTCTTTATTTAAATTATTATTTGGTAATCTTTAATCATTAATATATAAAGTGCATAGCCTGACAGAGCTGTACAGATCCTTAAAATTCGTTGTGAAATGACTGAGGGGAGGAATTTTCATGGACATACTGGGCCGCATTCCCGTATTGCAAGGGAGAAGACTAGAAAGACACCAGAGTTTCCATTTCAATAGAGTTTTACACATAGAAAGCGAAAAGTTAAAATCCATCTTATATGGTTTTTCAATCTACTCTAGTTGACCATCGTTAAGTAATAATCCATAAATATTGCATACCGTAAATAATTCTATCTGTTTTACATTTTATGAGAAATAATTGATGCATTATCAAATTATTTAACAAAATTGTGAAAATTAATATTCAAGATAAAATTGAAATGTATATATATATATATATATATATATATATATATATATATATATATATATATATATATATATATATATATATATACAATTATCTACACTTCTTTCTATGGAAGAATACCTAGTCATTTATCAATAAATGTAAATCGAGACATAGCAAAATGTGAATAAA
Source organism: Latrodectus hesperus (assembly GCA_037975125.1). NCBI lineage: Eukaryota > Metazoa > Arthropoda > Arachnida > Araneae > Theridiidae > Latrodectus > Latrodectus hesperus. The sequence goes on from CM075851.1 coordinate 113,375,194, forward strand.
TGTGTGTGTAATTTATTTATGATTTTTAGGAAAACTATCTAATGAATTTTGTTATAATTTTTGGAAAATCATATATCCAATGGACATAACAGATTGTATTAATTACAACTATGTTTGACATTTTGACATTTTATATGTGTAATATAAAATTCAACACATATTTTTAATTTATGTTTTTAAAGAATTTATTAGCAGGGTAATATCTAAAAACACATTCTCCTGCATTAAAGCATTTAAAAAAAGTCAATTCATTCATAGAATTTATAGAAAGTATGTATTCTATACCTACTTTCACTTGAAGAATTAGTTCCATAGCCACAAGTACAAGTTAATGATCCATAAATATTGGATATTTATTTATATAGTAAGTCAAATTTAGTCCTTATAATGTTTTTCTTATCCTCTCAGTATCCAAAAGAAGCACATAAATTGGCTTAGCAAATTTGAGTCAGATGCAAAGCTTGGAAATCATTTGCAGCTAAGCGGATCAGAACTTCCGTTCCCATACGCTAGTAGTCTCATCTGAAACTATTCCTGCAAGAGCTTAACTAGTTGGATTAAGTGGCGCCGAAAAGATTTACTTCAGCTTAATAAAGACATACAAATTCTTATTTGCCAAAGCAATCAAATCGAAAAGAAGCAGAATGTATTATCTTTATTGAGATGGTAATAGTGTAGGATTTATTTATAAAGAATACTGATGAGGTAAAAAATGAGAATAAAAAAACATTGCATATCGTAAATAATTCTATTTGTGATGCATTATCAAATTATTTAAATTTAGTTAACAAAATTGTGAAAATTAATATTCCAGATAAAATTGAAATATATATATGATATATATATATATATATATATATATATATATATATATATATATATATATATATATATATATATATATTTATATATATATATATATATATATATATATATATATATATATATATATATATATATATATATATATATATATATATATGTATGTATGACTATACAATTACTTACACTTCTTTTTATGGAAGAATACCTAGTCATTTATCAATGTATGTAAATCGAGACATAGCAAATTGTGAATAAATGTGTGTGTAATTTATTTATGATTTTTAGGAAAACTGTCTAATGAATTTTGTTATAATTTTTGGAAAACCCTATATCCAAAGAACATAACAGATTCACTATAAATCCCTTAAGTAGTGAAATATTAAATCTTTAAAATTTTAATATAAATTTTCATTATTTCTACAATCTTAATGAAAATGTTTTAAAAATTTAATTATTGTGGGATAATTTAATTTGCACTATAATTGTTAATAAAAAAATTTAATTTCTCTCAAAAGTGATGAGTAAATTGGCATTGATCATAACGTCAGGTGTTAGATGGTATGAAGCATTCCTTCCGTAGTTTTTGCCTTCATATAATGAAGAAAGTGTAGTTGGGAAAGAGATGTTTGTACGCAAGAGCTAATTCGAGAGCGATATGCATGTTAAAGTGGATTCCGAGTACAACATACACGCTCGGATTTGAAGCCATGAGTATTGAACAGAAAACCAGATTGTTAACCATTCAGCTGCCAATTCAGTGTAGACTGAAAGACAAAGCTCTGCTCGAAGATCTTAGCTAAAGAATAATTACGAGATAAGGAATCATTACAGAAAGGAATGATGTTGCTGTTATTTACATCATTTCAGACTTATAAGACAAGGATTTATAACTTGAAAAGTTATTGAACAATTAGAGCAGAGAAGAATATTTTCTTAATGTACCCTGGATAACACCAAGAAAGATAGTTTCGATAAATGTTAATATAAATGTTAATTCAAATGTTAATGTAAATTTTACAGTTTAAAGGTTTTAAAATAGAGTTTCTCACATTGAAGAATGAAACAAAAAAGATTTTCCGTTTTATGCATATAGGTGGTCTCCATTGATAACTTTTACTTATGATTTGAAAGATTTCAATTGAACGTAAAGATGTCAACAATTACTGATTAAACGAAGTCATTGCAGTAAATCCAAAATGAACACAAGTTATGATGTCTATGATGAAAAAACTAATCAAATGTAACAAGAATATATTTATTAAGATTCAAAAGAAAAAAATACTTCTTCTAAATTCCAGATTTTTCAGGATCATTAATATTTTTCACTCATCTAAAATGACTTTTGTAAAAGCCATGAATTAATGAGTTATAATGTTTTTATATTTGCGTTATAAAATTTTATTTTACTTTTACAGCCGTTTTCGAATTTTTACTGAATTTTCAGTTTTTATCTCATATGCAAACAATTAAAAAATATTCCCTAGAAATGTAAACGAAAGATTAATTGTGATTGAGTGATAAAATAGAAGATCTTGATTGACTTTTTGATATTTATATATACATAATGTTAGAAAATACTGAGTTCAAATATAATTTCCATTAACTGTATTTCTTAAATAAGATTATACAAAATTATTTTATATGTATTTTAAAATACATTTTTTAATTAAATGAAATCATCAGAAATGATATAATACCTTGATTAAATTAGATTAGACAAAAAGAGTTCAGGACACATTGCCACTTAAAAATTTAAAAGTGTTTTTAAATGGAAGAACTTTGAACTATACTAGAAATGCATGTTAAAGATCTTTATACTTTGATAAATTTATTTTTTTAGTTTGAAACGAATGCTTTTCTCGGATATTTTATTTTTGTTTCTGATAACATTTATCATTCTAGTAAATAAGGAGAGAATTATAAAAGGAGTAATTCCAGAGGAAAGAAATTTAAATGGAAAAGTCGGTGTTTCCATTTTTATCTGCTTATCAGATGATTTTATGCTGACATGTTTGATTTTAAATTTCCTTGAATTATAAGCTTTCATGTAAGATATGTAGATTTTTTCATATCTTCATGCTTCATGTTTCAACAATTGCTCAATTTTTATCATTTAATTAGCTTAAAGTTTAAGACTAGATTTGTTAATCTGAGTTAGTTATTTTTTAAATTCGGATAATTTTTCTTATTGAACAGTTTTTAATTAATTGGTTAATTAGTTCAATTCAAATTATTTTTCCAAAATTTAAATAAATAATGTAAAGTTGAAATGTTTTATAATATTTAATTAGTCTTTTGAAATCTAATTTTTATTATTTGTGGCTTTTGATTCTTACATTTGAAAATAGTCAACTTTTTCAAAAAATTTAAATTATCTTTCAGATACGAAGATGGATAAACTGACAATAAAGATAATGCCCCAAGAGGAAAACAACTGATTGGAAAGCCATTTGTGATATAAAAAAGTAAAAGCACATTTGGCGGAATAATAATAATAATAATGCAATTTTAGAGTGTAATTGCCATTTTCATAATTTTCATTGAAGATCTGGGACTTTCAATAAAGCATCGGAACACTTTGCATAAATCTGACGTCTTTTTTGGGACAAGACGATAATTAAGTGTAAATCAATTTATTTCAAACTATACTTATTTTGGCTTAGTCGTTCAAGAATTTCAACTAGTGTAACACATGCTGAAGAGATAACATGCATAGCAGGGGACAAATTCTGAAAAATATTCCTTGAGATTTATTATAATATATATATATATATATATATATATATATATATATATATATATATATATATATATATATATATATATATATATATATATATATATATATATATATATATATATATATATATATATATATATATATATATATATATATATATATATATATATATATATATATATATATATATATATATATATATATATATATATATATATATATATATATATATATATATATATATATATATATATATATATATATATATGTGTGTGTGTGTGTGTGTGTGTGTGTGTGTGTGCCATTTAATAAAAGGAAAATATCAAACAAATAAATAAACTATTTCAATTCGCTTATTAAATAGAATGTTTCTCGAATATCAATTTAACATCGATTTGAGCAAAAGCTAGAATTAAATATCATTTACCATAAATAATTGTTTTATTTTGTTTATTTTTCATTTGCAAAATTGTTTTAAATATTTTATATTTTGTGTTCCAGTATACTAGAATATATCCTTTCAAACGGAATAATTTATTCCGGCAGTTTTATACTGGCAAAGGAACTTTGGAGCCTGGTTTTTATTTGCTTATCAGATGATTGCACTCCGACATTTCTTGTGGATATTTTCCTTAGATAATCAGCTAAATTATTTGTTTTCGTGCCAGATATTCAAATCTGTTCACATCACTGATGATTTATTTTAACATCTGTGTTCATCTTAGTTTGAATAAATAAACTGTAGTTCTCCATTTCTTATCTAAGATGATTAAAGTTTCTTAAAATGACTCTCCAATGTATTTTTGTATCTTTTTCAGTTGTTATAAAATAAATTTTTAATCAGGGAAGCGTGCGTTTAATTGTTTACACTTATTCACAATATATGTTTGAAAGATAAACTATTTTTCATATCAAAAACTTACAATGAAACAATCAAAAAATAAATGTTTCTTCTTTTGAATCTGATAAAGACTTGATAGGAAGATATGAAATAGATACCAGCTCTAAATCTTAGAATGCATAATAAGAAAATAAAATGCTATAATTTTATATTTAGATTCATTTAAATGCATATTTATCGAAAATTTATTGAGTTTTTAGAAGATTTTTCGTAACAAAATGAGTATTTGCGTATGAATGCATTTGTAAATTTGAAAATTTAAATTTATTACAATTTTGGGTTGTTTCAAATAGCTTTCCCTAAATCACTTTAAAGAAATTCTTTACATTTTTAATGTCTTCCTAAAAAAGAACGATATAGAAATTAATTGCCAGTAATACGAACGGAAGAATTGATAATATAGCTAGTACTATAAAATTAATTCATACATCAATAAATTATTTAATGAGAAATATTTTGCTTAAGAAATCCTATTTTTACAAGCAAAATTCGGCATTTTTTTTCCTCATCAAATTTCATTATTAATTCATGACTTATGAGCTATATGTAAATAATTAAAAAGTTCCTAAGCCCTTAGGAGTAGACTTCTTTCAAAAAAAATCTGCACGAGATAGGATGTATGAATAAGTAGACTTTAAAAAAACTTCAATTTTGAAGATTTTATGATGTGATTACCGGACTTCAATTTTTTATTTTAATAATTAGCATTTCATTTGTTACAAAATACTATTAGGTAGTTTAACTGGAAGTTATTATAGAGAATCTTCAGTTTCTTTGCAACTTTTCACAGTGCACTAAAGTTTAATGTATACAATTCTATAAAGAAATAAATTAAAAGTTAAAAATAATAGTCAAAAAGTAAAAATAAAATTAATTTGTTTTCGATAAAAACACTTATAATTATAAAATTATCATTTTTTTGGCAAATTTATGCTTGCATGACAAGAAAGATGATTTGAACATTAAATTTAACTCTTTCTGTTCAAAATAAGACTTTTTGATGTCTAATTGGCTTAGAAAATATCAATTGTATATTTTACAGATTTTTAATATGAAAATATATATATAAATAGAAGAATGTATTTCAAATTATATCAATTTTTATGTGTAGTTTTATTTCAAATAAAAGGAGACAACGTCAGAAACACAAAAATTACATTTTTAAATGCCATACAAATTTATTTATATTTTATTCAAAATACATGATTTTTCCTTACATGTATTAAATATGTTTTTAAATACCTCTATCATCATGTTGTTATACATAAATACATATATGAAGTTGTAATTTTAAGTTAAATTTGATAAAGGTAAATGTTTAGGTGAAATAATATTTAAATATGTAAAAATACGAAAAATCTTTACATACACACACACACATATACATATATAGTATGTATGTATGTATATATATATATATATATATATATATATATATATATATATATATATATATATATATATATATATATATATATATGCATATGAAGAACAAAAAACTTATTCATGCAATCCACATAAATTATACAAATTGGAAATTCGAGCAATCAGATAAAATTCTAATATAAATTTTTCACTAGAATTATAATTTAGATACAGTACAAATGACTAAATTTATTCATACTATTTTATGCTAAAATAGTTTGTTGAATATCATGCACTGTGAATAAAACAGAACTTATTAGTTTAAGAAAGAATGCATTTTTTCAGAATAAGGATTCAATATGTTCCTTACTTTGTCTTCAAAAGATAAAATTATACATGTAAAATTTAAATTCCAAGATTTGTTCTATACGAGTTTCATTTAGGAAAAACTACAGTCGATTTGATACCCTGGAGTATTGAAAGATGCTGATTTGTTTGATGAAAAAAGCTATTAGATGTTGCGCTTGTTTGCAAGTTTTTATTTTCAAATTTTAAAATATTCACACTGAAATTACTCTTAATACTTTTTCCAGCTAAAAATTTCAAAATTTCTTCTCTTACCACATTGTAACTAAAATACAATTCTTAGCATAATAAGAAATATTTTAAAATAATTAGAAATTACATGCCCTTTATACTGTATATAAAATTATATTATTTTACATTTTAGAAAATCAAACAATTTAAAGTAAATTCTAAAACTGTTTTAGTTATATTCTGTTTAGGTTATTTTATTTTTAAATCGATAGCCACACACATACGCCAGGAAAAGTGATGAATCCAGAAAAGAGTTTATGTTTTTTATCGTCTTAACTTATATAAAGTTAGTTGTACCGAAATTTAGTACATATAATTTATTTCAAACCACCATACATTCACACTCGAGAGGAGAATCGCACCCATGAACTGATGAACTAAGCTTATGTAAAGGCTGCCACTCAACTACTTATATAGTAAAAGGAGAAAATAGAATTACGTTATTGTAAGAAATTTTTTCACACACAAATATTATTAATCATAAAATTAAAAAATACACGAATATTTTCAATTAAATTCTGTATCGTCCTTTTTATGTGAAGCTATATAATTGCCTCTTTTCATTAAAATAAAAATAATTTAAAAACGATAATAATAAAAGAGAAAATTTAATTTAAAACATATTTAAAATTTGAATAATTGATACACAAATAATACCTACATTTTTGCATAATCTAACTAAAAGGATGTATTTTTTGTTATTCTTTCAAGAATTATGTTCGAAACTCAAATCCAGGAAAAAGCAGCTGAACTGACAAAATTTAAAGGTTTGCATTTTGACTATCAGTTTTACTATTCGTGAGTTTGAAATATGCAATGTAATTGTTTGTCTGTAAAGGGTCAGAATCAACTTTGAAATGAAAAGGGCTCTCATTTGATTTATTTCTTCCGTAAATTTTGAGCCTAGAGTAACGAACAAACTAAGCAATCCAAAATTACATCGAAAGAAGTCGTTATATTTGCTTTTTGATTTAATATCCGAATTTCTAGTGTTTGAGATAAATTTTTTATATCGTCATCATTTTTATTATATTTTTTATATCATATCATCATTTTATGTCATAATATCCTTTTTTATATCACATCACTGCCACCCGCCCGGTCTAGTGGTCAGAGGTCGTTATATTTGCTTTTTGACTACGGATAGGGAGATCCTGGGTTCGAATCCCGGTTCGGGCATGGATGTACTTTCTCTCTCTATCTATCCTGTCTTTGTCCTTTCCTTGTATGAATGAGGTGTGAATGGTTGCCTACCCTATAAACGGGTCCCTATGGCATGTGTGTACTGAGGAAGTCGGACTCCACACCAAAATAGGGTTCAGTTGAAAAAGTGGAGCAGCGCACCCCATGTTGCCACCCTAGCTGGCACACGACACAACAACAACAACATATCACATCACTAATGTTGATATATATGTGAATAAGAGAAATATTTTCTAATTAATTAATTTTCTATGAATAAAGCTTCTTAATGTATGAGTTCAAATAAGAGTTTATAGTTGCAAAAGTCCTGTTTGGTTTGGATTCTATCTGAGATTGTGAGCATGCATTTATTTAAACTGAAGGATCTTTAAATGTAAGAAGTATGTATGAAGATTGAACTATTATACTTTTTATAGTTTGAACAAGGGTTTTGAATTTCTTTTTATTTAAACGATAACAAAAACAAATTCTATATTCAATATGAAATAATACCCATTTCATTAATAACAATATGAAATAATACCCATTTCATTAATATTAGTGATAAAACATAGATTAGTTTAAGATTGAATTAATTTTATTCAATCTTAATATCAAATTATTAATTAAGAAATATTAGTTTTTTTATTGATATTCAAATAACCAAAACGAGTTATTAATTAAGAATAAATTTTTGTTGTTGATTTTCTAAGTATAATTCTTAGTACAATTAAATAATAATATTTATTTATTTAAAATTTTACTTAGAAATTACATTAAAGAAAATGTTTATTTCATTTTCAATAAATAAATTATTATATTTATTTAAAATAAAATAAACAATTTCTTTAATTTTATTTTAAAAGAGTGCTGTTTTGGGCTGATCCGGAAAAAGCGCCACTTCCTTATCAAATGATAAATTTGAAATTTATTGCTTAGTGATACATTTCAGTAGGGGGGGGCAACATAAGAATTGTTCTTCCTATTGAGAACTCATACCCTCGAGCCCAGTTATTACTATTGGATATGGTGAAAATATTGGAAATTATATTACTTTTAGCATTTTTCATACATATTGGGAAAGATGGATGCTTAAGTATTCTCAAAATTTCTGTCTTGTAAGGATTAAATCCAATTCGTTATTTTTAAATAGTTTTGGAAAAAATAAAGAATGTTCGAATGCTCTGTAATAATCTTCAATTTTTAGGTCAAATGATAAAGTTACGTTCTTCAGAGTTTTGGGTACAAGGCTAATTTAGTCAAACAGATGATAATAAAGAAAGCTAATGTTTCTACTTTTTACGGAGATATTTGTTGAGCAAATATTTCAGGAATACCCAATTTTTCTTCTATATGAAACGGGAATACGGTAATCTTTATCTGAAAATTTTTCCTAAAAGATATTAAGAGTCTGTGTATGTTAGAATACGTTATATCTATCGAGAAACGTTAAGTTTAACCTTACATGGTATAAAATACAGCTTAAAATTATGGTAAGCATTGATGGCACGTCATCACTAGAGTCACAGTATTAATAAAATCATAAGAACTGTAGGGTTCGCAGTCTTATTTGAAACATTCATTACTTTTGACATTCATGAAAAAATATATATGGGTTACTTTTATATTAAGAGTCTGTATATGTTAGAATACGTTATATCTATCGAGAAACGTTAAGTTTAACCTTACATGGTATAAAATACAGCTTAAAATTATGGTAAGCATTGATGGCACGTCATCACTAGAGTCACAGTATTAATAAAATCATAAGAACTGTAGGATTCGCAGTCTTATTTGAAACATTCATTACTTTTGACATTCATGAAAAAATATATATGGGTTACTTTTATATTAAGAGTCTGTATATGTTAGAATACGTTATATCTATCGAGAAACGTTAAGTTTAACCTTACATGGTATAAAATACAGCTTAAAATTATGGTAAGCATTGATGGCACGTCATCACTAGAGTCACAGTATTAATAAAATCATAAGAACTGTAGGGTTCGCAGTCTTATTTGAAGCATTCATTATTTTTGACATTCATGAAAAAATATATATGGGTTACTTTTATATTAAGAGTCTGTATATGTTAGAATACGTTATATCTATCGAGAAACGTTAAGTTCAACCTTACATAGTATAAAATACAGCTTAAAGTTATGGTAAGCATTGATGGCACGTCATCACTAGAGTCACAGTATTAATAAAATCATAAGAACTGTAGGGTTCGCAGTCTTATTTGAAGCATTCATTATTTTTGACATTCATGAAAAAATATATATGGGTTACTTTAAAAGGAGTACATAGTTTTTCATGTAGCCTATACTTATTTCACTATTTTTGTTTACTCGTGACAAAATTTTTTAATTCCTTATTTTTAGATTTTATAAATGTCAAAGTACTGTTATTTAATTAATTCTGTGTCTGCTTTTTGTTAATTATATGTACACATAATATTATATTTCCTTCCAATGAATTTTATTTCTAATTGTATTTACATATTTTTCTTAGGGAAATAACTGTAAAAAAGTGTTTAAATATAATAAAAACAGTAAAAGTAAAATGATTTTTAACTCATTAAACCTCTGTTGAATTAAAAATAACTATTAATTTTTTGTCTGCTAAAAGCAGCATATTTTATTTTAATATTGGAATTAATTAATTAAGAAATAATAAATATTCTTTGAAAAAATAGAACAAAAATTGTATTTAGTGTATTTTTTGAAAATATTTTAATTAGAAATATATATATATATATATATATATATATATATAGTATATGTATATATATATATATATATATATATATATATATATATATATATATATATATATATATATATATATATATATATATATATATAAATACATATTTGAAAGAAAATATGTAGAATACTGATTTCTATAGGTAAAAAGAATATTTTAACAAGTAATAAAAGGTATATTTTTTCAGCTGTTAATTAAACTAAAAATATGTCTTAATGAAATGGATATTTTATTTCATTAAATTCTAGAATTGCTTTATCCTTATGTGGGGGGTCTCACAATTTTATTTTACTAAATAAAATTCTGAATCATGTGTAGTAAAATTGATGCATATTAGAAATACCTAAGGTTGATGTATGAAAATTCCTGAAATTCTTAAAAATTGTATTATTTTGTATTTTTTCTAGATTTATATTCATATATGTATTGCAATTACCATAGCACAATTGCTTAAATCTTGCACAATTTATTTTTGAACAGGCGTTTTCTTCCAAGTATCTGCTTCTGTAGGAAATAATAAATTGCTCTTTTATGATTTATTTTGTTTATAAAAGGTAAATAGGAGTTTGATGATGCTGTAAAAGTATTGAATGTTTGACATTGCAATGGCAGTGGCCTATTCGCTCATGCGCGTACACATCACGTGATATTGTAGCGAATAATTTTGTGAAACGAAGACAACGGTTGTTCCTCAAACGGGAATTTTTCCCTTTAACCTTAGTGATGCATGTTTGCGTCTGCAATAAAATAATTTAAAAGACACTGGTCCGTCGTACGTGTTAATAATTATTATATAACCTAACCTCTAAAACATAAAAACAAGTGCCATTCTTTGCACTAAAATAAATGCTTTCTTTTCGGAAATTGATTGAAAGTTTGGTCGCATTGATATAAATCTTTAATATTAAATACTGATTATAACTGTAAGCCTATGTAACATATTTTTATTATATAAAATCCTAAACTAAACTAAAACTAAACTAAACTCCATGGCACGACAGCGCATGTGGGCCAAGCCCTACAGTGCCCATAACTGTTTTCATGACCGAGGGCCCTGGGGTGCGAAGCATATGTCCCAGTTAGGTGGTCAGCCTAACGTAAGACCCCCAGTGTTTAGTTCCCAAGCATGATTGGTACTCAGTTAATCCCACTGAAGGGGTGAAAGGCTGAGTCAACCTTGCCCAAGGTTGACTCAGCCTTTCACCCCTGAGCCCGAGGATCGAACCTCGGACCTGTGTCATGGGATCGTGAAACGCTGCCACTAAGCCACCGGTCTTCATATAAAGTCCACTTACTTGTATAATGAAAGATATTGTGTTACAGATAAATGGCCGAGTTGGTCGCTACTATTGTTATACAGTCTGTCTAATTTTTAATTTTAAACTATTATTTCCCTATGTTAGATTCCATTTAAAAGATTTATTTCTGTATGTCTCTACTTAATTCTACTGCTTTTATACGCTGCACATCTGTACACAGACACTTTCATATAGAAATTTTAATTTAAACAAGAAATAATTTTTTAATAGCATATTGCAATTACAATCAATGTTAAATGTTTTACATGTTTATTAGTTAACAATCTATCTTAAATGTAAAGGATATCATGGATGCCTAATAACATACATACATACATAACTGTGTGGGGAGAGCCCGGACTGTACCTTAAGGTTAACGGTCTCCCCAACACCTAGTATGCTCCACACCTCTACGAGGTCCGTGAGGGCGCCACCATCGTGGCATTGAACAAGGCAAAGAAATTGTGCTTACAAATTGGTAGCAAGAAGTTACAAAACATTTTAAGGGGCTTTAAGCCCTGTTGAACATCAGGCAATAGCATTCAATATTTTCTCTGAGATAAAAATAAAATATAACATGATGGCACATACAACAAACAATGGAGAAACAATTTACAATCAATGAAAGGACAGTTAACAATTTCTAGGGTAATGATGGCAATAAAAACATAATATGCATTGAAAGGAATATTATAAATAGTATGAGCACTTAATTACGAAAAGGAAAAAAATGGCATGATACGAAAGTTGTGATAACTATATACAGGCACGCAGCTTATACAAGTTTAAAAAGCACTTTAGCTTTTAAAAGCATTTTAGGTTCAAAAAAATTATTTAAAAGCTTTCTAAGGTAATAAAAGGGAATAGGATTCAAGATGCCTAATAACAGAAAATCCATATAAAGCATTTTGTATGCTTATGGCATTTTTGCCTTCTCAAATAATTTTCCTACATATAATCAAAAATATTCACTCATCATAAGGTTAGAATCTTGAAAAATTCCCAACACTCATACCGACAGATTACAGGTAGGTAGCATAAGCACATGTTTGATTAACGTTGCTAAAATGTGGTTTAGATCTTGCCAAGAACGTCTTGTTTGAAGACTCCCTCATCAATGCTCTTGCCTTAGTTTTCATATAGTGCGATACACTTCCTCATCTGCTGCAGTATTGATATCAGTGCCATAATCTAGCCAAGAACTTCTTGTTTGAAGACTCCCTCATCAATGCTGTTGCCATAGTTTTCATATAGTGCGATACACTTCCTCATCTGCTCATTGATATTGATATCAGTGCCATAATCTAGCCAAGAACTTCTTGTTTGAAGACTCCCTCATCAATGCTCTTGCCTTAGTTTTCATATAGTGCGATACACTTCCTCATCTACTACAGTATTGATATAAGTGCCATAATCCTCCTATCTATTGATTCAATAGAAAAGCAGAAGTTTGACATCCCTTGTGAAACTAATAGAGAGTTTAAGGAAAATGAGTAAGGAACATACTCAGTTTCCTTGTAAATCCTTAAATGTATGACTAAAATTAAATATTTTAAATATTCTTTAAAAAATAAATTTTAAACATTGTTTTTAAATTTACAAATCACAGGAATAAGAAATAAAAAATATTCGAATTTAATTAAATAAAATATTACAAGTTGCTTCTTCTAATAGTTTTAGGAATCTATGCCCGTCTCACAATTCATGCATGAATATGATTAGCAGTTTCATGTGTAAATATCATAAAGTGCATATTGAATACAAGGAATGCAATATGCACTAGCTTGGAAAGGGCTAATGAAATAGACATTACAGGCGCAATGCACTTGCGTATCATCATTTGGACATGCAAGTTTTATTAAATAAACCACCGCAATTGAAATTAACTAAGAATGTTTACTTGACGACTTGATTTAAGATGGTTTGAACTTTGATATGTAAAAAAAAATCCAATGTAGGCCGAAATATCTTTTCCGATGTTTTTATATGTTGACTTAAATGTAGTTTGCACTAATGAAGTATCAGATAATTAAATAATCAAGAAACTAACGAATGAGAAAAAAATAGAAAAGTGGAAATATTTTCTTTTAAAAACTGAGTTTTTAAATAAAAAAAAAATGAAAAAAATCATTGAAACAAAAAAAAAATGAAAATTTTGAAACAGAAAAAAGTTGCAAGATTTTTTATTAGTGAAAGAAATTATTTTTAATTGTAAATTTTATTTTTTAAGTGTGTTTTTCATACAGTTAATTCTGAACAATTATTTTTTAATAGTTCTTATTTATGAAAGGAAAGAAGTTTGGTAAAAAAAATTGAGATTTAACTCTTATTTTTCTATTTTATGAATTTTCGATTTGAAGAACTATTTTACTCGTTCCTGTACGAGTTCGTAAAAACAAGAACCATGTGGATATTTTCATTACTTCGCAAAAGAAACGAATACTGATGTTTTGTGTCTAAAACGAGTCTTAATACAGTTGTATAAAAATAAAGAATATGTTTCATTGAAAAATAAGTGTTATTCACAACATATAGACAAAGTAAAATATTTTTCCCAACAGTTTTAGCAATATTTGAATCTATGTTGATTAAATTGAGTAAAAATAAATTTTTAATCCTCTTTAATAACCATATGCATCCAAAATTATACAATAAATTTATAACTATGTAAGAATTTTGAAAATATATTATGAGTTGAATTCAGAATTGAAAAACCGAGACAGATAAATTTAAATAAATATTTCAAGATAATTTTAATAATGCAAATTTTTCTTAAACAGGCTTTAAAGCAAGTTTATATAAAATTTATAATGCATGTAATTTTCCATTTTAAAATTTCTTTATTAATTTTAAATTGTTTAAAAAAATATGAGGAATTACATCTTTCCAAATATTTTTGTGATATTGTTTAATACTTGGAAGGTTTAGAAAAGGAATATTGGAAATTAAACTTTAGATTATGCTATTTCATTACATACATTATATCTGTTGGTGAGGAATAATTGGAAATAACTAAATAAAGTTTTATTCTTATAAATTAAATATTATTATTATTAAATTAGTTTTATTTTGTTAAATAACATATAAAGTACTATTCTGTTTATACTCAAACAGTTTGAAAACAAATACGCAAATATCATTTCCATACTTTATATTATCATTAATGTTTGGTTATTTTAAATGATTAAGTTTTACCAAGCTTCTCCTGGCATAATTTACATTTGTAAATCAAATTTATAATAATAAGTTTATATTTCAGCTTAACCGTAATTTTTTAATACCAACGCCATAAATTCATCATCTAATTCAAATATATATTTAGAAAATATATTTTTGTGTATGAATATTGTATATAGTTTTCATACAATAATATCAATGATTTTAAATATTTTTAAAATTTTAAATAGAATAAAATGTTATTATTCTAGCAAATTAAAACACAGTTTCTTGTTATTTTTTTCTAATGTTGTACGTCCAAAGATAAAAAGTTAAAATTATGAATGATAAACGTTTTGTTGTTGTTATCGTGTTAAATGTTATCATGTAATGTGAGATAAACTCTTCGTTATTGTTATACCACTATTGTTTATCATTAAGGAAATAAAAACATGTAAGCAGGCAAAGTGACAAACAGCAGGCATTTGTTACTTTGTAAATTATGAAATTAGACTTTAATTTTCCTTTGGTTATCAAATTAAGACATGAAACGAAATTATATCTTTCTCTAATAATGTGTGCCTGTGAAGAGCAATTATTACATCTCTGAATTTTTATGTAAACATGTACAATTCGTATATTTTGGGGATATCTAGAGGAGACATATCAAAATTTAACTTAAAATTATGTATATGCATATATATATATATATATATATATATATATATATATATATATATATATATATATATATATATATATATATATATATATATATATATATAACTGAAAAGGATACTAAAAATATTATATATTAATTTTAAAATTGCTGGTTGGATATATAAGAAATAAAATATTTGTTAAAATACTGAAGAAATAATTTTTTCTTAAATTCAAATAATATATTTTCATGTGATCAATTTTATCATGATAAAAAGTAAATTTATTTTCTCTCATTATGTCCACTATTATATTATAAGGTGGAAGTCTAATTAATATATTTTAAAGAGCAAGGACAAAATTCTTGTTGCTTCTTGGGAATGACAATGATTCTTCAATTTACTTGTATGTGAATAACAAGTATATGATTGTATACGAATAACAAAAAAATACTAAATATACCACACTGAAGTTATAAACAGTAACTATACTTTCCAATTTTGTATTGTTATTATTAATGATGATATCACAATAGCTTTGAAATGGATCTATGATTTTCGAAGCAAGATTTTCTATATTTAGACTAATCAAGGCTTAACAATGGAAACTGGATGTTTTCGTTTTCTGCTTTTACATTTACTAAAATGTGGGTACTTTAGAATTTCCTTTTAAACAACACATCAATACTTCTCACTATATATATATATATATATATATATATATATATATATATATATATATATATACATATACATATATATATATATATATATATATATATATATATATATATATATATATATATATATATATATATATATAAACAAGTGAAGAAATATTTTACATGATTTATTTTAATAAAAATTTATTTCAAATAAAATATTTTTGAAAAAATATGAAAGTTATCTTTTATGTAGGGCAGAGATATTTATACTATTACAAGCTGACCCAGCCACGCGTTGCAGTGGCTGAGTAATTATAATACATTGAATCAATTTTTTACTAACTCCTTGATACAATCAAATAAATACTTTCTAAAAAAATTTAAAATAGGTTCATTCATAAGAGATTAAAAATAAAACGTTTCACCAAAATTTAAAAGTAATAGGTAAAGTATCGAAATTTTGAAATTAAGCACAAATCAACAAATACTTTCTGAATTTACATTTTATTCATCTTATATTAAATTATAGTTTGTAATCAGTGACTTACTTATAAAATATATTATATAAATTAAAAACATCTAAAAATAAATTTGTTATAAATGAGGTAGATAACATTGACATGGAACTATTATTTTTTCAATTTTAAATTATTAAAACTAAAAAAAATTTCCGAGGCATTATACTGAAATAAAGAACAATTAAAAGAATTTATCATTTGAATAAATAAATTAGATCAAAATGTACTGCTGAAAAAATTATAATTATCAAATTATAAAATAAAAATTAAAGGCTATCAAGAAATACTTACATGTTTTCGAGGTAGTATGAAAATTAGTAGAGAAAAACAGTAATAAATAAAATTTTATTTTACTATTTATAATATTAAAAATATTCAAACTGAACACCGCACAATAATAACACAATACAAAGTATAATTATGAAAATGATTCACGAAAAATTGTTATAGTATGATTATACATTATGAAAATATATGTAAATTCTATAATTAATAACGCGCATGCGCGCGCACGTTGAATTTCTCGAAGATGGTAAAATCTAGAAAAATAAACGCGTCGCCATCTGCCGAATACCTGTGCAACTTAGATGCTAAACCGCCATCTATTAGGAACTTACATAACTAACCAATAAATAAACACTAATGTCGTATAATAAATATTGAGATCAATTATTAAGAGATAAAAACAATTCTATCTTTTAAGTTGGACCATATTATAAATGGTTACAATATTTTATCAAAATCCGTTCAGTAGTTTCGGAGTTTATCGGGAACATACATCGTGACACGAAATTTTTATATATATAGATATTATTCAAAATGCTGATCTTTTCTTACATTTGAATATTGATTACAATATTAATTGTATAACCCAATATTTATTAACACTGGTAGAAATCTTAATAATAATTTATCATTTTGTTGTGAATTCCATTAAGCTGAACTTTGACATAAAATATAGTATAAATAGAAACAAAATAAAAACATTTTGTAAGTGTGGTATATTAATATTAAAAAAAACATAAAAAAGGGAATAATTCGTTCATGCAAAATTACTTAAATATGATGTCCTTTCAATAAAAAAGAGTCTATGTAGATTATTTTAATAAAATTTCATTACGAAAATGTAGAATAGCAGAAATTGTGTTTACTATTTTATACCATAATTATATTCTAAATATCATACAACTAACAGAACTGAGGTAAATAGATTTAAAAGATTTGAAAAAATAAAATATTCGTGGGGAACGTGAGCTCAATATGTACTTACATTTTTATAATAAATTTGTATGTCTAAACAGAAATTTCGAAATTTGTTCTGTGAAAACTTTACTTTATTATAGGAAAAAGTAAGTCATTTGGCTTCCCTAGAGAATTACTAAAATGCTGATTTATTCTACGAAAACAGCAATTCTGTGTCGCAGGTGTTTGTTAGTTTTTTTCTTTTTGAAAAAGAAGTTAAAGTATTTGCTAAAATTACTGATGCATTTTTTTACATCAGTTTTTTAGAATTTTTTCTCCCGAGACATTTTCAACTGAAATTGAACTATTAGCATATCACGGAAAATATTCAAAAACATTTAGAAAAATATTTAAAAACATCTTCATTTTTGTATGAGATGTCTAATTCAAATATTGAATATTTTGTTTTAAGTTTATTTTTAACCACTTCAAGGGTTCACGTTTAAGGTAGATGTTGCAAAAGGAGTTGTTAAAGGGAAGATTAAAATACTGCCCATTCAATTACTTGGCAGGTGAAAAAAGAAAAAAAAATTGAATCATGACGTTTTATAGAAAAAAAATTTCCTTGAATATTACCAACAGTGTTAACAAATAAAACGTATTTATTTTCAACAGAATCTGATATCGATTTTAGAGAATTTCCTTATCAAAAGATAATACGTTTGTGCATTTATACATACAGCTTGAAGCAATATTGAGAAACTTTTATTGTGTTGTTGTTGTTGCTTATGACACTTGGACAAGCCAAGCTCGCTTATGCCGTTGGCTGTGCGAATTAAGTCAATAGAGAGCGTCTTTCGTTTGGATCAGAGTACCACGAAGGTGAAAGTACGACTTTGCTCTATTAAGGTGCCTCGTCATTTTGAACCACGGTCAGGTGACGAGGCCACACCTGAGCTGGCACCCTCCTCTCCACATCCACGCCACACCAGCGGAAGGACTTTGGACGTCACAGATGAACGATGGACACGTCTCCAATCCACGGAATCTCCAGCAACCCAGTGAAGGAGAGTACACCGTGGTCACCCTCCCAACCACTGCCCGCGGCAAATGATGCTTCAATTTGCTGAGCTTACGGGAAGCGGCGCGAAGCTACTGAGCCACTGGAGCTCTAACTTTTGTTGTAAAAATGACATAGTTATTTATATTACTTATAAAAACTATAAACAATATAAATAGTTATTTTCTTCACATTCTAGTTAAGTGTGAAAAATTTCAGCGTTTTACAAGAGTTATGCTGCGAAATCAAATCAAGAGCTCCAGTAATCAAAAAATAATGGCTATCATTCAAATTTTTAGTTAAATCGTTCCTGAGTTAGATTCAAATCCTATGTATGGATGTTTGTTGTAGTCCAAAATCAACTTTGAATGGAAGAACCCACTGAATTGAACCTCCCGCAAAAAATGACCATAGATAGATAACCAAACAAGAAGCATGTCAATATATTTGGTTTTTTTGCTTCACGATCTGTTATTATTTCCTGAATCGAACAAAGAGAGTGATGACAGCTTATTTGGGTGGAATTTTCTGATGTATTTTCAATGAGTACAATTTCTTAGTGTGATGATTATTAGCCAAAATGTGAATGCATGTTGGTTTTTCTCTCTTCAACTTTGGCATCATCCTGTAGCTTGTTAATATTAAAAGATGGAATTGCTTCAAATTGATACGATCAATGAATTTATCGTATTGAGATGAATTATACAAATAAGGTAGTAACTGATTATCAATAATAGGGTTAATGTTATTAAATATTAATCGAAACAGAATTTAAGAAAAAACGAATGTTTTTCAGCACTTAATCAGTGTAGATCTGCTCAACTCCTCTCATCAAAATTTTGATATTTGAATTAGTTTTGAAAGAGATTCTATTACACTGCTGGATAATTGCTAAGGACGAATAACACAATCATCCACAGCAACCACAAAATGAAAGGAAGCAAAATGAGGAAAATAAGATAAAGTGCGGGATATAGTAAGAAGAAGAATGCGTATGCAAACTTTTTTTCTACGTCTGTTCATCACGTGATAGCGTTCATAAGAGCTTTAAAGGTTCTGACGCGTGTGGACAGTTGTTGTTTCAAATCAAAGTTTTACAGGAAAGATTTAATAGACGAACTTGAAATTTTTGGCATGTCTTCCCGTCATGACTTAGATGATTTTATGCAAGGCCGAATTATTGGAAAGATCGAAGATGGGCGAAAAATAACAGATGTTGCCAGGGAGTTCGACATCGCTCACAGCGTTGTTTCACGGCTGCGGAAGTCATTTAAAACTACTGGAATGTGTAGTAGGCGGCACGGGGCAGGTCGTGTTAGAAGAACGACGCCTGCAGAAGACAGATATATCATCCTATCAGCAAAAAGGAACAGGCGCACCGCAATTGAGCAGGTGGCAAATCAGTTTCTTGCTGTCTCAGGAAAGCAGATCTCCCGAAAAACTGTTGCCAGACGTTTCAGGGGAGGAGACCTGTTGTGTATACGCCCGCAGACCTGTTGTGTATGTTCCATTGACCAGACAGCACCGTACTGCCCGTTTGCAATGGTGTCGTGAGCATCGCAATTGGACTGAACAGGACTGGGCATGCGTACTATTCTCAAATGAGAGTAGGTTCAGTCTGTCATCGGATTGTAAACGCCAACTGATCTAGCACGAGAGTGGTACTGCTTATCGTCCAGAAAATATCCAGGAAAAGGACCGATATCCGACATGCAGTGTCATGGTGTGGGCCGGCATCATGATCAATGGCCGCACGCCCCTACATGTGGTTGCGAATGGGACTATGACGGGTCAACGATGCATTAATGAAGTTCTACATCCTCATGTTCTTCTTTTCCGTGGTGCTGTCGGTGATAAATTTGCTTTTATGGACGACAACGCAACATGTCGTCGAACATTCGCTGTTCAGGATTGTCTAGACAGCGAGGGTATTCAACGCCTCGTATCGCCATCACGTTCTCCAGATCTAAACCCCATTGAAAGTATGTGGGATGCTTTGGGGAGGCAAGTTGCTGGTTGAAACTATCCTTCGACAAACAAGAGCACCCTCATCCGTGCACTCCCAGAGGAATGGGATAAATTGCTTCAACAGCTGCTGGATAATGTTGTGCAAAGTATGATACGACGTGTGGAATGTTGCATCACACTCCACGGTGGACATATCCCATACTGATACCTTTCTTCAAGGTGCCTGCTGACTTTTAGATGCATTGTTCCATTTTTCCGTATGCAGCATCAAATGAACATTTTTTTTCTTTCAGATGTTTCATAGCTTTTGTACTTTCCAGAACAATAAATATTCTTTATTCTAATGTCTGAACAGTGTGACAACTATATTTTATCTTACTAGGCCTCATGTGTCTCGCTTAATGTTATGCTACATTGCAATTTGTGATCCGTCCTTAGCAATTGTCTAGAAGTGTGTAATATTCTATATTTAAATATATTTATATAAATATTTAATTTATTTATTTTAGTATGTTTAAATATATAATTTACTTATATGTATTTTTAAATTTAATTACATTCATTATATGTAATATTTATTTTTATCATTATACATATATTACATCTTTAATGCAGTTTTAAAATCATTATAGATAGATAGATAGATACAGATATATATACACACACACCTACATACATACACACACACACACACACACACATATATATATATATATATATATATATATATATATATATATATATATATATATATATATATATATATATATATACAAGCTGAACCAGCCACGCGTTGCAGTGGCTGAGTTTTTATAATACATTGAATCAATTTTTTACTAATTCTTGGGTGCAATCAAATTAATATTTTCTAAAAAAATTTAAAATAGGTTCATTCATATGAGATTAAAAATAAAACGTTTCGCAAAAATTTAAAAGAAATAAGTAAAGTATCGAAATTTTGAAATTAAGCACAAATCAACATATACTTTCTGAATTTACATTTTATTCACCTTATATTAAATTATAGTTAGTAATCAGTGACTTACTTATAAAATATACTATATAAATTAAAAACATCTAAAAATAAATTGTTATAAATGAGGTAGATAACATTGACATCGAACTATTATTTTTTCAATTTTTAATTATTAAAACTAAAAAATTTTTCCGCGGTATTATACTGAAATAAAAAAATTAAAAGAATTTATCATTTGAATAAATAAATTAGATCAAAATGTTCTACTGAATAAATTAATAATTATCAAATTATAAAATAAAAATAAAAAAAATAAAAGGCTGTCAAGAAATACTTACATGTTTTGGAGGTGGTATGTAAATTAGTAGAGAAAAACAGCAATAAATAAAATTTTATTTTACTATTTATAATATTAAAAATATTCAAACTGAACACGCACAATAATAACACAATACAAAGTATAATTATGAAAGTGATTCACAAAAAATTGTTATAGTATGATTATACACCATGAAAATATATGTATCATGAAAATATATGAAAATATATATGAAAATATATATACATCATGAAAATATAATAATAAAAATATATGTAAATTCTATATTTAACCACGCGATTGCGCGCGCACGTTAATTTTCTCGAAGACGTATAATCTAGAAAAATAAACACGTCGCCATCTGCCGAATACTAGTGCAACTTAGATGCTAAACCGCCATCTATTAGGAACTTACTGAACTAAACAATAAATAAACATTAATGTCGTATAACAAATATTGAGATCAATAATTAAGAGATAAAAACTATTCTATCTTTTAAGTTGGACCCTATTATAAATGGTTACAAAATTTTATCAAAATCCGTTCAGTAGTTTCGGAGTTTATCGGGAACATACATCGTGACACGAAATTTTTATATATATATATATATTTGTGTGTGTGTGTGTGTGTGTGTGTGTATCGAAAGCTTCGGGTTAAACTACTGTTATGATGAAATTTACTTAGATTAAATTTAAATGTATTACTCAAATAAATAAAAGTTTAAAATAAAATAAGTTAATAAAAATTATTAAAAAAATATCAAAAGTAAGTTTTCAAATAAATTAAAAATGTTATATAAAATAAAATTTTCTTTTAAAATTAGGAGCATCTTTACTTTATTCTTATTGAATTTATACTTATTGAGATTAAAACTTTCAATAAGTCAATCAAAATTAAAATTTTTAAATTGTTTGCTTTAATTTTTTTTTGAACTTCGACTATTTTTATCAAATTATAGATTTTTATTTCCATTATTTTCAATTCTAGTACTAAAATATAAAAACACTTTGTAATAAATCATTAAGATATCGCCCTCTATCTTAATAAACGTCTGTCATAAAGATGTGAATCCCATATATTTATAATCTCTTTATAAATATATAACCTTAAAAATTTCCAATGAAATAAAAGGATTTTCCTTTTCAATTTAAATATTTTATTTCCTAATTTCAGATTATAAAGCTGGTGGAGATTTTAAGTATGTTTCATTACTTTCTGTCTGATAAACTTTCCTCTAAATAGAAAGATTAAAAAATTTATTCACAACACTTTGGCAACCATTAGGAGTTTTTAAGCAAGTAAAGAAAACTATTTGTTCTTATTTCAACTAAAAACTTAGATTTAAAAATGTTGGCGTTAATTTTAAAACTACTTTTTCTACCATCAAATAATATTACTCTCGTTAATAATTGTACAGTGTGTGTGTGTGTTATTCTTAAGCCATTTTCCAAATACTTAGAATTAAATTAATAAAGGAAATTTACATGTATATATTTCATTTTTATAAACAAACTTTTAATTTTCTTCTAACATTCTTTAAACTTATTTAATTTAAATATTACATATAACTTTTTACTACCATAAAACTTTTATGTGTTCATTCATTGCAATCTAGATATCATATGCATTGTACACTTTTATAATGAAACTAAATTATAGTATTATAATAAAATTATCAACACTTTTGATGAATAAATTTTCTTCTTCATGTATTTTCTAAGGAATCTGCCAAGGAATTCAAAGGAAACATTGAAAAATAATGAAAATTATATACAAAATTATATACAACCAAAAACTTATTTAGTAAAACTTATTAGTTTAATAATTTCATATCAGTTTCTTCATAAAACAAAACCAAGTACTTTTTTCGAGGAAAAATATGAAGTAAAAAATAATAAATATTTAATCCTCTATTATTACATCAACTAGAAATGCCATGTATTTAAATTAAAGTTCATTTATTTCCCGCACACACCGCTTCCAAAATCATTGTATTGATAAAGATTTGAAACTGAATAATACATAAGAAGGACATTGTTCAAAAATTAAATCAGATTACTTTAATTAATCTTATTGAAGAGAGGAGTAAATATATTTTTTTTAATTTTAGGAATGTAATTATTTGTATACTAACTTTACTTTAAACTAAATAGTGAAGTATAGGAAAAACGGATCTTAATTTCGTTTAATATTAATACAATGAACTGTTTTCAAAAGGTATGCAAAAGGCTGCTTATGCATTATATGAAAAAGAAGATTTTTCAATTTTAACACATCATGACGAATGTTCTATAGATTTCTTTCGATTTACACCACAAACACTTATGAACTAGTTACGTACAACCTGTACAGAAGAACTAAATATTCATCAGCGATTTTAATTCAAATCATGTGAAATAATTTCAAAATAAAAAATTATTCCTGACATAATGTGTGAAATAAATATGAGAAACACTGCGAAATGTTACAAAAGTGTTTAAAGTAACACATTTAGGTATTTCAAAAACGAGATTGTATTATCACATACCTCTTTTAAATAACATGATCTTATCAAATATTAAATAATAGGCGAATTTCTAACATTTATTGTGCAAAAAATTAAATTGTTTTACTTAAACCTGTTATGTTAAGGAAATGATGAAATAGGCGACATGTCACTAAATTTGTGCATTAGAATTCGAAACAACAAACCTTCCATTGCGCTCTTCAATGTACTGCCTGAACCTCGTTATATTATCTTTAATTAGCACATTTAAACATTGACATAGTGGCAAATGTAAGAACTTGCATAGTTAAAGGATTTGAAAATTCAAATTCATAAATCAGTTAAAATTACAGTCAAAGTTACAGTTATGTCTATTCGTATATGGTTTTTTGTCTATTCGCATACGCTGTTTTATCAAATACTTATGAGAATTGAATGAGGGCGTTCTGGAAATTGTTGTTGTTACTAATGACACTTGGACAAGCCATGCTCGCTATGCTTTGGCTATGCAAATTTAAGTCAATTGGGAGCGTCTTTTTATATATTGATAGGCTACTATTCAAATGGTTACATTTGATTTGGACCATAGTCGAGTAGTACAGCTTTCTAGCATTAATCAGAGCACCATGAAGGTAAAAGTACGACATTGCTTTACAAACATGCCATAGGGACCCGTTTATAGGGTAGGCAACCATTTACACCTCATTCATACAAGGAAAGGACAAAGACAGGATAGATAGAGAGAGAAGGTACATCCATGCCCGAACCGGGATTCGAACCCAGGACCTCCTTATCCGCAGTCAGGCACGCTGACCACTAGACAAGTTGGGCGGTGTTCTGGAAATTCCTTTAGTTATTGATTACCGGTTTCTTCGAGGGAAAAAACAAGATAGATATTATTTGCTGGTATAGTTAACTAGGATCTATTAACATATTTGCCCGTTCGGTACATACTATATTTAAGTTGGTAAATATTTGTTCGGAACTTCATCTACATATGAGATAACCTAACATTTGACATTTTTAAAGGGTTCTTTTGAAAAACTATCACACAGTTATGTACCACACATAGAATGAACAATGAGATATTCCTCAATAATGGAATGAACAGAAGTAAAATATACTTCCCTTTAAAAAATGTTTGTTAGCAGCTACTGTAAAATATATAGATTAAATTTCGTGTTTCCAAATAATTCATCAAAATATTTTATTTCTTTCGAGTGCTTACTCATTAATTTGCTTAAATTTTAATAGCTCAAAATTTTCAATTTAATAATTAAAAAAGAAATGAAGTTTACTTCAAATGAAGATATATAAATGCTGTCATGAATTTAATTCAGTTAATAAATTAATTTCATTCTAAAATTTTATCAAATTAAATTATATAAGCAAAATATATTTTAATACACTAAAATTAGAAATAAAAAAGTCATATAAGTAAATTTAATTAATATAGATTAATTTATTTATCATAATTAGTTTAGAACTAAATTGCTATCATTAAATTTAATTTGAGTATTCTTTCGTACACACACATTCTCTTTCTCTATTTTCACTAAATCATAATGAATTGTAGATTCAACTTTAAATTTTAAAACAGTAAAAAGAAGAATGATATTTTATATGATTAAAATTAAAACTTTACTTACTGAATTTTCACTTGGTGGCAGTGGAGATGAGCTTTGACTAATTTAATGAATTAAGTACTTTGACTCCAAGGGAACATGATATGATTTTTTATTTACCAAAATGCTGTTCAAAAACTCACTTTTTTGTATTGTTAGGAATGAATGCTCGTACTTATAATTATAATATGTATTTGATTTATAAAAAAACAGGAATATATTAATTCAAAATTAAATTTTTTTTAATAAACATGTTTAATTAAAAGTTGAGGCGAAAAATGAAAGGCACTATGCATCATCCAGTATTAAAAACTTGAATTACTTTGATCCAAGAGCCTGATATACATTTTTGCTGACACAGGGAGAGACGTTTTTATTTCTTGAACACTCATGTATAGAAAAAATAATTATAAACTTTTTGCAATATTTAAATTTTTATTTATTTTTTTCAATAAAAAATACGAGTTCCACAACTTTTTTTAAATTGACTGACTTTTTACTTTAAATGAAAAAATATATTATTTATATTCCATTTTCTTATGCCTCATTTTTGTACCATTAATCAGCTGAATTATTTATGTTATTTTGTGAAATTCTGTAATTCGTTCTATTTTATAATCTAAGAATGAATAACAGAATTGTAAACTTTATTTCGTATTTCAGTGGACAATATTTTTATTAATAAGCCATCACTATATTGGAATTTTTTTAACTATTATAATACAATTAGACGATACTTAACAGTAAGGCTATTTAATTATTCAAAAACTAATTTTTATAATTATTGCTATTTTTATTTTTAAATAATTATAACTAGGAAAAACAAACTAAAAATCACAAAAATAGCATAACTTGTTTAAAATGATGGTAATTTGTATGAAAATATGAAAATTAACTTAATCGACATTAAAATAGCTCCATAAATAAAACTGCCTTTTAAAAATCATTATCACTGTGCTCAGAGTATCTGAGTATTCTGAAACCAGGATAAAAAAGGTATGTTTCTGAGGAAGACAAATTCCATTTGATATTCTGAGATTTCTACCATTAACAGCACATTCGAAACTAGGTTAGAAGGATATTGAAGGACTACAAAAAATTATTTGATACTAATTGGTAAGTGTAGCAGCCGAATGTTGTTGAAGTTTTTAAACATCTAAACTGCATTGCCCTTCTAAAGGACTTTTGGAATAATATTTCATGACTTATCAGCCATTATTTCCCTAAAGCACAAACGTCTCCATCACGTGATCATAATTCATGTGACTTCTGTCTGTGGGGTTATTTGAGAGATATTGCGTTCAATTCTCTGATTGCAAACTAAGTTGAGTAGCATTACGCTGCTATGTATTCTGACTGTAACCCTGAAGAAACTTCGATCATGGTGAACATAGTTTTCAGTTTGTCATGGCAAACACTGGATAACGTATTGAACATGTTTTATGGCAGTTTCAAGAATTTTAAAAACCGATTTGTGATTGATATTTTTATGGGGTTTTAGTTCAGGACAATTAAAAATTAATTTAATTTAATTAAGGCTATTTTATGCAGTTTATGCTGCTGAACAGCAATTTAAATCCGATTTGATTCATACTTTTTATGAGGTGTTTGGACTCAGGACAATAAAACATTAACTTTTTCCAATCGATGATGTATGACCTTGCTTTTGTAGATGAGCTTACGTAACTAACCGTATTACATCTGTTCAATCGCGTGTATTAAGGATTTAATTTAAGTATATTAAATTGATTTCATGTGTAATTGACATCTTAATTTTGAATGATTCATCGATTTAATCTATTCATCTATTGACAATGTTTAATGATTCACCTATAATTAATAGTTGAATTTTTTAAAACAATTATGTTTATAATGGCACGTATTGCTATAATCTGAAATTATATTTTATGCCAAACAATTTTCCTTTCTTTAATAATATTTTGTTTAAATTTTACGTCATCCTGATCAGTGATTCTTTCTTTTATAGTGATTTAAAACTTTAACTTTAATTATAGTCATCCTGTATGAACAACATTATTTGTTGTAATTAATGTTATGTGTTATCATGTTATGTGTCTGAGCATTTGTTAAAACTGAAAAGTAATTTAATGAAGCATAATAGTAAAAATCAGAAAAAAATAAAACTAGAATTTCCCTGATATTCAAAGTTATACATACATTACCATTAAATCTAATTAACAAGTACAATTTATTCAAATTTGTAAGTACAAAAATAATGAGCTATTGTATTTTTGTCGAAAGCACATATAATGGTATGGATATTATGAGAATTATAAAAGATATCTTGTAAAGACACGGAAAAAGAAAAAAATAATGAATTCTATAACTCTAAAAAGGTACGAACAATAATGAACAAATGACACTTGTAATTAAAATGAAGAGCACCTTACAACTCGGAAGTATATCATTAAATCTTGCAAATGAGCGCTTCTTCCACTCTAGTCGACATAATGATTTTTGTCATGATTTACAAGGAAGTTTTTTTCATATAGGAGCAATTCAAATATTAACACAACAGAAGAATTGTTTCGAAATTTCTGGATCTTGTAGCATTATATTTTCTATTATTTGATTTAAAGTATCTCTAAGATTTATTTTGTACTTAGAATTTAAATTAAGGGATATATCTAAGTCATTAGGAATTGTTTTTAATAAATTCCGTAACTATAACTGCAATTAAGGATTTACTATCACAAATAGATTAAAATGAATTTGGCGAGGTAAACCTTAAAAATAAAACTATACTATTTTAGAAGTAATTACCTCAAATCTGCAAGCCATTTATTCAACAATTTTATGTGATATAATCTACTTAATCTACTTTATGTAATATAATCTTATAGACTTCCTAGGGATAGGAAAAATGTTTAATCTTATTTTAAAATTAAATAATTGCAATTAATACAAAGTAACTTATTGTGTGATTTTATATAAATTTCAAAGTACATTGAATTTCTCTCGTTATCGGTCTTTATATGGCTATGATATTAAATAAACCAGCTACTAGACATAAAAACAAACTTTTTTCACAATTACGCTAATGTAGTTGATGCAAATGATTCAAGTTTCGAATTTTTTTGGTAAAATTAAAATTAATTATAACCATTGTTGTGGTGAGATTTGGAAATTTTAGAAGAATTCCGAGGAAACACAGATTCCTTTTTTTTTAAATAATTGAATGGCAGAGATAAATTCAAAACAAAAATACAATAAAAATTAATAAATTATTTTAGTAACTTAGTTACAAGAGAAATTTACCTTTACAATCAAAACATTCTTGATTAAATATTTGAGATTCCAACATAATTATTTGTTTTATGACAATTACACATTAATATATCATAATTGAGTGTGACCAGACGGACAAGGAACGAGAGATCAGACTCACCCCTTTTAGAAGTAGCAGTGTGGTGTCTCCTTACATCTATGGCATTACCGGCTCAGGATCTCGCTTGGCTTGCTCATTGCTCATGAGCTTTCCCTCTTTTCTCTGCTATCTCTCCTCAGACTTTACCGTCTCTTCTTCTACTCATCTATTTGTCGGACATCTGCAGCTCCATTCAGGAAAGTCGAGGCAGGGCTCCTACTGGACAGGGCAGTTATACTCCGTTTACAACTAACATCTTTTTAGCTTCTCATTATGCTCAATGAGGACCCAGTCCTCAATTGTGGACTCCTTTTCTATGTCGGGCTTCTCTGGGGCTTCTGTGTGTCTTCTCCATTTTTAGATGCAGTTTTTAATTCTCGTCTTAGCTCCTCCTCTTCACACCATTGGTTTTCCAAAGTTCCATACTACCTCCTACACATCAATGGGATAGGTCAGAAATCTCTCTCCCTCAATCCCGACTGGTCAGATTTACAAATTAAACATATCATAAAACATAAACTTCCCTTGCAATTTTCTCAAGATCATCCATCCATTCCGAAAGGAAGAATTTATTCCTTTATTGCACTTGTCTCATTGTGCCAATTTTTATTACATCCTTTTCTTTATATTATTACAGCTTAGTTTGAAAGGAAAAGAGGAAACTCTTCAATTTAAAGTGCAATAAAAATATACACATCTATTTTCTCAGGGTTTGGTTATGTCTTATTATGCTACGACAACCATATTCTACTGTCAAGAATGTTATCAAAAGTAGCATATGTAGGCAATTTTAAGATCGCATTGATTAAATATTATTTTACTGGAATGGAGTTTGGCAAAAAGAAAAATTTGAGTGCTACAAAAATATTTATACCTGATTACTTTTTGTAAACATTATTTATTTTTTAAGCCCTAATGAACTGAAAACATTGATAGCATATTTCCGGACAAAAAACTGATTCATAACCAATTCTAGTTCTCTCATATGCAAAAATGGATCGGGCAGAGATTTTTGGATTTTGTTTTTTTTAGTAATCATCGATAGTTTTAAAAATTTGTATGAATTTTATTATTTGTACAGTATAGAAATACTTACCTAAATATTAATTAGGTCATATTTTTAAAAGCAATTCCATCACATACCAACAATTTGTGTGAACTTTTATTTTTACCAATGAGTTGAAAGACGAGCTAGTCCTTTACAATTCATTATAAAATTTGTTTTCAGTTTTCTTATAAACAATGAATTTTTGTATTGGTTTATAAAAATATTATTGAATAAATCCTCATATGCAAAATTAGACTTTATAGAGATTCTTGAACTTTTGTTTTGCATTCTTATCGAACATTGCACGTATGATTTGCACTTTCATTTTATTGGTATTATTTGTACATACCATGCAAACCGTTTTTTAGTGTTTCGAAGCTTTTAAGTGAATTATATGTTCTTTTTTAGAGAAACCAAAAATTTCTTCATTTCTTATCATATTCTTCAAAAAAATTAAAAAAATACAAGCTTTTCTGTAATTTTAGCAAACGCTTATTAATTAATATACAAATATATATATATATATATATATATATATATATATATATATATATATATATATATATATATATATATATATATATATATATATATATATATATATATATATATATATATATATATATATATATATATATATATACGTATATATATCCTACATTTTCATTTGTACTTAGCAAAATTATACTATTTTAATAATTTACTCAAAGCTTAATAGCAAGATGCATCTTGCTTAGCTTACATAACACGGAGTTATTGAATTAAAAGTTTAATTGTATATTTTATATTAATAGTTAAAAATAAAATGTTTAATAGTATAATTTTAATTACATAAAAGTTTCATAGTTATAAAAAGTTTAAGAGTATATTTATTTAATAATATATCATATATTTTAATAGTATATTTTTAATGACGACTAATAATAATTTTTAAAAATTATTTCAAAGAAAATTTAAAAGATAAAACAGTATGCTACACGTAAATAGAAAAGGCATAATTTAATTTGAATTTCCAAAATTCATTTCAAATACATTAATAATTTAATTATGCTTCACTGTTTCAGAAAACAATTAGTGTAAGGAAAATAGAGAACTACATTTATTTTTATAGTTGTTTTTCAGATGATTTATAAAAACCAATATTAATTACTGGGAATTCATAATTAAAATATTTTCCAAAGCAAAGCAATTTCTTGAGCAAAATATTTCAATCATGATTTTTTTCACTTTTTTCTAGAAAAAATATTTCGAAAAAAAGTTTTGCAAAAGTTGAAATTAAATTTTACC
This sequence comes from Latrodectus hesperus, assembly GCA_037975125.1. Lineage (NCBI taxonomy): Eukaryota > Metazoa > Arthropoda > Arachnida > Araneae > Theridiidae > Latrodectus > Latrodectus hesperus. The sequence goes on from CM075851.1 coordinate 113,407,208, forward strand.
TTAACATTACAATTTATATATTAATTTATGCTTTTATTATGTAACAAAATTTTTTACAGAAGTAAGTAAAAAGGTAGAAAATGCATATTTTCTTAAACTTGTTTTTCATTAAAAGCATTCAATTTTGAATTAACTATTACATTCTTTTTAAGCAAAAGTATAAAAAAAGATGTTATTTCATTTTAATATATATGCATACATATATGTGAGTGTATATAGACTTCCTAGGGATAGGGAAAAATATATTTATATAAAATATAATACATACATTTTTTTTTATAAAATGATAATTTTTTTCAAGACTTTACTGATAAATAATTTCATATTAAAATTATGAAACGATAAAAATGCTTGTTTTGGTGGACCAAAGTAAATTTTCCACATCAAATGAGATATTTACTATTTTCTTCTTATAAATGTGAATTAATGTTTGTATCTTTTTGATAAATAAATTTTATGTATAAAAATAGTATATTTTATTTAAAAAAAACCCTTTTCAATATAGTTAAAAGAGTATTTTATGAAAATATATTAAACAGTGTTCATAAAATGAAAATAACATAAATATCTATTTATGCTATTTTCATTTTATGAACACTGCTTAACATACGCATATTCTGATTAAAAGTATCCTATCTTATAATTATCCTATAAAAATAGAAGTGAAGAAATGCAAATTTTATTATTTTTAAACGATGTTTAAACATGATATAAAGTATTTTTACGTAAGTATTTTTAATAAAGTATTTTTTAATTGTATAATTCTAAATATCTTATAAGTAGCTGCTAATTTAATTTTAAAAAAAATTAAATTGATTATATTTTTTGAGTTGATGAAGGTAAGTTTGATAATTTGCCTTGTTGAATTAAGATTAAGATACCGCTAATTAAAATAATAAATATTTTTATATGAGAGTAAAAGAAGACTTGGTTTTTCTTCTTTTTCAAAAAAGTAATTAATAGTAATTTTCTTTTTTTAAAAAAGTAATTAACAATTTTAATTACTTAATATTGAGAAGCTAAGCATTCAATATTTAAAAAAATACATTTAACCAAACAGGGGACTATAATAGATATCAAAATAAATGAATGAGGGTGCAAATTTTCACATCTCGAGCAAAAAGAAAGTAATTTGGTAGGTTATCTAGAGCAAATATGCCATAATAAAAGCCAGTGTGTATTCAACTGATAAGCAAATAAAGGAGGAAGTATAAAGATCATTTTTAGGAATAATGCAATATAATATTTCCTTCCGCTTGAAGAAAAATAAAAAGAATTTTTACTTCAAAAATAAATTACAAAAAGTTAAGAAAAAGTTATGAAATGGGAAAAAATGAAATGAAAGAAATATGAGTAACAACTGTTTGAGGGGTAAAAACTATTTACTTTTAAATTTTCGGTGAACAGATGGTACACGACAGATTGGGATAGAAAAAAAGTTGAAAATGTCATTAGTTTTACTGAAAAATATTGAGGAATTCGGGATTCTCTTATTAATTTCTGCTATGTTATTCGACAGAAGAACAATAAATATAAAGTTATTTATATCTTATGGTTTTCTTGTAATTGTAAATTCATTTGGTTCTTAATCAATCATTTCTAATATTTCCAATCATTTTCGATGCAAATTACATTTTCCACTCCATTAACTGAGACCAATCATATCCTTTCTATGTTTTCTCCACCATTTAGAAAACCTATAAACTCTACATAAATAAATAGTATAAATGTAATAAAAATCAATAAAATTATCATAATTTATAGATATACGATCAATTTATACATAAAATAATTATTATTATGAAAATACTATGTTTTCTGTAATAGTTATATCAAAATATATAGCTTTTGTTCAAATCATAATAATTAAATATTCTTGTTCAATTTGCGTAATTTTAGATTCCTCAATTAATGATTTCAAAATATAATTTAATTTTAGCAGAATACTTAATTTTGATTTGATTAAAGATGAAAATGAATCCATATAGTTGAAATGTTTTGTAAATTTATCCACAAATTGAGATTTCATAGCTAATGCCAAAAGCTAATTCATACAATATTCAAGGAATTATTTCATTCAGTAGCAAATGCTTAACTTTCTATGCTGAAATCTTTAAGTAACGACTGTTATAATTAAATTTCGAAATGCTTGTAATTTAATTTGAAGTTTTGTTTGATATCTCAGCTGTATTCTTTCATTTATTTTCTTCTGCATTTGTATTCAATTTGTATAGTTTGTATTTAGTACCTGACTTTTTATACCCGTAGGTGACAGTCTATTAGGTGAAATTTTTTGCATATTAACTTCTGAAGATACATCTAAATCTAAAAATGTTTTTGCAGGATTGAAATGTTTGTTTTTTAAGCAGCTAACGATTTTAGGAAGATTTTTGTTACATAGCTTTGAAATTACTTAATGCTCTAATTTTTTATAACTAATATAATTTAATCATATTAGTAATTCTACTGGAATTTATTATAGTATGGTTTTAGAAAATATAAATTTGTTTTTTAACTCTAATGATTTAAATTTTTTTTTATGATTGTTAAATAATAATGGATAAAACAATCAATTTTTAAATAAAGATTGCAATTTGCATCGGCACTGGAAACCAAATTTATAGCACAACATCACAAACAATGGTCTTCGTAATAGTTAATTTTGTTGCCTTATGGTTGCTTCGCATATAAATACTAATTAGGCTACAACCGACTTATTTATGGGAATTCTGAACCGATGTCTTAATTGAGGCTTAAATGTAACAACTCTAAAATTGAAAATCAGTTTTCTGATCATTCAGCTATCATCTCAGCAATATATAGTGAATTCTAAGATTTTCAAGCTAAATTTTAAGTAACAAGAAAAAAGCTATGCAATAAATAATGCATTTGCTTATCTGTTCTGCTTTATTATGTTGTTTATTAATTTCTTAACAAAAAATTCTAACTGTTTAAAAACGTTTTTTGAAAATTTTGATTTTTAAGAGAATTTATTTCAAGGACCTGATAACAATATTGTAAGATAAAAAAAATAGTTTTACAAATCATCTTTACATTCTGCAAAAAATGTCTCATTGTGAATGAATTTTTCCAACTAGAAATAAAATATATTATAATATTTAGGTTAAAAATATTTTATATGGCATTTTAAGTCACGATGAATTTAGGCAAAGATCTATTAAATCAAAATTTAAATTTAATTTTTTCTAAGTCTGTAGGGGAATTGAGAAATATTGAATCCAATTTTCCAGATAAAAAGCCATTTCTGTATCTTCTGTCTATAAAGAAAATGTTTCCATTCTTTCAAAGAAGAATTGTGCTATAAGAAGGAAATTATTGATTCGAAACTTGATAGCATTACTTCAAATTTAGACAATTTCTGTATTCTTTGATATTTTTAGAGCTATAAGAAAATATATTAGTGTATTACTTCTATATGACTTTGAAATAATATAGAAAAAAGCATATTTTACAACATTCAGTGAAAATGCGCAAATTAATGATTAATATCTTTTAATTGTTTCCTTGTAACATTTGTTTTTACATTTTAGTACTTGAAACGGAAATGAAAATGTCAGGTTTTATAATCTAACTTGAATGTATATTAATTTAATATTATTTTTAATTAATGTAGTTTATTTCAACCATAACAAATGCTCAGTTATAATTAAAGAAACTATGATTTCATATTAATGTTACTGATATAGATTTTCTTAATACGTGAAACTCCTAATTGTGAAATAATTTATTATCCATTTCGTATTATATTGAATATTCATATGAATACACCATCTAACATTAATAAATGGGTAGCTATAAGATGTGCATAGCATTTGATTACATGTGGATTTTATTAAAATCTAGTGCTTTTGCGTGGTATATGAAGATTAAATATAATATGTGAAGATATAATGTAGTTAGTTTTGTGTAAATTTGGGGAAAAATATATTGAAATGTAATGAATTCAATGGTTTTATAAATAAATAATAAAATTTGTTAATATATTAATGGAAAATGTACTCACACAATTGTCTTAAAATTATCAAATTCACAGTACATTCTAAAGAAGTTGAAGACTATAAGAATTGAGATATGAACTTCACACTTTGGTTGCCCCCATAAATTGACTAAATGTTATCATCGGTTATTAAAGCGTGATGCATAAGAGCTAATAGAAACGACTTCAAATCATCCACAGTAAGTGTCAGCATATAGCAGGAATTACAGTGCATCCCAATACTTTGAATAAAGAAATGCAAATCCTCAATACCCTTAGATATTTTTCCTCACAAATGACAAACATGAAACCGTTTAAAACAAACCCGGTAGACTTACTTGGTGTTTAAAAGTTGAACTGTTCACTATAAACCACTAGGAAACTGTTTTATAGAAAAACGAGACATGTTACACCAATAGGATAGTTTGTCCTATTGGTTATATTATATGTATACCAATAGGATTGTTTTTCCTATAAGTTAGAAAATACTTTTTATCTGAGCGCCTTATTCCTATTATTAATGGAGGTCATGTACTTATTTAGGAAATCTTTTTATAGTATGACAGCATGTAGCTGAAGGGTTAGCGCTCTTGTCTTTGATTCAACATGGCAGTTCGTGGGTTCGAATCCCACCTTGTCTAATTAGCCTTCGTTTGCAAATAATGACCGTTAAGAGACAAATCAAACAATCAATCAGCAATGAAATGATGAAGGGTTATTTTGAAGACCGGTGGCTTCGTGGTAGCGCTTCGCGCTCCCAAGGCACAAGTTCAAGGTTCGAACCTCGGGCTGGGTAAGGTTGACTTTGTTTTCATCCCCTTATCGAGTCGATAAACTGAATACCAAACATGTTTGGGGACTGAACACTGGGAATTTCAAGTTAGGCTGATCACCTAACCGGGTTTTCGCATCCCAGGGTCCACGATCAAAAAAACAGATGCGGGCCTTGTAGAGCTTAGCCTATATTGGGTTGTTATGACACAGGCTTTTTTGTAGTATAACTTTACTTGTAGTACCCGTGCACATTATAATTAATACATTGAATGAAAACACTTTCATGCACATTTCTAAATAAGATTCTTCTATGCACTCTGGCAAATCTATGGAATGAAGACTATTACTTTCAGGATGACATCATACCATGCCATGATGAGGTCACTGACAATCCGTAGTACTACCATATGGATGGATGATGTTTTTTAAGCTTGCTCAAAGAGTTATAATCTAGGTCTAATAACCCATTTTTAGGCCAAATTTTAGCAACTCTATTGAGCCGCGTAAACTTGTCCGAATTCATGTCAAAACTGGAGACATTCTCCCAGCATTAATGGATATAAGAAACTCTAGTTGAATGTCAAAACATTGTTGAAGCCATTTCTTGAAAAGTTGCAAATGAAACTGCAGCTTAAGAGGATAACCTGTCACTTAATAAATAATGGATTCTTTCCTTCATACAATTAGTTCTAACTGTTCAGTCTCTTCTTGTAGGGCACTAAAAGTAAACATTCAATTACTGAATACAAAGTCATATTACTTGCATACAGATTTTATATAAAATTGATTACTTCAAAAAATATTTTTATAACACTTTTACTTTAATTATTTCAATTATTAAGTATACCAAATAAGTAATATGCAATATTAAATACATCAATCAATATGCTGTAACTTATATACTATGGATAATATCATACTACCAGTGTACATAAATAAATCAATATTCAGTTTTAACAGTCGTTTGAAATTCCTTTTTTTAAATTAAAGAGAATAAAATTGATAAATTAAATAAAAATATGCAATTCGAATAATTAAGTAAAATGAATTCATATGAAAAGAAAATTTAGGAAATTTAATTTTAGAAAATTAAATTAGATTATGAAGAAAATTACAAAATAATCACCATAAATTAGGCTTTTATTTTTTAGAAGTAAAGATTTAAGTAATCACCCTGGGATAAATATATTTCTTAATTAAAATTATTCATTCACTCGGACTTTTAATGGCTCAATATTTATTGTTGAACTAATTTTGATCGAGTTTTTCTCTTACATATTTTATAAATGAGGATGAATGTTTAGCACACAATTAATTTTAAATCTTGTATATTAAATATTACTCTATCTTGTATATTATGTATTCATATTAAATATCATTGGAGTATATATTTTAAGTATCAATATATTTCTAATTTAAAATAAAATTATTTGAACAAATCAAATAAAAGTTAAAATAATATTATAATTTTACAGTCTTATGCTATAGATCACTAATTAATTATTGTTGCCGAAAATCCTCAGGTTAAAATTTTGAATTTATGCTTAAATTATATAGAAATATTTAATCTGTTTTAAATCTTCAAGAGGCAGGTAATTGTTTTTAAATGTTCATAAAATTAAGAGATTGAATGAGAATACATTTTAACTGCATTATTGTATACTAAGAAGAAAGTGTATATAAAGATAATTATATATACTTATAATACACACACTAGTTAAAAGTGTCAAGCAGAATAACATTTAATTTTTTATTATTTAAGGATAAAAAGAATAGTTTTTATATTTTAAAACAAAACTTTTATACAGTTTATTGTGAGACGAAACTTTAATATTTATTTATCATTATATATTTATCAGGTATTTTATTTTCCGATTTGATATGTGAATAGCTTTCATGCAAATGAAAAACATTTTTCTCTATAATTTAATTTAATAAATCAAAAAAAGTATTAGTGCATTATACAAACACATACAAAAATGTATAAGAAATATTCCAAAATAGATATAAATAATATAATAAAATTTTTCTTGCAGTCAGAAAATTAAGAAGAGTAAACATTTTCTGTAAGAGAAATTATTTTTTTATAAATATTAGAGCAAAAAGTCTTAAACGTAACTTTTGATCCACTTTTTTGTGAGACGAAACTTTAATATTTATTTATCATTATATATTTATCAGGTATTTTATTTTCCGATTTGATATGTGAATAGCTTTCATGCAAATGAAAAACATTTTTTTCTATTATTTAATTTAATAAATCAAAAAATGTATTAGTGCATTATACAAACACATACAAAAATGTATAAAAAATATTCCAAAATAGATATAAATAATATAATAAAATTTTTCTTGCAGTCAGAAAATTAAGAAGAGTAAACATTTTCTGTAAGAGAAATTATTTTTTTATAAATATTAGAGCAAAAAGTCTTAAACGTAACTTTTGATCCACTTTTTTGTGAGACGAAACTTTAATATTTATTTATCATTATATATTTATCAGGTATTTTATTTTCCGATTTGATATGTGAATAGCTTTCATGCAAATGAAAAACATTTTTTTCTATTATTTAATTTAATAAATCAAAAAATGTATTAGTGCATTATACAAACACATACAAAAATGTATAAAAAATATTCCAAAATAGATATAAATAATATAATAAAATTTTTCTTGCAGTCAGAAAATTAAGAAGAGTAAACATTTTCTGTAAGAGAAAATTTTTTTTTATAAATATTAGAGCAAAAAGTCTTAAACGTAACTTTTAATCCACTTTATTGTGAGACGAAACTTTAATATTTATTTATCATTATATATTTATCAAGTATTTTATTTTCCGATTTGATATGTGAATAGCTTTCATGCAAATGAAAAACATTTTTTTCTATTATTTAATTTAATAAATCAAAAAATGTATTAGTGCATTATACAAACACATACAAAAATGTATAAAAAATATTCCAAAATAGATATAAATAATATAATAACATTTTTCTTGCAGTCAGAAAATTAAGAAGAGTAAACATTTTCTGTAAGAGAAATTATTTTTTTATAAATATTAGAGCAAAAAGTCTTAAACGTAACTTTTGATCCACTTTTTTGTGAGACGAAACTTTAATATTTATTTATCATTATATATTTATCAGGTATTTTATTTTCCGATTTGATATGTGAATAGCTTTCATGCAAATGAAAAACATTTTTTTCTATTATTTAATTTAATAAATCAAAAAATGTATTAGTGCATTATACAAACACATACAAAAATGTATAAAAAATATTCCAAAATAGATATAAATAATATAATAAAATTTTTCTTGCAGTCAGAAAATTAAGAAGAGTAAACATTTTCTGTAAGAGAAAATTTTTTTTTATAAATATTAGAGCAAAAAGTCTTAAACGTAACTTTTGATTCACTTGAGACACTGAAAACTATTGACAAATCTTACTTATCGGAAAACTGAGCCCTAAGGGATTTTGAACTTAAGAGTAGATATTGACAACAAAAAGAATGAGATTAAAATTGAGTAAATCTATTTGAGAATGGATGAAAACTATAAAAATTTGTTTTAAGAAAATTCTAGGAGCAAGAACTATATTGATACATGTATCATTTCTATTAAATTTTTATAGGTATTTAAAAATTAGCGCGATAAAAACTAAATTGTGTCAAAAAATGCATTAGGGAGGGCAATGGTTTCAATTATTTTATTGAAAAATATATTTTAGATATTTAAGAAAACTATCATATAATATTAATATAGTTTAGACTTAAATTTTTCTTTAAAATAAACTCAAAATATGTTTTTAATGTTTCATGAAATATGGAGAAAACTCAGTAAGGATATAAATATTTCATAAATATTAAGTTTCGTAGTTTATTTCTACTTTTTCTAAAATTTCTGTAACTTTTAAAATAACAGGCGTTGTGTAATAAGAACTATTAAATTGAAAGAATTTATCTAGATCTTGGATCACAGAAAAGCATAAAAAGAAAAAAAGTCTGTGATCATTTTCAAAATTTTAGGCTGAATGGACCCTATATCAAAGTACCCAGATCTTGTTTAAAGCAACTTTTAATTACAGAATCAATATACCATGATTAAATTACATATAGTTTTGTTTAACAAACATGTAGCATAGTTTTAAATAAATAAGACTAGTAAAGAATTTCTTATTATCCAACAATTTCTGAAAAGCAAGTGAAATGTAAGTCATAATAACATGAAAAAATTCAGAGAAATTTATAATATCGCGTTAAATTTATGATAGGGATTGAGCCTTTTTATGGAAAAAATTCACTCATACTTAAGAATTATTACTCAAAGAGCGTGATAATAACATTTAGTAAATGCGTAATAAAGTATAATCGTATAATCAGCATGCGTATCCAATTAATTTCTGTATAACTTTTGAATCCGAATATTGTAATATTTTCTGACAATGAAGGAAATGCAATTAGAGACTTTGTATCTTGAGAATAAAATAATGTGGCGTGAACATTTTCTGAATTGTGAAAATTAATGTTATTGACTATACATAATGTAATTATTGCACTAAATATATAATATACATAATAGCTGTACCCGAACCATTTAACCCTTAAAAGCAGATTGTTGAAATAACTTGCTAATATAGGCGTTTGAATCATGTCCTTGCTTGATATGTTTATTTGAGAGAATCTCTTTTACAATAACATAAATAAGCAGAGCACCTAAAACGTATATTTAACTAACTTACTTTCTACTAGAAAACGTTCATGTTAGCATTTTCAATCTCTCTTGAATAAAATATATTTTACAATGCTAATGTCTAAAGATAAAAATGTTTTTTATAAGTAAATTAAGGCTTCTATACTTAAGGATTTCAGAAGAAAATTTATTTAATGGTTTGGAGTGATATAATATGAATTTGGAGAGCATTCAGTCTTATTGTCATAAGTTACCACAAGCGGCATTTTATTAGAAATTGTGTTGTTGACAAGCCTGAAATATCGGTAACATCAGGGAAATTGCCTACTATGGAAAGTTTGTAAAAGATAATAATTGTTCTACAATGAATGGTTTTGATATATTATTTGCTATTGTATTACTGGTTATGTCAAAGAATAATGGAAATTAAATAATGTAAAACGACGGAAATTTCCTAATAAAGGTTGGAATTTATTGAGATTTTATTTTACTGTACCAAATTAATTTTTTTAACAATGATGCAAATAAGCAAAGTCATTTGAGAATGTTAACGTTGTCTTTGATATAAATAAAAAATTAAATAAATTTACATAGAATAACCAATGCGGGCTTATAAATATGCATATAGGAAATTTTTATGATATTATTTATATGGGATTTTATATAATTAAAGAGTACATTCCTAATGGGTAAGTAAGACCTCACATAATTTTTAATATGTTATTACTTTATATATTTATCATTGATAAATATTACAGGTTTCAAAACATATGAAATTTTTGTTTCCCCTCAATTTAAATAAAATTAATAAAGGCTTTCATTTTCTTATGAATTAACGGTAATTTAAATTGATTACGTTTAATTATTTTTAGCTTTGTTTAGCATACAAACATTTTTAATTATTTCATATTGATTTACTTAAAAATACTATTTGTAAAATAAAAATGTTAATGATTATTCTGTGTTCTAAAATACAAATGACTTTTGCAACTTTTGAACAGTTTGGTTTCAATGCTTCCAAATTATAAAAATATATAATTTTAGTATTTACATAGTTTAATCAGAAATAATATCTTATGTGATTGAAAATATATCCTTTGTTCTGCTAGTATTAGATTAGTATTATTAAATGCAAAATAACTAACAAAATTAACATGCTTGAATAATAAAATTATCAAAAATCAAGTCTTAACGATCGATATTATTTTTGAAATTGAAAGTATATATCCCTCTTTCAAAAAAAGGGTATATATATATATATATATATATATATATATATATATATATATATATATATATATATATATATATATATATATATATATATATATATATATATATATATATATATATATATATGTATGTTTATATATATATGTATATATATATATATATATATATATATATATATATATATATATATATATATATATATATATATATATATATATATATATATATATATATATATATATATATATATATATATATATATATATATATATATGTATATATATATGTTTATATATATATATATATATATATATATATATATATATATATATATATATATATATATATATATATGTATGTATGTTTATTCCTTAAAATTTTAATAAATCCGTAATTAATAAAATTTTATTTAATAATTATTAATTATTTATACTAAAACTTCTTGATTTTTGAAATTTTCTTTAAACTTTCATCTTTTGAATGTTTATTGAAACATTTATTAAACTTCCTGATTAATTATCTTTAAATAATGATAAAACATATATGAAATAGTTTTCAACAACAGAGAAGTATCTAAAAGGAATATTTCTTATTTTTGAAAAAAGGATATTACCTTAACAGAAAATGATATTTTTCTAGCTTTTGCTTTAATTATTTGTATTGCACGTTAAATTGAGTAACTGAATCAACAGCAATCCCTACATAAAACATAAATGCAATTCTATTAGAAATATCAGAATTGTATTTATTAATTAGTTATACGTATTCATTTATTATGCATTGTATGCTTAATAAATGTTCGGATAAAAATTAATCTTTGCGTAAAATCAATACTAATATGAGTATTAAAAATACATTCAGATCATAATCATCATTATATAAAGAAGTGGATGATGGTTTTAATGTTACTCTCTATGAAATGAAAGTGGTGCTATTTAATCCAAATAAGTGATATGAATGAAAATTAGCATAAAGCAGGCAATTAAATTTTTACAAAGATAATTTTATCTATAACAACAAACTTCTGAATGCTTTGTATACAGCAATTTATAAAATTATATGATTGGAAGAATAATGTATTTTATTTTCGTGGTTTTAAAATGGAAAGTAATTTTTCCAAATGTTTCTTTAAAAACTTATATTGTAATAAAAAATTGTTGTAATTATGTACTTTTTGTTTTTATCTAAATGAAATTATATGCTATTTTCACTTAGAAGTTTATAAGCTGCATAATTACAATAAAGGCTTTGTACAAGGTTTAAGAACAGTGAAAAATAATTTTAAGTGAATTTTTAATTAACTAACTTATGTATTTTTGCAATAAATATTATTTTCATTGGAAAACAATTATATCCCAATCTTAAAAGAGAATGACATGAATAATATTAAATTTTTTAATAATGAAATAACCTTTATGGAAAGCCCTGCTTTACATGTTGTCGACTGAATTTACATGTGCAGGTATATGAAAATTGGAAAGGTCAAGAGACAGGGTGACATGTTTAAATGATGCAATCAGAAGTAGGGCTACAAGCAACATATATACAAATATAATGTTTGATAACCGTTAACCATAATCATAAAACTTAGATAAATGAATGAAAAACATTTTAAAGGCAACTATTACAAGGCACCATGCCGCAAACTCAAAAGTTGATCTTGAAATAATGTCTTCATCCTGAGTACGAACTCAATTTATTCACAGCTAATTTCCAATTCATTAAGTATTTGAACGTGCATTTATCTTAGAAATGCATTATTGCTAATAAACTAATCATGCGTTTGGATTTAAACTCCATTGTTGTGGCGAGCTTCGGAAATTTTAGAAGAATTCCGAGGAAACCCAGATTCGTTTTTTAAATAATTGAATGACAGAGATAGATTCAAAACAAAAATACAATAAAATTTTTTAATTTATTTTAGCAACTTAATTACAAGAGAAATTTACATTTACAATCAAAACATTCTTGATTAAATAATTGAGATTCTAACATTATTATTTGTTTTATGACAATTACACATTAATATATCATAACTGAGAGTGACCAGACGGACAAAGAACTAGAGATCAGACTCACCCCTTTTAGAAGTAGCGGTGTGGTGTCTCCTAACATCTATGGCATTACCGGCTCAGGATCTCGCTTGGCTTGCTCATTGCTCATGAGCTTTCTCCTTCTTCTCTGCTATCTCTTTTAAGACATTACCGTCTCTTCTTATCCTCATCTATATGTCGGACATCTGCAGCTCCATTCAGGAAAGTCGAGGCAGGGCTCCTACTGGACAGGGCAATTATACTCCGTTTACAACTAACATCTTTTTAACTTCTCATTATGCTCAATGAGGACCCAGTCCTCAATTGCGGACTCCTTTTTATGTCGGCCTTCTCTGGGGCTTCTGTGTACCTTCTGAGTTTTTATATGCAGTTTTTAATTCTCGTCTTAGCTCCTCCTCTTCACACCATTGGTTTTCCAAAGTTCCATACTACCTCCTATACTTCTATGGGATAGGTCAGAAATCTCTCCCCCTCAATCCCGACTGTTCAGATTTACAAATAATACACATCATAAAACATAAACTTCCCTTGGAATTATCTCAAGATCACTCATCCATTCCGAAAGGAAGAATTTATTCTTTTATTGCACTTGTCTCATTGTACCAATTTTTATTACATCCTTTCTTTTATATTATTACGGCTTAGTTTGAAAGGAAAAGAGGAAACTCTTAAATTTAAAGTGCAACAAAAATACACACTTCTATTTTCTCAGGGTTTGTGTGTGTGTGTGTGGTTATGACATTTTGCACTACGACAGGATTTAAACTCCATTAAATCTTGAGAGCTTTTTTTCTACTATTATTCCTAACTGGAAATAATCAGAAAGTATTGGAACATTACATTGAATTTGTTTCTTACTATTTAGATTAATAAAGTATTGTAAGTCTCTTCCTTTATCATAATTTTCTTTTAGTCGTCAATACAAATAATTAATTTTCGATTTATAGTAATAAGGCATAACGAAGAAGAAAGGAACGTTGGTATTTTAATTGTTGAAGTATATTCAATTATTACAGTAAAATGTGATTCTTAAAGAGTAAATTGAACTCTGCTCTAAAATTTTAACTAGTTTTTAGAATATTTGAAACGGTTTGTGTAAATGGTTTGATTTTATGAAGAAATTTCCGTCACACAAATGACAGAAGGTGGGGGTTATAAAAATCAATAGACTTTAATAGAATTTGCCACAAATTGAATCTTTCTTTGCTTGATTAAATGTACAGATTCCTATCTTGTTTATTCCTTTTTAATTAAGTTATTTATCATTAATCTAGCTGAGAAATAATAATCTCTAGGTATATAAGAATTTTGAAAGCTATTTTTCTGAAACAGGAAAAATTATTAATAAATGAGTTAATTTATAAATACATATTAAATGATAGTTGAAAGACAATGAAGTTAAAATTAAGTAGCTCATGAAATTCAATGTATACAAATATATAATTCTGTGTTATTTAAAGTACCTGATATGTATATGAATAAAATTATTTTTAAAAATATTATCCTAAGAAATAAAGTTCTCCAAATTTTTCTTCAAATAAAACATAATTATATATATATATATATATATATATATATATATATATATATATCACACACACACACACACACACACACACACACACACACACACACACACACACACACACACACACACACACACACACACACACACACACACACACACACACACACACACACACATATATATATATATATATATATATATATATATATATATATATATATATATGTAGTAATATAATTTTATGAAACAACTCTCATTTGACATTTTAAACAAAGCTACGAATGCATTACAAAGCACTAAAGGTTAATTATTGAATGCAACATTTAGACATATATCGTTATAGCTTTATATATGTTAAAATAAATGGCTTTAGCTTTTGATAATTTATTTTGTAACATTATTCAATAGCTTTTTTATTACAACATTTATAGCTCTAATTACCCATACTGCAATTTCTTTATCAAAATAAAAACAGTAATTATTTAATTACAAACAATTATTTACAATGAAATAAAATTTCTTTTATAAACAAAATCAAATTTATTTTAAAATGATACTGAATAAATGTGGGAGAATGGAAATGAATGAATAAAAACGATTATTTTTAAAACGATTTTCTTAAAAATGAGAAAATAATAGTGTTCAGAAATTTGAATGATTATTCGCTTTTATCGGTCTTATAGTTATATATATTTAATAAAAGTAAGATATACATCATTAAAATTGTTAGAGAACTTTAGAAAAATAAGTTTTCTTTTAAAAAAGTATTTTTAAGAATCTTATTTTATACTCGTGTCCATAAATTAAGGATAATGCAAGTTCAGGCAAAGTAAAAGACAGAAAAAAAAGTGACTTATTTGTAAAGTTTATTTTTTAAACAAAAGATAAAGAGCAAAAAAATGCTATAAGTTTGAAATCATTAATAAAAATTACAATTTTTATTCCCTGGAGCAAATTTCCAAAAAAATAATCTATTTACAAAAACCAATATAATATGGTTGGTATGATAGTTAACACATAGTATCCCTCCAGACGATGCTATACAGGCCGTACAACGCCTAGGCATACTGAGTATCAAATTATCAATCTGATCTTGGGGAATATTACACCACTCACATCAAGCAATGCTTTCCAAAATTCCGGTAGACAAATGGAAGGGGTTGACGGGCTGCAATTCATCGGTGAAACATGTCCCACACATGATCTATTGGATTCAAATCCGGTGAGTATGCTGTGCAGTCCATACGGGTGATATCCTCCGATTAAAGGTATTCGTCTTCAATGTTTGGACGATGAGGACGGGTTCCATAAACAGAAATTCTGCTCCCATGGCACCCCAAAACAAGCGCACATGTTGTTAAAGAATGACATCCCGATAGATGTGGCCTGTCATGGTTACGTTCTGAACATGCAGGTTAGTTCTGGAACCCAGATTAATTCCATGCTAAACGAGCAATTCTGCATCATCGTAACGGTTTCATTCAATGGTGTTCTCTTGGTGGTAACGGGTACTTGGCCCTCTGCACATGAAGGTCCGGCGAAAATCAGACTGAAAGCTAAACCTGGACTCGTCGGAAAACATCACACAAGACCACTGTTGCTGTGTCCATAATGCAGGCTCTCTACTTCAGGCTAACCGCAGGCAAGAGTGAGTTGCGGTAAGTGGAACTCATCTAACAAGCCTACGAGCATATAGACAAATGTGCCTTAAGTGTCTGTACACGGTCTGCCTTGAAACTGTCGTACCGGTAGCTGAAGAGAGCTGACGAAACAGATCTGATGCCGTGTTATGTCTGTTTCTATTGGAAGTAACTGCCAAATACCTGCCCTCATTCGACGTTGTAACTCGGGGGCGACCTGTGCTGTAACGTCTACTCACATTACCAACATCTTGAAACCGCTGCCAAAGCCTGGATATGACACTCTGGGTGATTCCAAGTTTCTCGGATACTTCCAGCTGGGTACGTCTACATTCCAGACGACCGATAATTATACCACGTAAAACATCATCCAAATGCTTCCTTTGTGCCATAATTATGCGGTTATTGCTACTGAAATGCTTTTAAAGCGCTTGTGAACAATTTTACTTCTTTGAAACCCTTTCTTATATATCTCAGTCTTACACTCTGGCCACTGTGACGTACTATCGGCTCCATCTGGTGGTTTCTTGTAATTTGCATATTATCTTTCAAGATGTGTGTGATAAGTCTACATGTGAAATTTTTATTTTAAAGATCAATTTCTGTGTGATTCTGAATTATCCTTAATTTATATACATGAGTGTATATAAAATTTGCATAGAAATAATAGAAAAAGTTTATTTAAGTAATGACTTTTTTAAACAAGAATATATTATTTAAATAATGGCATTTTTAGTGTTATGTATTATTCGGATTAATGTTCAATGAAATACAATAAAAATGATACTATTATTATTTTTAAAAATATTTCAACTGTAGCATAAATTGTTATCATTTTGATTAATCAAATGCATACTATATTTTTAAGAAAGTAAGCTATAGCAGTTTACTAAGTTTTTCAGTAACTTTTTACTCTAGCAAAATAGTATCTTTGTAATGCTGAAATTCCAATTCTAGTCCACAAGAAGAGTATATTTGTTGATTTTCCCACAACTATAAATAGTAGATATACTATTTATCATACTCATCATTAAATTTTAACAGCCATTTTGTTAAAATGTAGATACTTTGGTAAACTGAATTTCAAAACAATAGTCTAAATTGTATAGCATTTACAAATATTTTTTAGTGTAAATTGACTTCTAAATTTTATAAGATCATAATAAAATGTTATATTATGTGATTATTAAACATTATAAATGAATATTGTTTAATTGAAATCAAAGTTCCTTCGTTCAGTTTTCCATCTACAGCTGGGATATTCTCAGTAGACCTTGATCTAATTGAATTACGTCGGCAAAATGTAAGTGTAGACTAATAAGCCAAAAGACAGTTTAATGGCTTAGTTTAACTGTCATTTTGCAGCCTCTTTCTATTTATAAAGGCTAATATGACAGCGACTCACAATTTAAGGTCATTTTCAGCCACTATAGACTAATATTTGAAGTGAAAATTGAAACTACTAAGAGTTGAGCTAAAATCCACGGCACTATTATACAATAGTCATCTCAGCTTACATTTATATTAAAGCCAAAAAATTTATAATATATAATGTGAGTAATATACATAAAAATAAAATAAATTGATAAACGTACTGTATAATTTACAACGTACTGTTTGTTATTAATTGGTATTGTCATTTTTTTTAAGGTAAATATTTATGGAAAATGTATTTTCTCATCTGGGTAAACTAAATCGAAATTTTAATTGTAAGTTGATTTTCCCTTCATTTAGTGCTTAAATTTTATTTACTTACTTAAGGTCAAATATTTTACGTTAAGTTTGGTTACACTAAGCGCATTCAAATTTTTACGTAAACCTAACCAAAAAATATTATATTAAAAATGTATAACATAACATTAAAATCTGCTGAATGTTTATAAAGCTCCAATAAGAAATAATAAAAAGTATAGAGTATTCATTTTTTATGGTACCTTAATTTAAAATCAAAAGAAAATGGAAAACTTGAAAAAACACAAATTTATAAAATCTAATAATAATTAACACAGATTTCTTAGCATGAACTAAAATTAGAAGAATAAACTTCTTTGTTAAAATAATTTAAATTAATTAAAATTACATAAATAAATTAAGAAATGTATCTCATTTTAATTATACATTTATATTATCTTTCTTGATTTTTTTTCCATTAAAATGTAAAACTTTCCTCATTAGTTTCAATATAATTCATCTTAAAGTTCAGAATAGAAATTAATAGACTAGAATGGATGCTGCAAAATTAATGGTAAAAGAATATCAATATGTTTTATTCCCATGGAAACATTCCTATTTTCGACAAAATTTTGTGTGGAACACAACAACAGAAATGGAAATTATTTCAATAATATTTATTACATCTCGTTTTCTGTAACTACCCAGTCATTTGGAAAAATAGTTCTGCAACTGAATTATTATTATTGTTATTCTTAAAAGTGAGTAAAGTGTCTTTCTGGAGAATAATCCTTGAAATATTGCTACATACAGGCAGTTGCTTAGAGGCTAATTAATATTGTATGAAAAGTAATTAATTAAATTGAAATCCCATTTCTTAAATCGAACGTGATTTATTCATTTATTCAAATATTCATCTTTAAGAAAGTAAATTTGTTAAAAACTCTTATTCAAAATAAACCGCTTAAATAAATGAAAGCTATTAATTTGGTAAGTGTATATTTATGGGTTTGAACATTATATATATATATATATATATATATATATATATATATATATATATATATATATATATATATATATATATATATATATATATATATATATATATATATATATATATATATATATATATATAATGTAATGTAATGCAATGCAATGTTACAATATACATTGATCAAAGTAAAATTTAAATAATGATTAAATCAATTAAATAAAAAAATGTAAAACTTCTAGAAATTTTTAACAGAATGAAATAAAATTTACTAAATTTGCTCAAATAGGTTTTTAAGAAATTAGAAAAAATTTCTATTAAGAACAAAAGTAATTATTTGTAAAACAGAGTAAAAAATTAGCGTTATAAAATAAAGTAAGTAAAAATGGAAAACAAGAACAAAAAATCACAAAAAAATATTTAGAAAGGATAGGAATGGAATTTTATTCATCCTCAATAGAAAAACTAAGCAAAAGAAGAAGATGCTTCAAATTCATTTGTGTGAAGATCCTAAGAACAAACAATGCACGAATAAACTATTTCTGTCACCTACAATGAAAATTAATAGCAATAAAAAAGAAAATATAAAAAAATCCATAAAGGGAACTGCTAAAACTTTAACCGTGTTTGATGGTGAAAAATACAAGGTTTCAAATTACATTCGTTTAAGACATGGAGTGAGTAAAAGAAGCATTAAAATAATTTAGAAAAGGAAACAATATAATCTTATAAGTAGACTGAAACTTTAAAATTATTCCTTCCGAAGAACCAACCAAATAATGTGACAAGTTATAAGGTTATTGCCAAATTATTGAAGTAGAAACATTTCATGAATTAAGTTAGTTTAAAATAGAAATTTAAGAAATCATTAAAATGAGAAATTAGAAAATCAAATGGTAAGAATTTTTGAGCAATAAAATACGAAAAATTCCTAATACCATAGAATAACAAAACAACAATAGAATACACACACAGACAGAGACACAGAGAGAGAGACACACACAGAGAGAGAGACACACACAGAGAGAGAGACACAGAGAGAGAGAGACACACACACAGAGAGAGAGAGACACACACAGAGAGAGACACACACAGAGAGAGACACACACAGAGAGAGAGACACATACAGACAGAGACACATAGAGACACACACAGACAGAGACACACACACATACAGAGACACACACACATACAGAGACACACAGACAGACAGAGATAGAGACACACAGACAGAGACACACACACAGAGAGACAAGAGAAAGTTATCCACCACAGATAATATTGTCAGCGCAAACAATTTATATTTTGTCAGAGGATGTTTGGTATTTGAAAGGAGACTTGCTATAGAAAACTGTGTTGTGACGTCTCTACAAACATATCATTATGATTAAGTACAAAGTGTCAAAAATGGAATTATCACTTTTCTAGATAAGAATTATTCTATACCTCCAGTTCTTTTGCAAACATCAGGTACAGAATGCCAACAAATCATGTGAACAGCTTTAAGTACTATGACTGTCATGACACTGTGAAGATGTGGTATGAACATTCAAAAACAAGGTCAATGATCTTCAAGAAGCAGAACACTCAGGCAGACCTAATGATGGCCCATCGAAGAGAATTCGGGAAAGAAACGTTAAACGTTAGTAATATGTTCTCATTAGACACGCTATACATTACATAAACTTGAAGTATAAGTTCAATTGCTGGATACTGCATCAGCTGATTCAAGCAAATAAGGACATACATGTTCAGTTTTGTACTAATATATGCTCGAATATCAATACAAAAACAACATTCTGGACTGGATTTTCATTAGTGAAGAAAAATGGATTTACTTCAACAAGTCAAAAGAAAAAGTTATTGGCCTGAAACCGAAAAGCACAATTTGACTAACAAACTAACAGTTATTTGAATTTGTCCAACACGACTACCGATTTCTCTGAAAGATAATCCACAATCTCCAATATCCTGCTTCTAGGAAATTCGGATACCTAATCAAGAAATGATCGCTGTTTTCTACGAGGCATAAAAAAACCACAAGAATAAATCAATTGCCTAACTTAAAATCGTCGAAATCTCAAAGCATTAAATTGTGCTTTGAAGTGGCGCCACTGGCTCACGTGTTGTGTGTCTTCGCTTTAATTCTAATCATTTACATATCTTACCTCCGCTAATACATGTTACGAATTTAACATGCTTCCTTCAGGGTGTTGGATTTACAGTGGCCAGCAATATGTATATATATATATATATAGACAGATATAGATATATATTGTGATATGATTTACGTATTTTTTTAATGCACCATTGATTTTCTGACTGCTTTGCTTAGATCAATCAAATTATTTTAGCTTACTTCCATTTCTTCTTTGGCCTAACTGTGACTGTAACAGTTTTTTTCCAGCGTATTTTAAAATTTCGTTTTTAATTGCATTGTTTTTTATAAGTCGCCACGAGTGCGGATGCCTACAGATGGAGCGCTGATGAAAAAACCTCCAATAAGGAGTGCTTTAAAAGGACAACTTTTATTAATTTTATCAGTTTCATTATTAATGGCCACCTTTCAAATTTCATTTGAATATCTTCTCTTTCACGTCTTATAACTGAAGCTTTTCATGAAACGGAAAATTCTCGAAAGGATTGATGCCCAGCCTTAGAATTTTCAATAAATTTAGTGCGCCTCTTCACTTTTTTCTAATCAATGAAATTAAAACTACCACAATTTATATATACTGTTATATAATTATACATAAGGCCATGTAAGAGTTTCTGATTGACTAGAATTTTAATTATGTCATCTATTTTCCATTCAAAACAATTAAGCACTGTGGCAACTTTAGCATTGAATTCAAAAGCATTATTCAAATAATTTCATTCCCTTTATACTTGTTTTTATGAACAACAAATAAATATTTGTAATTCAAAATAAAAATTCTCAATATGATTTAAAATAAATATTCTCAAATTATACAACGGCAGTTCCCTTTAATGCACCGTTTTACAATATGTAGAAAATGGGATTTGGAAGATGAATTATTTGTGTTGTGGTTAACAGTGCAACAATTTGTAGGTTCGAGTCCCATATTGGGTGTGTTTATTGTAGTTCAAAGCTCATTTTGAATTGTATGTCTTAATTAAACTAGCAACATATAAATCACTATCTGTATACTTCTCATAACTTTGAAAATTCTTATAGTCTTATCATCTCACGAATCACAAATAAATCTGCAATGCTATAAGCAAAACTTCAAAGTATAGTATTTTCATTGGTTTCTATTTCAAACAAATGAGAATTACATATTTAAAGTTATAAGGCGTTGAAATCTGATGAATGATTTGTAATTATCTTTTACTAGTTAAAGCGTAAATTAGAAAATAAAACAAACTTATTTTTAGATTAGAAAATAAAAAGATGAATAGGAAAGGGAGCATTTAATAAGTACAGTAAGCATGTAACTGTGAAAGTTTAGAGACGCAGAAATCTATTTACAGAGTTATTTGACTTGATCTGTGATGTGAGATCTACCAGTCTCTGTACAAGTGATTAATAAATACTGATTTAATGAGTATTTGTGAAGGTAGTCCAAGATATGTCTGATTAGCGTGAAGACCAAACAGCAAATTAATCGCATTGGCTATGTAGTTTGGTTTCCCTAATTGTCTAATCTACTGTTCTAAATTCCTCGTTCATGTAATCAGGCATGCTGTTTACCATTTATGTTATAACATCTGTTAATCTGAAGTGCTTGCTGACCACCGCTTGCTTACTGCTTTAATGACTACTGTACACATATGGGAACATTTAAGAGCATTTTCTTCTCATCTCTGATAACGTTCTTTGACTTTTTCTGAACATTACATTATTTTCACGAAAGATGTCAAGTAGAAGTTTTTCCTACTTTTCATTGGCTGTTTTATAAGAAGCTATTTTCTGCATCGAAAAAAAACTCGATGAAAATGTTTGTCTTCAGCGAAGTATTTGTATTAAAATGACTATCTGAGTCATTTTTTTTATCAAGCTTGATCTTGAAATGCGCAATCAAAAATCAATAACAGTCGTAGTCAGATGGAAAGGAAAAACATAAATCGAATTTAAATGGTTCAAAAAATATGGGGGGAGTCAAGAGGGACTCATATGCAGTCAGTTTGATGAAACTAATATGGCATGAGTTTTTCATTTAAAAAAAATAGAGTTTCTTTCCATGGATTCCAGTTTATTACATTATAGAAATGATTTATCGGTTTGTAAACTCTCAACTTGTGTGCATTATTTTACATTCAATTGATTTTTGCCTTTCTCCTGGATATGTGTTTAAAATAAAATGAATTTTGCTTCTTAAATATCATCAATTTAAATCCCGGAATGCATAAAGAAAATCCAATAGAGCGCTCGATTACATCAAAAGCTTAAGGAAGTGATGCAGAATTAGTTTCTTTGCTTCCGCAAAATAAGCGATGATCTTTCCGCATCTTCATCCAAAAGAAGATATAAAATTTTTTGTGTGCTTACTTCCGTATCTTCGATGGAAGTAAAATTTTAAACCACCCACCAGTTCTTATTAAATTCCTTAAGCTTTACTGAAAAATTTACTGTTGTCTATAGCTAAATTTAATTAGAAGAGGAGTAATTAAAGCAGTAAACTGAATTTTTCAAAAATGAATTTTTTTATAATTCGTAATTTCTTAAGCAAGAAATTTTACCCAAATAGTTTTCATAAAACTCTTTTTTAAGAGGAATTTGAATGATAACTAATGTCAGAAAGAGCACATTCAAGTCTTAAATACACTGGCCTCAAAAAGTTAAGGAACAACCGGTTTTTTGTGCCTAATTTGCAAATGAATGAATGTAGAAACACCATCTACATTGGTCCAGGAATGTAGAAACACCAAATTTGGATGACATGTGCACAAAACAGGTATTTATTGACTGCAACTATAGAAGTTTACATAAGAAAAACGCAAAAAGGATTTATAACAAAAAAAAAATGCAATCTGGCTGGAAAAGTCCATTCTTGGAAAAAAGAATAATCACAGTTTTATGTGGTAAAAAGTAATAGAAGCATAACAAAAATGAGTTTTAATAAGGACTATGCCCACCCCTTGCTTGCATGCGTTGGCGGTATCGGCTTTCCATGCTGACAATCAAGTTATCGGTTACCGAAATGGGAAGCGAAGACCAGACACGGAGTAAACTTTGTTCCAACTCTCCTAAAGACCTTGGAGGAGGATTTAAAGCAGCAACCTGTCTACCAAGATACTCCCACACATGTTCTATTGGATTCAGGTCTAGAGATCAATTTGGCCATTCCATTAGCTCCAATCCAAGATCCTCAAGATATTCCTCAACAACTACAGCTCGGTGAACTCGTGCGTTATCATCCATCACAATGAAATCATTGCCAATTGTACCGGCATATGGGTGGACATATGGATCAAGGATCTCATCCCTATATCTCACGTCAGTCACAGTTCCTCCCTGGAACACATGCAGGTCAGTGTGACCACCGACTGAGATCCCAGCCCAAGCCATCATTCCACCGCCTTGGTAACGGTCTCTTTACACAATTTTGGATTGGTGGTATCTGGTGTTTTGTTCCCTCCAGATCAGAAGACGTTCTGAATCGCTTTCCAATGTGAATCTGGACTCACCAATGAAGATTACAGAAGCCCATTGCTGTCTGGTCTAGGAAACGTGTTCTCTTGTCCAAGATAAGCGAGTCCTTCTTTGTCGTCCGGTGAGGGGTACACACACAACTGGTTGCCTTGCATAGAGACCTGCATGGTGAAGACGCCTTCGTACCGTACAAGCGGATATTCTTCTCCCCGCTGCTACAGAGAAGTCTGCAACAAGTTGTGGAACAGAAACTCTTCTTCTCCTTTGGACCGAAAGAGCTATAAAACGGTTTTCTGCAGGTGTTTTGACTCGTGGTCGTCCTGGAACATGTTTTCTGGATACAGAAGCTTCAGTTTGATATTGAATCCAGAGACGGTGGACCACACTGCGAGACACATTAAGGCGTCTAGCAGCATCAGACTGTGATAACTCCATTTCCATCCATCCGACCGCCCACCACCTTAACGAATCGGGCAAACAGCTTCTCTCAGACATTGCTGGACCCCACTGCCTATTGTCAAGGAAATTGCTAACAAAAGTTACACGCGTAATTACGAAAGGCCTATATTTGCATATTTTTCTTTCACTCATATATAGCTATTATTAACTATAAAAAAGTGATAGCTATCATTTTTGCATAAATTTGCATAAAATTCGTTTTTATCATTTATATAAACTATAAATTGTTTTGTTAGTGTCATTTTTTTTATGGTGAACTTCGATAAACATATTGTTCCTTAACTTTTTGAGGCCAGTGTATTATAGTGTTGAGCGAAAATACTTAAAGGGACATACATGCTTATAGAAAAACAAGTGAGTTTTGCTTTAAAATGCTGCAATATTTATTCGGCATTATAAATAACTTAAATATCCAATAAGAAAATTAGAACTACTAACTTGTTTTATAGAAACCGTTCTTGTTATAATTTACATCGCCTAGTAGTGGGAGAGGTTCCATCCAAGTAGATAATCACATTTTGTCTAAAGAATGCTGTCCGCTATTAAAGAAGAAAAAATGATATCATCCGCTTATTGAGAAATAGCTCTAGAGAAGCGACGAACAAGTCATGGCTTAGATTCTATTTGAGTTAAAAATAGATTAAGATCTATTCACAAAGCTATCTAGAAATCAATCATGGATGCATGTAATTTACTAATAAGTAAGTATATATATATATATATATATATATATATATATATATATATATATATATATATATATATATATATATATATATATATATATATATATAAATATGTATATACATATACATATATATATATATATATATATATATATATATATATATATATATATATATATATATATATATATATATATATATATATATATATATATATATATATATATATATATATATATATATATATATAAATATGTATATACATATACATATATATATATATATATATATATATATATATATATATATATATATATATATATATATATATATATATATATATATATATATATATAAATATGTATATATATATATATATAATATATATATATATATATATAATATATATATATATACATACATAAATATATATATATATGTATATATATATATATATATATATATATATATATATATATATATATATATATATATATATATGTATGTATATATGTATGTATATATATATTATATATATGCATATATATATATACATATATCTATCTATATCTATATCTACATATATATATACCACTTTCTCGTAACACAATAATATTACATCTCTTTTTAGGTGTCAATTCTACTCTTTTATTTTATGTCATTGCTTCTTGACTAAATAATAAAATGTTTTACACAAAAATTCCTATTTGTAATTGCACTATATAAGAAACAGGTCCTTCTTCTACAGGACAAAGCAAAATAAGGAATTAATCCAAATGTAAACATGATGTCAGCTTCGACTGGCAGTTTCCTGGTATCATGTAATAACGAAAGAAGAGCTTAAAACTCTTGTCAGCTAAATGAAACGTCGATGTGAAGCTGTAATCAAAAATAAAGGGTACTCTACTAAGTACTGATAACTCACTGCAATCATCACTATCTAATGTATATCGATAACTATTACCGTTTAACTTTTTCTGTATTCCAAACAATTGAATTTTGTGTTTTGTATTGAATTAAGTAATAAATTCTCTTTAAAATGATATATACAAGTTTGCATTTTGCGAAACGTAACATTTTCTATAAGCATAGAAAGTTCAGAAACATAAATATTTCCATTAGTGTCCACAATTTTGGCCACCACTGTATATATATGTATGTATATATATAAATACATATATATATGTATATATATATATACATACATGTAAATATATATATATATATATATGTATACACACATACACACACACACACACACACACACACACACATACATATACACACACACACACACACACACACACACACACACACACACACACACACACACACACATATATATATATATATATATATATATATATATATATATGAGTGTGTGTGTGTTTCTCCATAGAAGGTTGCAGTTGCTTGGTGTTTGAAAATGTAAGCAATTATGAATTAAATAATTGAGATTCGAACTATGATTTGCCACGTAATTTTAATTAATAAGCAGAAAGATTTATGTAATTCTTTTTTAAAATATATCTTTCTCAATATCAACTACTCACATAATTTAAAACATTTCACAACCATAGAAAAAAACGACTTATATTCCTGCACTGGGAATAACGTCTAATAACATTAAGCATCTCAACGCTGTCAAAATCTTTCATAACTCTAAATAACTTTATATGAAAACAATAAAAAAAAACATTTTTAAAAAACTATTTTAATCTTGACTAAGACAAAAATTGACTTGGCAAATTCATCAGTTTTTTCTGCTAAAATTAGATATAGAATAAAAGTAAAGTCACTGATGGAACCCACAATTACACATAGAATAAAGCTATGAGTATATATAGATTAAAAGGTATTGTGTAATAATACCACTACATAATAAAGATACCATACGTGAACATGGCATTGACTAATGAATTCACTAATTTTAACGTCTTGTTATTTAGAATTCTTTTACTAAAAATGAGATACACGGAAGAAATAGTTCGTATCCCCATTCTCATTGAAATATTTGTAAAATAAAAATATAAGACAGGAATAAAAACCTAGAAAAATATTTTAGTTATGTAAGTTAAAGTAACTGAGAAAGTTATTTACCATAACTGCATTGCTGTTTTTCTTTCTAATTATATACGTATAATCAATAAAATTAATCTTAAAAAAATTTCTTGATTCACAATTTTTTGTCTTATAATAAGAGTACATGTATAAACTGAAGGAATAATATCACATTAAATACTGTTATTTTAACGTCTACATTAAATATTATTAACATAATTAAATATTTTATCTGCATAAAACTGCTGAAGAATGTAAATAGTTTCCTAAAAATAATGTTAATCATAGTTAGAAAGTACAACCATTGTTAAATAGAGCTAATTGTTGATGAATTTTAATATTTCTATCATAAACTTAAATTTTTACTTAAACTTAACTTTGTTTTAGAAACTTAACTTTGTTTTTAGAAACTTAACTTTGTTTTAGAACTACACTATTTACAACTGGTAAGAAAAGTCTAAATAACTGATAGCTAATACCTAATTATATAAAAATAATAAATTTTAAGTTGTGAAAACTCAGCATAATATACTGCAAAAAAATATTTTTCAAAATTTTAATACATAGAAAAATATTTATTATTTACGCAAAATTTCAGAACAAAAAATGCTATTTTTACAAAGAGAGTAAATTTTAAGAATATTTACTGAATCTTTTTTTGCACTAAAATATTTACGAAGTATATTTTCATATAATATTTACTTTATTTAATAGAAAACTGGAAATAAAATGCATTAAAAATGCAGTTCCTAAGTTTATTTTACAGTAATATACACTATGGTAAATAAGCCATGGGGAATTAATCAAATAAATTGCTTATTTCATTGACATGTATTTCTCTTCTTTATTGAATAATATATTTAGAGAAAATAAATTTCTTCACCATTTTAATTTAAAACAACTTCTTCACAAATTTTATTTACTGAAGGTTATATTTTTTGGTAATTATTAACGTCAGTAGAAAACTGGGAATATTTCTTGAAGCAATTTATACAATTTTCTGAACATATTTTGTATATAATAATCAACAAGCTTTGTGCATTTTGTGTTCCATACATAATTTTCTTATTTTTCGTTTAAAATGTTAGAGAAGAACAGAAAAAATTTCTAATTTTCAAAGTACACACATACTTAAATACACGCAATCATATACGCGTACTTTCGTGTGTATGTTATGTAGTTTAAGAGACAAGTATATTTCTCTCTCTCACACACACTTTAGCTCCATAACCAGGTTATAAGAACTTTTATTTGCAACGACAACAGCCTACAAAATGAAATATGCTAGAGAGTGCAAGCTGGTAATAGAGCTTTCTGCGCAAATAAAAAGTTATTCAATAATAGATTGATATCACGAAAAACAAAACTGCAAATCTAAAAGACCCTTATCAGACCAATCGTTACACATGCCGGAGAAACATGGACATTGAATGTAAGGGACTCGGAATATATTAGAATTTTTGAACGTAAAATTTTAAGGAAAATCTATGGACCAAGGCTTGAAAATGGTGTATGGATCAGAAGAAATAATAAAGAATTAATGCACCTAGTGAGATACAAAGACATAGTGAGATTCATTAAAGCACAAAGAATACGGTGGCTTGGCCACGTACATCGCAGACATGAAAAAAATATCATAAAATGGATAACAAAGGGTAAATTATTCAATAGCAAGAAGAAGGGGAGACCCAGAGAAACATGGATTGACAATGTAGAAAAGGACCTAGAGACCATGAAGATAAAGGATTGGAAAGATTTGGCTTTGAAGCGGGAAAAGTGGAAGGAGGTTGTATTGGAGGCTAAGGCCTGCATAGGGCTGTAACGCCAGTTAGGAAGAAGAACCAGGTTATAAAATTAATTTCATGAATTTGTCCTTTCTAATACTAAAACATCAAAATTTTAGCCGCATTTTAGGGTTGTTTTAAGCACTTTTAAATGATCATAAATCTTTTTTCTGACTGACTTGCATGGATTAAAATTATTCCTGTACAAGTTATATATAAAATATTTTTTAAAAGTTCCAAAATTTTCCACAGAACCAGTTTATCACTAGACTACTAATAATAACAGCAAGCTAGAATGAAAAAATCCATCGTTTAATGCTGGCAACATAATACGTTAACAGATGAAGTGTAAATGATAAATTTTCCTAATTTCTAATATTGCATTGTAAAAGATCTATTTGATGAAAAGAATCAAGACAGATGAAAGCATTACACTCAAAATATACGGAATTTAGTATAAAAATTTGAGGAAATGTGAAGTTTGGACTTTCATCCATTATAGAATGCGTGAATGACTCACCATGACTTTGTGATAGAACGATGCTCTTCAGATCAAACGCTGCTGGATTCGATCTCAGATATGGTTAAGCTACGTGTCATTGGTTTTTCACTTCTGCCTTCTGTTTGCATATGAATTTTCAGCCTTGTGAGTTGTTAATGACCCTCTCTATATGAAAAGACGGCACAGGTGCCGTATAATCCATGATTCCAAATTCTGAATTTTTTTGGCGATGAAGAAATGTTGCCAAGATGACGTATCATGACGTGCGTGATGACGTAAATACTAGGGTTACCAAAATAGAATTTTCTTCATAATTCTTATAGGTATCCATACATATATGACGTAACAAAAACAAGATTGCCAGATACATAAGAAAATCCGCCAAAAAATCGCCAATCTCAGAATTTGGCGCATGGATTATACGGCACCTGTGACGAAAAGACTTCATGGATGGTAGTTTTTGCGATATATCATAAAATATTTCAAAACTACCTTGGATCACTGAGCTGCCTCTTACATTGTGTCAAAAAATATGGCACATCAACTGTCAGCGTGGATTTCATTCTATTTGTATAATATACGATGAATGATGAGACAATAATGGAGAATATAATATGTAACAATGTCTCATGTATTGCATGTCACCAAAAATTTTATGTGTAGTGCTGTTCTCTAATCATTTTGTTGAAAATTAAAAATGTCTCTCTACACGCTATTGATATCGACATGTTCAGCGTATAATTTATCAACAGTGACGTTGAAGCATCCTTATCAGTAAAGTGGAAGAGAGCTTTCCCATTGTTGATTAAACAATGATCATTGATATGATAAGATTAATCATAAAAACCTGTTTGAATTATTCCCTGGATGAAATGCGGTTTTTGGTTTCACTGAATTCTGTTTTAACTAAAATAATATGTTAAAATTTATTAAGAGTAGTTTGTCTCATTTTAGAAATAAAGCTTGTTCAGATCTCATATTTTATCTAAATTAATATTGAAAAATTCTCCTTATGAGTACAGCACTTAAAAATTTTTTTTTAAATTTATTTATTTATGAGCAGTTTTCAAATGTTAATCTTAGTCAAATATTTTATTTATGATGGGTAATTTTTTTAGTTTTAAAGTATTTATTGTTTGATACGAATCTTACTTTATGAAGCAAAGTGGAATAATGTATAAAAGAATCATATTAGAATTTGGATCATATTATTTGATCCCAAAGTTAAGTTTTCAGTTATTCGAAATGAAAAAGTCCTTTAAAAAGTTATAACGGGACAAAAAGTGAATCAAATATGCATTAAAATTATATATTTGAATGTGAAACATACTCTCTTAGCTTCAAATAATTGTTTTTGATTTTAGACCGTTTCCATTGGCAAGGATAGTATTGATAAATGCATTGTTTTTTTACAAGAACGTAGATAATAATTATTTAAAAATAAGAATAGCAATAATTTTTGATATTTTTATATAGCTTAATGTTAAGAATTTCTTTGAAATTTCTCATAATATATTATTTTGCACAGAAATAAGTCATTTGCTTGTATTGTTTTTTCTTCATTTATTTTAATGAGTTTTCTTTTACGTAGATGTGGGTTGTAATTTATCTTTCACTGCATTGCATTTGAAATGTGATCTTCTTCATTTCATGTATTAATAAGTATTAGATCAAAATTTGCATTTTGGACTAAATTGTTTTTTAAATTCCTAATATTTACAATATTCTTAGGATTCATCGATTATATTTCTGTTGAAAAATATTCTAAACATTTAGCAATGTAATAAAAGGTTATATAATCTACTAAAATTATTATGGGTACTACTACTCTATTATTAGATCATATTATATACTTATGTGTATTAAAAATATTTTTCGTAACTATAAAGGAATTTAAGCGGTGGTAAAAGAAAGAAAAATCTTGTAATAAATGGAAGCGATTTTTCTCTCAATTTATGTAGTATATGTCTGTAACTTGATAACCAACTTTCTATTTCCACACATATTATTTAATGATTATGTATTTATATACATTTTGTTACGTACCAAAAATATGCATTTCAAAAGTTATGTTAATCATTGATATTTTGAAGCTGTTCTTGAATTATTTTTCTGTTTCTTTTTATTTCTCAAAGACTTTTTTGTACTCAGATTAAAATCAAAATAACTGAAATAGCAAATGATGACTTCCCGAGAGAAAATAGAAAATTGATTAGCAGAACTTATAATGATACTCTTAAAAGTGATTTTAAAACTACTTATACGAATAATATTAAAATTTATTAAGGACATTAGAGTGTTTTGAAAATAAAATTTACAGAAGAATCATTAAATGAGACAGTTAAATTTAGGAAATTTAATGTTTTTGTATTTCAATCGCTACAAAATTTTTAAACACATTTGACTAGCTCTCATACTGTAAAGTTCATTCTTAACTTTGATATGATTGATAAATTTCACAGTAGCTTATTTGCACAAATTAGTGACATTATGTTTCTGTTATGAAACATGTTGTTTCTGATATCTTTCAGTCAAAATCAAAGTCCAAATAATAAGCTGATATACAGGGTGATTATAAAAGAACTATCCCGACATTTGGGCTCCTAATGATCATGCCATTCACAGAAACGGAATGAAATTTTGGTATAAGGTACTTTGAGGTATGCGCTCAAGAGTGATAATGAGAAAACAGTATCACTCAAACAGTTACGGTTTCAGTGAGAAAATGTCGAAAATTTCAAATGGCAACACCTAGTATTCGGTATTGGAATGCAATCTCCGTACTAAAAAACACTAAATAGAACGTTGGAAGGGCACCTGTAACATGGAATCTCAAGCAAGGAAAAAGTAAAAAGGACTTTGCTGTACATCAGAGCATTAATGTTCCTTTCATTTTAGTCACACGTCGAATCATTCTTCGGCTGAGATCCCAGCCTGATTAGTCCTTCACAAAATGAGAAGAAAAAAAAAATCGGGTGTTGCGTAAGACAGTTATAACTGACGTCATCACGCTAAGTGAAAGAAAAGGCACAGCAAAATATAGCCATGTATATTGCTGTCTGCCAACAACGTGGGGGCACTGGGAAAGAACGTGGGGAAATCGTAAAGATCTATTACTTGAATATAAAAAGTGCCGCTAAGACATTGTGTGTTTACCACAGAAACCATGGATTATGGGGAGGCCCGTGCACTGTCAAAGATGTACGGGACTTGAATAAAAAATTTGAAGAAACTGGTTGCACATGCAATCAACCTCGGTCTGGACGACCTTTCGTTCCTGTGGAAACTGTTGCAAAAGTTCATCAGACGATAAGCACAGTTCGTCCCGCAAGTACACGTGGTGTTCCACGTGCTCTGAATCTGCCGAATTCAATTGCTTGCACGATTCTGCTCTCTGTTCTAAACATATTTCCGTATCGATTGTAGCGTCTCCAGATGTTGAAAGCGAGAGACTATCAATTACGGTTGAATTTTGCAAATCAATTATTTATTCGGTAAGATGTAGATAGAAGCTGGCCTTTACGCATTCTGTGAGGTGCATTTCTCGTTAACTGGTAACGTGAATTCGAAAAATTGTGTACACTGGGCAAAGAATAATCTACATGATTTGCTTGCACGTCCATTATACGATGAAAAGTGACTGTGTGGTATAGTATGACAAGTAAGTTTATCCTCAGCCCTTACTTTTTTATAGAGGCTACTGCCGGTGATCTGCAAACGTGCACAGTGTCCAGTGCACGCTATCTGGACATGTTAACTCGAGAAGCGTTTCTAGCATTGTAATGGGAAAATGCTCTATCTGAAGTTATGGGAATGTAAGATGACGCTCATTCACATGTAGGGTCTTCAGTCAAACGTGTTTTAAGTCAACAGTTTTGAAAATGGTCTTCTGATGTGATACCAATGGATTTCTGCTGTGGGGATATCTCAAATCCAAAGTGTACTAGTTTCATCCGCAAACTGTATCTGATCTGAAAGATGCCTACGATTTAAGAGCATGATATGTGCTGCAGGGCTGTGCAACATCTGTAGCATGTAAAGTCTCATCGTGTATGAAAAAGGTCATGTGGAAAATTTGGAAACACAATAAAATGCTTTATTCTATGCTGCTTCTCTATTCATATTGGTAGTCCTCACTTTTAGCCTACCTATATCCAGTGATTTTCACACCGGTGAGTTTCCGATCGAATACTATTTATGTTTTTACACAATGGAGATCACATTCATATACAAAAAACTTGCCATTTTATATTTTCAAAGTTTCTATCTGAATCTGTTAGAGTGACACCGTTGTTTTGCATTTCATTCTTGAGCGCATACCCCAAAGTATCTTATTCACTTTCTTCACTTTCTGTGAATAGCATGATTGTTAGTGGACCATATGGTTATTTGTTTTTAAAACCACCCTGTTAATGAACCAATGTATGTTTTTAATAAGGGATGCTCTACATTCCTTTTTCTATTTAATATATTTTGAAAGGAAATTTAAGCTGCATAGTATTTGTTTTTATATTTTTACAAAGTTTTAACGCTATACTTGATATTATGTATGAAAAAGGTATTTAAATATTATATCTTATAGTTTTGAACTACTATTTGAAAGATTAAGTTCAATATTTAAACAGGCTTATCCCTTTCCATATCTTTAGACCTTATTTATAAAGTAATGTTAATGGTTTTAAATTAAGTGTGTGTATAGTTCCTATATGCGAGGCATTTCTTTGGTTGAATTTATATCTATCCTAAAATATTTTGCGGCAAAAGGGGCGCCTTTTTAATTTTTAAATTAATCTTTTATGATGATATTTTTATCCATTTCTAATGAGAACTAAAACCTGGTTCGCAATTTATGAATAAGTCTAAGTACATTTCTCTTTCAATCTAATCTTTTACAAAATTTCAAAATCTGAACACTTCAGGTCATAAATTATAAGAAAACGTGGCTGGATTACGTTGATACACAGTGTTACATCACAATGAACTTAAATTAATTTTATGAAAAAAGTCGTATCGAAACTTCAAATTCTTATACTAATTATCATAATTATTAATCATGCAAAATAACATTTTTATTATTGTTAAATATTAACTTTTGCTCTGTTACATTTCTACTATGCAATTAGCGAGTTATAAAATAATTTTTATAAGTTTAGATTTGCTTATTTCTATTGCGGCTGTTTTTCAGAAATGCAGATTATTAAGCCTTTAATACAATTTAAAAGTCCTATGGTTGACTTCCAATAAAATAATATTTTAAACTAACTAGTATTATCTAACAGTAAGGAATCACTTCAGGGTACGGCCACAGTTATGTAAAAAAATATTCGGGCTGCATGGGTTGCTGAATGGGCTTCATTGGTCTAATATAGGCTCTATTATTGTCTTGTGCCAGCTAGTCTGGCATTATGAGGTGCGTTGCTCCACTTTTACAACTGAACCATATTTTGGTGTGGAGTCCGACTTTCTCAGTACACACAGGCCATAAGTACCCGTTTATAGGTTGGCAACCATTCACAACCCATTTATACAAAGAAAGGACAAACATAGGATAGACAGAGAGAGAAAGTACATTCATTCCTGAACTGTGTTTCAAACCCAGGACTTCCCTATCTGCAGTCAGGCACTCTGACCACTAGACAGGGTGGGCGGCAATATAAACTCTGAAAACTGAAAATAGAAAAAATCAAGAAAATATTTAAGGACTATTTAAATTTTTGATCAGTTTTTATTATTCTCATATCATTCTCCACGTGTGTGCTTTATCATATCATTTCTGCAAAAGTTTATCTTATCACAAATCTTATTTGATGTAAGTTTATGTCCATAACATCCTTTGAGCTGGGTTGATGAATCAGTCATTAACAATCTGGTGCTCTGTTCATGATATCATGCATGTGCTGTAATTAGTAGCATTGAGCCAGCAAGATCTCCAGACTTGTAACTACTTAGATATGCAGAAACATGGTTAGGGAGAAACT
Source organism: Latrodectus hesperus (assembly GCA_037975125.1). Classification (NCBI taxonomy): domain Eukaryota; kingdom Metazoa; phylum Arthropoda; class Arachnida; order Araneae; family Theridiidae; genus Latrodectus; species Latrodectus hesperus. Next base: position 113,442,878 of record CM075851.1, read on the forward strand.
AAGAACAAAACATAGGTATGGAAATTTATTGAAAGATAGACTACCAAATGCATAAAAAATTGAGGTCAGGAAACTATTATTATAATTGTGGCTTTAAGCAACATTAGATTACGACAGAAATTCTTAACTAATTACAGATTTGAACTTTTAGTGTGCTTGTCAATTTCACTAAAACAACTTATTTTTGTCATAATGCATTTTTCCAACACCGAAGAATACATATAAAAATCTGACAAAATTATTTGAACTATTTCATGTTATTTTTTATTTTATAGCTATTTTTTCTATTACCTAAATTAGAGAAATATTTGCACTGTAATAAAGAGACGATGGCTTTGATTTTAACTCTGATGTTTCGGAATGCGTAATTTTTTAATAAATACATATTTTCATAAAATCAAAGTACATTGATGTTGATTATTTGATAAAATACATTGATGTATATTTTTTTCGGTGAATACTATTTTTAATTTCGCCAAAATAACATGTTTTCACATATATGGCTAATCTTTAGATTTGAATTAATAATTGATTAAAAAATAGGAAAATTTATAAGCTAAATTTTAAACAATTTATTGTTTGAAAATTTGCTTCGTAAAGTAAACATTATTTTCTTATTATATACGTTTAATTTAGATTAAAAAATTTAATCTCTATTCATTATCCTAAAACTTGCTCCACTAAATTTAATCTCATCTTAATTCACAAATTTTTTGCATTCAAAAAATAGTATTATCATATGAACCCATGCAAAATAAATAGTTAGAAAATTCTATCGAAATGGAAAAGTTTATTTTTAATATGCCTTATTTACGAAAAGAAAGTTCATATATTAGTATTGTATCTGGTTTCACTAAATGAGATGTATTTTAAAATGCAATTCGAAAAATGATGTACTTTTAAAAGTATAAACTTGTTTGGGTGTATGTAAGAATATCTTAAGATCGTTTCCTTTTGAAGTTTAAAAAAATTTAAACGTAAATAAGGAAAAGAATCCGACTATTCAGAAGTTTTCTCGAAAATCGTTTCTAGATTTTCCTTTGTTAACTGCAGCAAAATATGAATCACCATGTACAGGAGAATGTTTATGGCAAAATACAGTCTTATCGAGTTTATTTTCTCGGGGAAAACGATAATAAGCTTGTATTTATTTTGCAGTGACAGTTATGGTTTTGATTTTTGCAGCGAAATAAAGTTTTTAATAGTATTTTAAATCTCAAGATATTTTTTAGTAAGTATGGAGGTTAGGTACATGAAAATGGAAATTTCAGAATCTTTTGAATAAAATATACTATTATAAGAAAATTTAAAATGTTATTATGCCAAAATAAAGTATTTTTAAAACACAGCTCACTAAAGAAATTTCTTATCTTTTTAATTTTAAAAGCCATTTAAATATAGTAGATTTAAAATTTTATAATTTATTCATTAAAATTTGTTATAATATATATTTTACTCTTTGATAGAAATTTTATAGGTATTTTATTAAAGCTCTTATTTTGAAGAAAATGATACGATATTAAAAGAAATTATTTATTTATAAAAATTATTACTTGCTGATATACAATACATGATTTTATTCTCTTATTTTATGTAAATAATATGATTCAAAACTTACTAGTTTAAATCATGTTTAATTTGAAAAAAATGGACTTCTGTAGTTACCTGCAATTCAATTTCACATTTTGATTATTTAACCATATGCAAGTACATGTCCAACAGCAAACACAAGAGTTTTTATGTGGGTGATTTTATATATTCTTTTCCAAAAACTAAAACTAATTTATAAAGCGCTTTATATTGACTTAAATGAAGTAAATGTCAACACATTTCCATCAGATAACAACTTACTAAATGTTTAAAAATAAATTTAATTTTATCAAATCATTAAATATCTGTTAATTGTATAAATAATTATATTTTTAGTATAGTGTTTGTAAAGGTGCATTCCTTATTGTTATAACTAAGTATTGATATCTTATGATGTATTGCCCATTGAATTGCTGTTGAAACATGGCTGGATCTGAATAAATTTCTAATCATTTTCAAATTCTTTTCAATCTTAAATATGTATATGCATATATGTCCTAGCTCAGAAAAAGCAACTAGATTCCTAAGATTACAGGTAATTTATTAAATAAAATTTATGTGGGATTAGCATTCTCTTGTGTATATTTTACGTAACGAGAAAACATTGATATAAGTGACTTTATTAAAAAAATGAAATTAGATCCTTTATTGAAGCAAAAAATTAATGAAGGTAATTTCTTTTTCTTATATTAATATTTTTATAGCATGATGAATATAATGTAATGATCGTACATTTTGGTAAATAAATAGTTACCCTTTTGTTTTATCTGACTTTTGTAAAATATGTTCATTCAATCATTCACTGTCGTGTTCCAGCTAGGCTGGAAACATGGGGTGCTCTGCTCCACTTTTCCAACTGAACCATATTTTGGTCTGGAGTCTGATTTCCTCAGTACACACATGCCATAGGAATCCGTTTATAGGGTAGGCAATCATTTACAACCTCATTCATATAAAAAAAGAACAAAGACAGGATAGATAGAGAGAGACAGTACATCCATGCCCGGACCGGGATTCGAACCCATGATCTTCTTATCCGTAGTCAGGCATGCTGACCACTGGACAAGTTGGTCGACGTAAAATATGATGAATAATTTTTATGCGCAGTTTTACTACCAAACATGACAATTATAGTTTAAATTCGTCAGAACAAATCATCTTCTTTTGTGAGATGAAATACAGTTGGCTTTATCAATAATTAATAAAATTTTTTGAAAAACTACATTTTTTTAACAGAAGATCTGACATGGTAAGTTAGTTACGTTTTAATTAACTGTCAGTTCTCTATGATGTAATGGTTGATTGCTACTCATGAAGGGTTAAGCTAAACCCAATTAATATTCGGATTTTCTATTCAACAGTTGATAAGTTCAATACCTATTTCAATTGGGAATGCTTTTAACGTAAGAGAATTCCCTGTAATCTGATAGACTTATTCAAAGTCATTGTAAGCAAAAATTGATTAAAATGTTCAGCAAATACAATAAAACAAGCTGCTGCTTACAGTGATTTAATATAGTAATGGAGTTAAATAATATAAAGTAAATAACATAGTAATGGAATTAAATAATTTATACCCAACGATATATATGATTGTGCTTATCAACCCTTAATTCTCTGTAAAGTTTTATCAATTATCAAAAGGAAATTGACAGTAATTGATTACCTTACGTAATGGACTGCTGCAATTATTTAACACACGGAATTCTCCTCGCTTTATGATTTTGAACCACGGTCAAGTTCATCATCTGAAATGAAGTCCCTCTGACTATATTCTACCTATATATATATATATATATATATATATATATATAATATATATATATATATATATATATATATATATGTATATGTATATATATATATGTATATCTATATATGTATATATATATGTATATATATATATATTTATATATATACATATATATAAATATATATATATATAAAAATCAGTTAAATTACGTTAACAAATATACAACGCATTTATTGAAACGAAGTTTGGGAATATTGATTAGAGCTGTTAGCTAAAATAATATATATATATATATATATATATATATATATATATATATATATATATATATATATATATATATATATATATATATATATATATATATATATATATATATATATATATATACGAGGTTTGTCCGGAAAATACGTATAAAAGTTGAATAATAACTTTATTTTACAATTATTCAGGTATTACAATATGGTCTCCTTCAAAGTACTCACCCTGAGACGAGATACACTTCTGCCAACGCCGTTTCCACTGTTGATAACATTGCTGAAAGTCTTCAGTTGTGATGCTGTTCAGTTGCCGTGTCGTTTCTGCCTTGATGTCTTCCACATCTCCCAAGTGCCGCCCCCGAAGCACCATTTTGCATTTAGGGAACAAGAAGAAGTCACAAGGGGCTAAATGGGGTTAATAAGGCGGGTGGTCTGAAACGGTGATTGAGCTTCGGGCCAAAAAGTCACGCACAACGAGCGAAGTATGAGCGGGCACATTGTCGTTATGAAGCATCCACCTGCCCCCTTTTATCATATCCGGTTGAACTTCTTGCCACACGAGCTCAGAGACGTGTCAAAAGTTCAACGTAAAAATTTCCGTTCACTCTCTGGCTCTGTTCCTCAATCAGAGAGAGCTCCATGCCGAAGGCAGGTGAAAATAAGGAACTTTCAACACGCAGCCGCACACTCTTACTTACACACAGAGTGGTCTGACTCGAACTGAGCGTTGATGGGATGGGTTACAGCAGTAGTGCCATATGGCGGTGACTGCAAATAGTAAAATAAAGTTATTATTCAACTTTTATACGTATTTTCCGGACAAACCTATATATATATATATATATATATATATATATATATATATATATATATATATATATATATATATATATATATATATATATATATATATATATATATATATTAGCTAACACCTCTAATCAATATTCCGAAATTTCGTTTCAATGAATACATTGTATATTTGTTAACGTAATTTAACTGATTTTGAAAATGTTTGAAATAATGAAATTTTAATAATAAGTTTTGTAAATTTGTAAATATTTATTGATTAAAATTCAGGAAAATTTTATAAAAAAAGTTTTCTATATGAAACAAAAAAAGAAGAAAAAAATGATTCAAATATTTACAAATTACTATAAGGTTTATTATATAGAATTGTTATGTTAAAATATTTAAAAATAAGTAATATATATTTTAACGTAGGTTGAGGTAAAACTGTTAAATATATTATTATAACGATGGAGACATTTAGTTGAATGATTTTGATTTTATAGTGAGAAAAACGTATTAACAAAATTTAATATAAAATTTATTAGTTCATAAAACATTGACACATTTCAGTTTTATTTTATGAAAATTGAACGATATCTACTGGTGCAAGAAATGAGGTCAGAATAATTCGTTGCCTTCCCTTTTTCTTAAACTTTAATACGTATATTTTTTTATACAATATAAAAGATATGTGGATATAAATTAAATTACATACGCTTGGATACTTTAAAATTAGTTTTTAAAATATAAAGCAAGACTTTCCAAAAATTTATTCAAAGCTTAAAATATCGAAATATATAAATTTGTATCTTATTAAATTAAATATTTTTCATAAAATTTAATGTTAGGTTTATTAGGTCATAAAATTTTCAGAAATTAGGATATTTTTTAATGATAACAGCTATAGCAAGAAAATGTTAGAAATAATGTCTAGTAAATTTCATAAATTGAAGTGGTTTCTATTTTATTTTTTTATACTGCAATTCATACATTTATTCCCAATATGGAAAGTTAAAGTCTCGTTATTATAAAATACAACTATGTTCACTATTTTTTACTTTTAAGTTTTTTACAAGTGCATAAAAATGTAAAATATTTCCTTTGAAGTGCAAAAGTAAGATTAAACGATAAAAAAATTCGTGAAAAATTTATTCACTTATTTCAAGTTTCTTATTTTTTTTAAATTGAAATTTACTTATATTCCTTCATTTTGCTTCTAAAAAATTTTAGTATTTTTACTATATCGCTTATTTTTTTCACACTAGTCAAAGCAACATGTTTCATATGAATTAAGTTTCATTGCAAAGTTGTTAAATAACTAATGAGCTAAAAGTTGCACATTCAGATATGTTTTAAAATTAGATTCACAAAAAATAAACAAGATAAAAATATGCATTTTTTTCAATAATGCACACATTATAAAATATGCGCTTTTTATGATTTAACTCTAAATAGTATTACTTTAACCAGTATTTTGGGTAAACATTTTATTAATTAAAGATTATAATTTATATATGAAGATTTTTTTAAATTATATATGTACGTGTATAGAAGTTACTTCGCTAAATTTCTGTCACAAATTGTGAAAAGTAATAAGTATATTAAAATAAAAGTACATTTTTTTCCATAAAGTAAATTTAAAGGAAAATTAAATGAGAAATTAAAGCGCACTTTTTATTTTTCGCCATATAGTTTAATATTTTTCTCACTAGCTGGATAAAAATGCATCGCCAAATCTGGCGAGTAAGCGAACGGTTGAATATTCTTCTCACAGTCATACCTCCGAGAGGCAATCAATAGTTACTGCCTTGGAGCGCCATCTATTGGCTACTATGAAATAAGCGAAACGGAAGTTGAAGGAACGGAAACCAATTTTCGCCCATTTACTTAAAGCAACAAATGAAGTTTCGAAGCTGCATTAGTTTCCAATCATTTCAATGAAATGAATTATTGTTCGATAAGTTTCTGAATGGGAAACTCTTCCTGAAGAGGGGTGCTCTTTGATTAATGAGGAGAATTTTTAATGAAAGCACCTCTCAATGCAGGAAGCGGCTAAATTCATTGAATATTATTGACGAAGAGTTACGAAAAATAGTTTAAAAGCTGCATTAATGAAAATGCATTTTTTTGAACCTTGGAATTCAAAGTTAGGAAAAAAACATTGTTATAATCAATATGTTCCATTAAGTATACGAAAATAAATATTTCTTAAAATATTAAAGTATTAAAGCTATTATACATCGATCTTTTTAATTAATGAATAAGAAAAAAAAGAATTTGAAATTTATTAATTATGCCTGATTATTTGAATAATGTACTTTAAAATTCAGTTCAAATAGAAAATAAATACTTTTATGCGTTTTAGAAAATAATATTTTTGTTACAAAATAAAAATATTTGTATAATTTTGCATTTTCTTGTAAATTGAAATCAAACATCTAATATATATATATATATATATATATATATATATATATATATATATATATATATATATATATATATATATATATATATATATATATATATATATATATATATATATATATATATATATATATATATATATATATATATATATATATATATAATTATTTTTTTAATTTCTCTAGTATAAGCATTTATGTACACTTTATTAAAATTTACTAAATATAACAGTTTGCTTTTCATTATAATATTTGTCAACAAAATTATTTAATATGCTGTAAAGGTTGATTTTTTACGATATAATTATATGTACGTAAAATTAAATATAGTTTTTATTGGATATATAATCAAATAGTTTTTCGATACTTAAAGGAATAATTACCGATTTTAAATGTTAAAAGAATGCATTTTGCGCGCATTTTCTATGCTCTAAATTCTCGCTATCTAGATTTTTTCATTTATTGAAATTATGGTAAAAACAAATACAGGTTTGACATCACTGATTTAGCTGCCTCTGTAAGAACTATTTTTGTTACTGCGAAAAGAAGGTTACTGTTAGTTAGGCGTTTTCATGACAAAGTGGCCATCAGAACCAAGAGATGCTAATCGGAAGAATTGTAAGCATTCTATTACAAACTTTCTGGTGGCCTGGTTGGTTAAAGCATTGTTTTCATCATTGCAACATAATGGGTTTGCATCTCGTCTGATTGAAGATCCATCGTACTGACTAAAGGTGGCTGAGGTACATTAACCCTTTGGATGCACATTTATTCGAATCATTTTTGCATTTGGAGCACATTTAATTTTTTGGGGTAGAGTAATTTGTAAGAACAGCATATTTTATGCAATTATTAGAATTTATTGGCTCCCACCTTTTGTTTATTTTTTTTCTCCAAAACCTTTTTCTATCACTTGTCTGGCATATCTATTTGTCTCTTCCACTATGCTATTCCAAAAATCTTCATTTAGGACTTTATTCAAAACATCCAAAGGTTTAGGATTAGCACCTAGCCTTCGCAGACACAAAGGATTTATTCCAGGCACTTCACGAAACCGTTTCACATTAGGTACATTGTCTTTTTCTTCCCAAATCCATTGATCTAATTTCTCAGCAGAAGATTCACTATCACTGCTTGATAAGTATCATGTACGTCTTTTGCATCTTGGTTTTATCTCACTATCATCACCACTATCATTGTAACTTTGAAATAAACAAGAATGAACGCGTTAAATATTGTCTCATTTTCAACGACGTATCAGAACGTCATGCGTGACTTTGGTCAAATTAACACATGACGTTCTGATGCGTCGAATGCGGTCAAAGGGTTAAATAAGTCGCGGTCGCAATGTCCTCCAAGTGAAGTGATGCAGGTAGGCCGAGTATTGGATCTCTTCTGCACGGTCCCTGCTTCAAAATCAGGAAGACCCCTCCCGATCGCATCTATCTAACTGATAGAACCAAACTCAGTGTTAAGTACAGGTGCAACACAGCAACAAATATTCTACTGCCATCTCAGCTTTTCTCGGCTCTTCATTCATTCATTCATTGTCGTGTACCAGCTTGGCAACATGGGGTGCGCTGCTCCATTTTTCCAACTGAATCATATTTTGGTGTGGAGTCCGACTTCCGAAGTACACACATGCCATAGGGACCCGTTTATTGGGTAAAAAACCATTCACAACCTCATTCATACAAAGAAAGGACAAACATAGTATAGATAGAGAGAAAGTACATCCACGTCCGAACCGGGATTCGAACCTAGGACCTCCTTATCCGTAGTCAGGCACACTGACCACTTTACAATTTGGTCGGCTCTCGGCTCTTAAAAACACTTTATGCTTATTTTTATATAATTGTAAGGTTAAAATTTCTTTTTCCTTAAAATGACATAAAATGAATTAACATCATATAAAATAAGTAAATTAAAGAAATTAATAGAGAAAGTAAAAGGAAAGAAAATCGAAAATTTTTATTTGTACTGTGGCATACTTTTATTTTAAGTATAAAACCTGTGAGAGAGAGGGTATGAATATAAAAATAGTGAATTTCTTAAAAAATGTTTTTGTACAGAAACTAAATTAATCTCAAATTTCAATTATATGAAAAAAATCCTTTTTTTAAAAAAATTATAAAAAAATGTATTAAAAAAATTTCATATGTGCGTTTTTATTTATCAAGCAATATTTTAAACAGATAGCTATACAAAATAACTGTAAAAATAAACAATTGTATATGTGTTTTGAAACTATTTGAATTCTACTATCAGAAAACTTTCAATTGGGATTGAAAGTTTTCTGATGAAAGAATTTATTAAATAAACCTCGCGCGCGCGTGAAATTTGACAGTGCAAATTTACCAATAGCTGAAGCTTCAATTCAAGAAAATTGTCATAAAAATTGGCACCATTCTCATTTCATTCATGATATTATCAAAAAATATTCTTCTCTGGTTTTGATTTTCAGATAACTTACAATTTAAACTTACCAAAAAGTGAAAAACCTATTATTGAAAAATTTAGTAAAAGGCATGCAGTTTGCATATAGAGTTAATTGTTTTGTTATTTATGAATAACTATTTGTGTGTGTGTGTTAAACTTAATAAAAAGTGTAAGAACGCATGTTTTTATGGACTTTTTTAACCATTCATTATACGGTGTTGATATTTTACCCATACTTTCACCAATAATTTAATTTGCATTCTATATGAAATGGAATTTTCATGTATATAATACTTTTAATTTTACTATGAAATTAAATTTACCAGCAATTTTTGTTTCACTTTATTAAAAAGTTAATTTAAATTTGTTTAAAAAAATATAGGTAAAAGTTTTGTGTTTTATCAATTACTATGCGTAGTTTTTTGTAATTTATCAATTACTATTTACATAAGTTTATAATACGGGTTTATGAATGTTCAACATTTTTAGCTTATGTAATTTAATTTCTTAAATATTAGTGAAACGATTATTAAGAGTGCTGGTAGGCGGAATTTTTTTGACTTCCAAAAGAATAGTTATATCTCGCATGTGATAAATAAAATTTTAAATCTAGAAAGTTAAGAAAGCTAGGAAATAATCTTATATTTATATGGATTGAATAATATAGCGCATTCAGTACTGGCAACTAATGTCAAAATCTCATAAGAGATTATTTTGTACTCACATGAACGACAAGAGCATCTTCGAAAAGGGATATCTTTTAATCCAAAAAAAAGCAACTCTTTTAGATAATAAACTAAGAAACAACTAAAAACTGAAAAAAAACATCAATTAATTTGAAAAAAACATCAATGTTTTTAGTTAAAAAACCTATTTTATTCATGTTTATGTACCTAGTTTTCCCATAACACTCAAATTTGTTTCTGTGTGAGCGATTTTTTGTGAGATATATGAAAATTTCAATAAAATTGGAACATAACTGACAAAAATTACCTATAAAAAACTTGAACAGTATAATCAGCAATTCAGTTTTTCTCAATTTTTGATTTGTGTATCATTACATTACATTAAGTATTACTTCAGGTAATTACATATGTATGTTTCGCACCATTATAAACTGAATTTTTGCGCACAGTGCTTTCAAATTGCCAGTTTAGTTCTGGTCTATATAATTTTTCCTATCATAAGATTTAGATTTAGTGTAGAGTGGTTGCAAAACAACCTTGCACTGCGACCATATGCTTAATGTACTATTTCTTATCACTGTATTTATCTTTCATTTACAATATTTTCGTTAAGTTTTTTTCCCGTTTGGCCGAGCTGGCAGCCGAATGGTTAGCGCTCTTGCCTTCGGTTCAACAGTTCATGGGTTCGAATCCCACCTTGGGTATGGGTGTTTGTAGTGGTTCGGAATCCACTTTAAACCGTAGGTCCTGGTCTAATTAGCCCTCGTGTGCAAAAAATGACCGTTGAGCGACAAACAAACCAAAATTTCCCGTTTGGCCTTACCGGAGTATAGTTATTCTGAATGTACTTTCAGCGTCGTTTGATTTCGAATTTTCAAAGATATTTCGTAAATTTTTGTTTTATTTTTCACACGAGACTTTCTTATGCGGTCTCTATTCACTGCATAAGAATACTCTTTAACTGCGTTAAGATTATTTATTAATCTTTGTATGCGTGAAGTTTCGGGAGATTTCTTATTTGTTTTCTTTTATGCGGTTCATACCGACCACACAAGAGTAAATTTGAATGCATAGTAAATCGGAAAAAATTCTTATAAATTCTTTATTATATGCTTGCATTGAAAACATAATTTCTTATATTGAACTCTTTATGCCCAAGCGATAAAACTAAATCTAGTGATGAGAACCGTTTGGATTGGGAGATTCAACCGGTTCTCATCCTGGGATCAATCTCAATTATTGATGCGGCTATTTGTCTTTTACTTTCTATTTGAACATCTGTGGATGGGTGTGCAGTGAAATGTTTCCATATATTTACGCTTGATACAAGATAATACGTGATGATAGCTGTAAAAAGTTATTCTTGTAGAAAAGACGTGGTATTTTATTATGTCTTGTAATAACTTTATGGTTTTAGGTCATCCACTTCACAATATTCAGCGGTACTTTGCTGGGTTAATAGTTGTCTAATGGTAGAACCACTCTCTAGTATGATTTCGAATTTAATCTCAGTCAGTATTGAACTATAAGATGTTGGTAGCATGTATACTTTCTCCTCCATGCTTTTCCGGATTTCGGATCTCAGGATGGAAATTTTTCATATATTTGCTCTTGTGATACGTAGATATGAAACAATAGTTGGGAAATTTACTTTGGGATTTCTATAATATATGGTGAACCGAAGAAAGCTTAGTATTAGCCCTCAGTGTTTAGGCTTATCATTACAAGTTTTAAGAAAACTAATTGTATGCTAAGATAACTATGAGTAGAAATCAGAGGATTTTTGAAGTGGCATAAGATCCTGGGTTGCGTTTCAGATTTCATGAGCACGGCTGTTGGGGTTGGTGATCGAGAGCTTTCCGAGAGTGAGGTGAATACTAAAATTCTTATAAAACGATCTTCAGTTTTTGAACTAACTGATGTGCGATAAAAAAGAACAGCAGTACAGTATTCAATTTATTAGTTCACGGGATTGATATCCATTTCATACAATGATACTTTTATAGACTCGAAATCCACTTTAAGCTGTAATTCTTGGTCGTTTTAGTCTTCACGTGTAAAAATTGTTCTTTAAGTGACAAACAATCCAAGCTAAATATTCAAATAAAATAAAACATTGGCTTCCTATATTACATATAAGTTATTGCTTCAATAGATATTTTTATACTCATTAAATTTTAATTCAATGATAAAGATGAATAATTAAATGCATAGAAAATTGAAATGGAAATTAATGTTTGCGCATATGCTATTTCCTTTCATTTATAATTCATGAATCATTAAACCTGTTTTATGACTTCATTAAAAGGGATTTCTAAATACTATTTTACTTAGCTTTTTTTCATTTATTTCTGCTCTGTTTCTATGCTTTTATTCTTTATTCATTTGAGAAGAAAACCAGCAAATGTTGCATAAAGGGATAAAGAGATTAGTTGAAATTTGCCTAAGAGTAAGGAACTAAATAATTCAACTTTATTTAGCGAAACGTATGCTATAAAAATAAATCATAATAATATCATTTTGCCATATTTTAAATGATGCGATTTATGAAAAAGAATTGAGATTTATTAGGATTTAATATATTCAGAATGCTGAATGTTTACTTATCAATTATAATTGCATCTTATATTTTGAAATCTTCAACAATTTCTTTTGCAATAATGAAATGTTATTGAAACATGTGTGTGATTATTTTAAAAGATTAAAACTATTTTAAAGCGGTTAGTAATTTTTAAAAAATTTTTATATGAAATTACCATGCAAATTTTAAGAATTTACTGTATGCAGTATAAAAGAATATATCTCAATTACATGATTTTACCTAAATTCATTTTATAATGCTTTTACTTTATCAAATAAATTGGTTATTAGTTAAAAAGTTTGTCTTTAACACATATACATATTACAATTTACATTCTAGCTTTTCCAAAAAACATCAAACTACTTTTTAATATTCATCACAGCAATATATTTGTCCTTTGAAACAATTATCTGCTTTAAAGTATTCTAGACTGATTGACTTATGTTTATAATATTTATATTTTTGAAATTTTGTGTTTCAAGTTGAGACAAAATTTTACTTTATAGCTTTTTTAGGAAATATTTTGATAATATTTTGTAATATTTTACAGTTTTAGCTCAAGACATTGAATGAACTAGTTTACTGTTTAATCTACAATTTAGAAATGAGGAAATTTCAAAGTAAAGTTTCATTTTATGATGAACGTGTCATGCAAAACATTTAATCTTCAATTAAAATCCTTTATAACTTTTTCAAGTTTCAGTATTAAAGTATGAAAGATATCTTTAAGCTTGTTTTTTGAAATATCCAAATTTTATTGCTAGATACTTGTTTTAATAAATATTCTTTTGTAAAAATATTTATATAACAATTGCTTATTTCATGGTCAAATTTGTCCTTTTATTTTTAATATGAAGAGCAACAAAAGTTAGGCTTATGGATTTAGGTGCAAGTCCACTAAAAATTTGATGATTTTATAAGTTACTTCTTTCAAAAAATCTCTAAAAATTCAAAGAGAAAAAGGTATTATTGTTATTTTCACACGAGCATATACTTTGGTTTGCATAAATCTTCAGTTAATCCACAAATATCTCGAATAAAAAGTTTATCTAAAGTGTGCAAAAATAATTTTTTTTGTCTTTTTGTGTCTTCCATCTGGTGTGCATGAGAAGGAACAAACAAGTAGAAGTACAGAACATTTATTGACGAGGAAGAGGATTCCAGACAAGGATAAGCGAGTGTGCTGCTTTCTTTTTTCAAAACGGAAGTCCATTATAAGCAGAAAATCTGACTTTTTCTCCTATTTTACATCAAGCTTAATTCAGGATTCGAATTCATGTCCATTTGGTGAGAGACGAGGTCATAACTTGGCGAGTAATCGTGGTTTCGTGGCGAGTAATCTGTGGCTCCCAGAAAAAGGGCGCTTACATTAAAATAAAACATTACTGCTGCTTTTAGTTATAATCTAAAATCCTCTTTAAATGTATTTACTTATGCTCATAAATATATATTGTAATATATGGTAAAAAAATAATATTTGAGACTTGGAATAATGTTTCTTAATATAATATTTTTATTTTAAATACCATTTGAAACATTTAATTTATTTCTAAGAAAATTTAATTAATTTTATTAAATAATTTATATATTGAAATACTTAATAAAATTAATTAAAATAATTAAAAAAATTTGTCATTTAAAAATAATTTAAAAAAAAACTTAAATAATGTTAAAAAATACCGAAATTTAAATTTAATAAATAACGTACGAGAAAACTGATTGCGCAAGCAAATTTTGTATTGCAAATAAATTAAAATATTTAGAGAAAAGTGTTAATAACACTGATAGAACATTGTTTTTATCTGTGTTTTTAGATTATTTTGTTTTGGTTCTTATAGAATCCATTTCATCTGTAATCATTATAATAATGTATAATTTTTGTATAATTGAGTTCTTCAGATTAATGCGTTCGTTTAAAGTATCTTTATGAAATTTACAAAATTCCAACAGATTTCATGAAAAATGTATACTTAAGAAAAATTTTATTTTCATGTTAAGTATTTCAAACGTGTTCCTATTAATTTTCAGTAACTCTTTTTTTGTGCATTTACATATTTTAAAGAACATGATAATCGTTAAAAATAAAAAAGATAGTTAAAATAAAAGCTTTTTTTTAGAATCTATCAAAAGTTTAATATTCATGATCTTTATTTTTATTTAAAAATTCAACATTTTTACAGTTAATTCAAACTTTCAACTCAGGTTTAAGACTTGCATAAATATAAATAATAAAAAATGTAATGGGCAAAAAATTTCAAAATTTTTATGAAGCTTTTATTATAAATGAAATATTTTTATAACGAATTTACATATATACTACAAAATTTAAATATTGCATCAATTTAAATGGTGTAATGTACATTTAACAAAAGCTTTTATTGCAATTTTCTTCATAAATATTCAGAAACACATAATGCAATTTAAAAATTAGGCTAAATAGAAATTATTCGAATAATTTAATAAATTTATTTATAGATTACTTTTATAAAGAAAGTAAATTTATAACGAAATACCTTTACATTACAGATTTTAGAAATAAGTAAGGCCTTATCGAAATAAGCAATGTATATGATTAGATTATCATAAAATCTGAATGATGAATACATCGCGTAAATAATTAATTTAGGGAATTGAGAGAAAAAAATAATTTTTGAGCATTTTTATTTTGATTAAAATAGATAAATTTGGTTACGGGTAAAAGATTTAAATATCAATATTTAATGAGAAAAATAAAATATTTGTGATGACATTGTGTTCACATTTCCTTTAAATATGATTATATTTGATCATTTACAGGCATATTTATACAAAGATTTTCATTCACGTTAATTCTTTGTATACTTATACTGAATATGTTGTGATATTTTATAAACAATTACAGATGTGATTTATAATAAAAATTAAAATATGATTATTTTAATTATTAATATATTATTAATAAACTACTCGTTTTTACTATGTTTAGCAATCTAATTAATTAAATCATAAACTTTTCTAACATTAAAAATTTAATTTTTTACACCTAAGCTGTATATTGCATTAACGTAACGTAATAATGTGTAATTACTTATATATATATATATATATAAATATATATATATATATATATATATATATATATATATATATATATATATATATATATATATATATATATATATATATATATATATATATATATATATATATATATACATATATATATATACATATATATATATATATATATATATATATATATAAATATATATATAATATATATATATATATACTATATATATATATATATATATATATATATATATATATATATATATATATATATATATATATATATATATATATATATATATATATATATATATATATATATATATATATATATATATATATATATATATATATATATATATATATATATATATATATATATATATATATATATATATATATATATATATATATATATATATATATATATATATATATATATATATATATATATATATATATATATATATATATATATATATATATATATATATATATATATATATATATATATATATATATATATATATATATATATATACATATATATATATATATATATATATATATATATATATATATATATATATATATATATATATATATATATATATATATATATATATATATATATATATATATATATATATATATATATATATATATATATATATATATATATATATATATATATATAAACATTTATCAGAGGAAATACTGAAAAGTTTATTTTTGCCTATGAATGTAAAGCAGCTCATTTAAAAACATATATATTCATAATGAAAAACACAGTATTTTGATTAAGTAAAATATCTATATTCAAAATTTCTAATCTCATGTTTTGTAAGCGGTATAAAGAAGTAAAAAAGAAGGGAGAATTTAGTTTTGATATCGGGTAAAAGGAATGCTAATTTAAACGAGCTTAGTGTCCTCCTCCCGCTAATCTCTTTCTAATGAGGAGCTTCTGCCTCTGGAGGCAATAAATAACGATCCACCCGAGCGAAATCTTTGCTCCCTCATCCCCAGTCAAACAGCATCCGCTTGTTTGCACAGTTCTTGAATATGATTTCTGTAAATGATATTCTGTGTTTGTTTTCCTTATATTTGCCTTTCCCTTATATACATACATACATACAAATATATATTATCCTAGCAAAACTGTTTCATAGAAGTTGTTTTGCTTACCAAGCCTTTAATAACAGCAATTAAATCGCAACTATATGATGGAAATCTGCATTCAAAATGTCAAGGATGATGAGCAATATAAATCGAGGGATTTATAAATTGTTATAAATGCTTGGTTTTCTTCATATATATTATTATGAGTAACTTCTGAAAAATACTCTTAGTTGTCAATTTATCTACATAAAATATAAAGTAGTGGGTAGTATAAACATTAAAATTGAGTTGTAGATCCATAAAAGATAACCTAAAAGTTAGAAATATCCAAAAAGATTTCCTGAATTAATTAGTTAGTTCAATATGTAATATATATAGGGGTCTTCCCTTAATATAGTACGTCCAATGTGTACAATATTAATGGAAACGATAGAGTCGTATTTATGTGACACATGGAAAATAAAGAAACCGATAGCTTCTACCCTGATATATATGCATATTGAAAGTAAAAACACGAAATTTGTTTCCTTTTGTTGAACAAAGACTAAAAGCTATCTGAGAACTTCCGTGTCAAATGTGGTCCAAACCATTCCATGGGTACTCATTTAATGTATATATTGTATACTTTGCCATCGAAGTAGTTGCACAGCTTGGAAAGCAACAGTTATTTAAAATTTTTTTCTTCCAAAATTCATATCCAAGCCGTGTTTCATCAAACCATTAACTTAGCAATAAGTTGATTCTCTTAATCAGTCATTAAAATTGAAACAATGTGCTAATTATAGAAAAAGGCTACTAATGACTATTAAAGTAAGAAAAAATATTATTTTCAATTAATAATCATATCAAAAGATGCAAAAAAATTTCTTTTAATGAGGAAAATTTATTTTAAAGTAATTTCCCTTTATTTTATAAGAATGCTTAATTAAACTATTGAAAAATTATGTACATTTTTACAAAAGTATTTCACATAATAGTTCATAAAATATATAAATCATGATTTTTAATGGTTTTAAAAAATAATTTCAAACCAGGTCTTAGAGACAAAAAGGGAACTTTTGGTTTCGTAAAGTAGTTTTTTTATTTAGTTTCTTTACAAATATAGCTAATGAGCTATTTAATGGAAACGTAATTAATATGTCTGTATTTTATGAAGAAATATATCTAATCAAAGTTAATCCAAAATAATAGGTTGAAATTTAAGGAATTGATGATTATAAAATTTTTTATCACAATTGCTTACATTATTTTTAATAATTACAATTCAAAGTAAATTGTTTTTTACATATGTTGATTTTTTGAGTCGCGAATTAAAAATAGGTATAGATTGCATTAACTATCTATTTAATATTTTCATTTCTTAGTTTTTTAATCAAGTGATGAACATAAAATAAGTTAAGATAATGAATATTTAATTAAAATACTCCTTATTATTTTATAATTTAAATAATTATTAAATTATTTAAATTATAAAATACTATTTAAATTATAAATAATTATTTAAAAAATTATTCAAATAATTATTAAAAAAACAGTCCAGTAAAATTATAATTTTTATTATTATATTTCCATTCAAGACTAAAATTTAAAGTTTTCGAAATGTAAATACTGAAGCAGTTCCAATTAAAACAGTTAACAATTTAAGTATAAGGTAATTAAAGTTAGTTGAAATAGTCATGAAATTTTACGATATTCAGTTATACATTTTTAAATATACTTTTTAAAGTGAACACTATGATGTACTGAAATATTAAAATTGCTTTACATTTTAATTTATGATTACGAATGAGCATTTAATTAAAACTACATGTGTGTATGAGTATCTACCCATATATATATTTATCTATATGTATGCGCCAAGTTAATAGACAAATATTTAGTGCTCCAACTTTCGTTTCAACAGCTCTAGGGTTTTAATCTCACCTTAGAATTGTAGTTTAAAAGCTACTTTAAACTATTGGTCTCGATATAATTAATTCTCATGCTGAAAATATGATCGTTGAGTGACTAATAAATCAAAATGTACTTTCAGTAAGGTTTTTATTTTGAATAAAATATTTTGAGTAAACATTAAATAGTTTTGAGTAAAAATGCTCAAAATTTGTATAAAGGAAGTATAAAAATCTAATTAATAACTTTAAAAATTTTCGATACAAAATAGATTGCGTAATAGCGTGGACAACTGTATTATTCAACTACACTGCTCAAAACAATTAAAGGATATTACGGTCTTAGGTGGATCTTGTGGTTGGGAAACTTTTTAGCTGATTGATATGTGGTCGACAGACGTAGTAGGTTATATGAGAATAAATTACACATGTTTGGCAGAAAAAAATGCATTTTATTACGCATTTGTGTACAAAAGGAAAAAAAAAAACACAATTTGTGCATATGAGAAAAAAAGAATAAGAAAAGGTGTTGTCTTCAAAGGAAGTCATTGTCAGTAGGGGGTATGGTTTCCACGGACGGCCAGCAACGTTGAACACCTTTGAGGCATGGAGTCAATGAGGCTATTAATCACGAGTTGGGGTATTCTGTCCCACTCTTCCAGAAGAGCACTTTCCAGTTCTTCGAGAGTCTATGGGGGTGGTTGGTGGCCAGCAACTCGTCTTCCTAGAGCGTCCCAAACATGCTCTATTGGATTCATGTCTGGAGAACACGTTGACCATTCCATTCGTATGATTCCTTCCTTGAAAAGGAAATCCTCCATCTAGGTTAGCACGATGTGGCCTGCAGTTATCGTCCATTAAAATGAAGTCATCTCCGATTGCTGTGGCGTAAGGGACTACAATAGGTTTTCGGATCTCATCCCTATAACGGCGACCAGTTAGAGGTCCATCTCGAATGATATAGAGGTCTGTACGCCCGTCAATGGAGATGCCACCATACACCCACACTCCTCCATCGCCAAATCTGACACTTTCGTGTACAAACGCTGGATTATTCCTACTGCCACGGTCTCTACCAGATGAAAATACGCCTATTATCAGGATGAACAGAAAAACGGGACTCGTCAGAAAAAGAACATTGCTCCATTCATTTCTCCTCCAGTTCACATGCTCTGTTGCCCACTCCCTGCGGTCGCGATAATGCCTTGATGTTAGTTTAACACATACCATCGGTCGGCGAGCATAAAGACCTACACCATGGGGCTGGTTTCGGACAGTCTGAGTTGAAACCGTGGTGTCAGTGGCCGAGCGAAGGTGTTGTTGGAGAAGAGTAGCGTTCATATTTTGGTGTCTCAGAGCCGTTAACACTAAATAGCGATCTTCATTGGGCGTTTTTGCCTGTGTACGACCTTGCCCTGGTCTTCGGCCTGCACTTACAGTCTCCAAAAATGGTTCCAGATCCTGGAAATCCCACTTTGTAACACTCCAATGGCTTGCGCTACTCCGGCTTGAGTTTGGCTCCCTTCTAACCAACCAACCAACCAACCATTCTCCAAGCTTCTGAATCGGTTAAATGACTTCGCTGAGACATCGTACTCATCGAAACAAAGCAGTCACTGAATACCGATCATCCTTGTATTCATTGTCTTTTATTCAGTTGAAAGTCAAATTTCATTCACTGCCGCTGAAGTGACGTTTTTGACATTGAACTCAAAATTAGCATACTCCACAGTTTGAAAACAAGAAAAACTTTCATTTGTGATTCTTTTCTTCCATTTTCAGCAAAAAAATTTCGTTTATATCTTTATTTTATGTAAAACTTACAATATCCTTTAATTGTTTTGAGCAGTGTATAATACGATAGTTCTAATACAGTTTAGCGGACTACCGCTAAACTGCACCAGACTACTTCATTACTCTGCATTACTACTGCATTACTCTTCAGTATAGACTACCTCAAGTTCAATCAGAAGCTTTGATGTAAAAAAAAAGGAAATGGATCCATATCCTTCCAGAATGCATCTCCATAAAGTTGGTGATTTGAAATTTCAGATCATTTTCTCCCTCAACAATGGAACAAGATCCATTTTAACATTGTAAAAATACTTTCCAGAGAACAAAATTTTGTAGCACTGATGAAATGATATTACAATTATTAGTTCTTAAAGGATAGTATGAAAGTTTCTGCTTATTAAAGACTGTATGAAGTGTTAATATGTTATTCATATGCAAATAATGTCTATGTTAGAGAAGTATAGGTTATACAAAACGCCAGAAATAAGTTTGTAAGAAAACGTTTGTATATTTTAGAATTAGCGCAGTTTACCTTTGAGAGAGATGACTTTTAAATTTAGGACTTTTAATGAAAGTTTATTTGAGTCATGTACTAAATGTATTTTTAAGGTACTTACAAATGTATCATTTTAAATGGATTGATATTGTTGCATAGAACAAGAATATCTTGAGTAATTTCAAACAAATTCGGTACTGTATAACTTGCAATATGGACAGAAGTACTTTGATGGTACGCTCTTTGTACCAGAAGGTAGAGATCTACTTAACAACAATGGTGAAAGAGTGATATGAATTTCAAAAGCACAACTTTCGAATATTTTATATGAACAGTGACAGCTCACATAAGGTTTAAATTTCTATACTGAGCCCTTATTGGTAATTTGGAAATGCAAAAAAGATTAAACATAAAATAATAGAATTGTTTTTATTTTTTGACCTGAATATTGACATTTACAATACCGCTTAGTTTCATATTAGATGCAATTGACCTGGCAGTTGAGAAGATAGGATGAAAGTTAAATTTTATGGGATGTGATCCCAAATTTTGATTCCTTTTTGAATTCTAAATTTCGATGATTGTTAACATTTCTGATCAGATTTTTATAGATGTTTAAAGTACATGAAAAGAAATTACAATGAGAAAGGCAAAAATAAGTGCTAAACCTCAAAATGGAAAAGTAAAGACATTTACTGTATTTAAATATTTATTAATTTTGTTTTTTTATAATGCTATTTGCTCTGCAAAATTTAGAACCTCAATCAAATCAACTAAAATTAATCGAATGAGGTGTATAGAATGCTTAAAATTTACCTTTAATTACAAAATTATTAAATAATAATTAGGAAATTTTTCAATCCTTATTAGAATGTATTTTTAATGTCATCCGATTGGTGACGTATTATAAAAACTGAAGACTCGTCTCCTGCATATATTCAAAACAATAATCTATCAAAAATCAAAAAAATTGTATTAAAAAAAGCTTTATTCATGCAAGTGTAAATAGAAAGAGATATCTGATTCTATTTTTTCAATCCCTAGAGATATTCTTAAAGAAAATTTAAAAAAAAAATTAAAAAGTATCACATGATACTCTTTATAAAGCGAGAAGAATTCTTGAACGGTATGCATTGCGACATAAGCTATTTACAGGGACTTCAAATCAGCTTTAATTAGATTGAAATTAAAATTATTATAAACGCTGTAATTAAAGCTTCGACGAGAAATGTAGTTTATGTTTTAATTAACCAACATCTTGATATAAGCTTCATTCCATTACATGAAGATATTCTAGATTCCATCTTGGAAAAAATTCAATAGATATACAAAATACATATTTTTTCTATAAAAATTCGATTTTTTTTCTTTGCAAGTAGAATACATAAATAAATAATTTCTTGTAAAATATACAATGATTCAGCTATTTTTACTAAATATTTAGCTACGCATTATTTAATGAGACTAATTTATGTCATGTTATTTCTTTTCTTCGTATTAAAATATCAAAAATAGACTTTCATTAAGCAAAAATCATTTTATTTTTCTAAAATATTTAACATTCATTTTTCATTGATGAATCTCATTATACATCGATATAAGCCAATCAATGTTTTTATGAGTTTGTGAAAAAAGTTTTTTTTTCCGTTAAGCAGCTCTGACAGGCTGGAAGATTATAGAAAGCGTTATCGGAATTGCGTTGCTCGAAAAACATATCGAATCATCTTCTTGGATAAGTAAAAGCCATCTTTGATAAACAATGCTTAAACTAATTTGATATCGCCGCTGCCGATGGGAAAGAAGTTGATTTTTGTGGTAAATTTTGGCTCAGGTGTTGATAAGACGTTCTTCTTTCTTCTACGCTTCTAAATTTTTTCTCCATTCATTTCCGAAGTTATTCTTTTCAAAGTGGCCAATATCCGTAACCTATAATTTCTATCATCCATTTTCAATCTTTCATGAAACCATATTGATTGTGACACCTGAAATGCTAGGCACCACCGGAAATGCCCAACTGACACCTTCTCGAAAAGAAGCTTGATGAAGATTAGAGTTCTGGGTAATATATCTTTCTGCGTTGAATTTTTTATTGTATAGAATCCAAGTAATATTTATTAATGCAACTTACTACAAGACATATGAAACTGTCTGCTAATGAAATTGAGATTACTATGGAAATGAAATGAGTTTAAACGTATCAATTATATTGACTTAATCATCAACTATTGACTATTGGCTTATCATCAACTATTGACTTAAATCTATATACATTCAGTTGAATTTTTGTTCATGATGAAATGAAATTATGATATAAAAGGATGTTAAATAATATAGTTATTCATCTTTAATGGCTTAATTACTCATGTGTTTGATTTTCCTCAAAATATTTTTTCTTTATTTTGTAATGTGAAAAAAATTTAAGATAATCATTTCTTGCATTCATTGTTTTATGGCAAATTGGGGGCTGGCAATAAGAAATATTTACGAAAATTCTAAAACTATATGTATTCAAAGATAATTTCCAGATTTAAACCCAAGAAATCTGAATGATAGCAGCCTTTTTGAAATAAAAAATAACTGTATAGTTAGACTTGTTCTTGATCAATATTTGATTGAAATAATTTTTTTTTTGTAAAAAAAGCATATGTTAAAAATAATTTAATTCAAAATTTTGTATAATAATTTATGAATTGCTTATTCTGGCCCACGAGATCTTTATTTATGTCGGAGAAAATTAAATTGGAACCTTGATTAAGCAAATTTGATTATTAACCTTTATTAAAAAGTAGGAGTATTTGCGAATTTTTTGCCTTTTTCACTAAGTTATACATAAATTTGTTGAAATTTTGTCAGTAATGGCATCAAATATATAAAATGTGGGATAGTTAGTATAAATTTAGTTTAAGAATAATGAAATAATACTTGATTATTCTTTTTAGAAGAAAGGGGAATTAAAGAAGAAGAAATAAAATATTTTTGACCTGAGATTACTTAGTTGTTTATAAACATTAATTTTTATTTAATTTTTAAAGTTAATGAAATAATAATGAACATTTAAGAATAAATAAAGAAACTGCAAGTATTGAATGCTGTTCTTTAAGCAGTTTAATTATTCTATACTCAAAAGCAAATATTTTTTGATAATTCAATAAAATCAACTATATAATTTTATTTAGTATTTTAAGAAAAATATTGAAAAACTATCCCATTCAAAAAATTATTAATCAGAAACTATAGTAGAAGAACTTTTGATGAACATAAGAAAAACAAAATAAGAAAATGGTACCAGAATTTATTGGAATTAAGTCCACTTTTAACTAAAGCAAATATTGGGTAATTTATGTGTATTTTATCAACTGATATGACAGAGTAAACTTTCATTTATAGTTAATAGTGAAAATAGAGCATGTTATGCTGCATTTACATGTTGGTTGCTTACTTAAACTTGTGTATTTTTGATAAAATAAGGTTATTCAAAATTACACTAATAGGCAACACTCTCTTTGAAGTCTTTATATAATATAATTTTAGCGATAATTATTGTTTTGTAAGAGAATATCATTGAACTGAAGATTTATCATTCCAATAGTCACATATTTATGAAGGATTAGAATGTTTATTACTCGATCACCAACCTTTCGCATTGTTAATTTAAAGATATTAGTTATCTTTAAATTAACAATGCGAAAGGCTGAAGATTTCTTACAGATGAATTGATCTGTCAAACTGATTATAAATATGGCTAAAAAGTTGGCTTTTTTATTCAAAACATTTCAGTTCATATAAGCATTGTATATCTAAAAAATGATGACTACTTCTGAACGATAGATCATAATTCATCAAATAAAACTCGCAAACAAAGAAGTGACACATTGTATTTATGAGTTCATGCCAAGAGGGTATTTCTTAAGTTAAAAATAAAGCTTCTTATCGTATTGCAAACATGTATCGTAAATTCGATACATGAGGAATAGCTATTTAACAAATCTACAGTAAGATGTATTTCCTTATTTCATCGTGATTCAAGGGGACTGTACCTAGAAAAGTCTTCAAAATAAAAGTGTATAGCGGATCATTGTCGATAACCCATTTCACATATATTAAGAATTCAGAAGCAAACAAACTTAGACCTACTACAGACTTTTCAAAATAGAGCCCTAGATGCGAGGTTTGTGCAGAAAATACGTATAAAAGTTGAATAATAACTTTGTTTTACAATTATTCAGGTATTACAATATGGTCTCCTTCAAAGTATTCACCCTGAGACGAGATACACTTCTGCCAACGCCGTTTCCACTGTTGATAACATTGCTGAAAGTCTTCAGTTGTGATGCTGTTCAGTTGCCGTGTCGTTTCTGCCTCGATGCCTTCCACATCTCCCAAGTGCCGCTCCCAAAGCACCATTTTGCATTTCGGGAATAAGAAGAAGTCACAAGGTGTTAAATCGGGTGACTAAGGCGGTGGTCTGTAATGGTGATTGAGCTTCGGGCCAAGAAGTCACGCACAACGAGCGACGTGTGAGCAGGCGCATTGTCGTGATGAAGGATCCACCTGCCCCCTTTTGGCCATTCTCACGGCCATTCTTGCCCAGCTTTGCAAGAAACTTGATGTTGATGCGCGTTCCTCAATCAGAGAGAACTTCCATGCCGACGGCAGGTGAAAAAGGGTAACTTTCAACAAGCAGCCGCACACTCCTACTTACACGCAGTGGTCTGACTCGAACTGAGCGTTGATAGGATTGGTTGCAACAGTAGTGCCACCTGGCAGTGACTACAAACAATAAAATAAAGTTATTATTCAACTTTTATACGTATTTTCCGGACAAACCTCGTATTTCCTCCGACCTATTTTTAAAATACACATTTGTTAAAATACATTAAAATACACAATGTCTTGTGAATGCACATTTGTTAAGGTGGTAACCTTTCATTCTTCTATATTTTATCTCAGTGATACTTACACGATTTAAATATGAATAAATAAATATAGCTATTCGGAAAAGCTCTTGACTGTAATTTAACAGGCACATTTCAAAAATGGGTAAGCATAGTGGTATTGCAGGGTGTCAAGAAAATACTGTTTAAAACTGTGAGACCCTCTCGCCGTCGTCAGCAAAATTATACGATTTCAAAAAGTTCTGAATATATCTAAACTTTAGCATAGCTGTAACCAAAAGTCTACTAATTTGTTTTGAAATTAAAGTACTGAACTTCAAACAGCTCAGACATTGTTTTAACTGGCACTGTTGCAACCTAGTCAGGTATAATAATCAATTTAATTTGAAATATTTTTTTATTCCAATGGCGGGCACACTTGTGTGACGAACCCTATGCCGCAACAAGGCCGGAGACTGCTACTCATTTATCGTTACCCAGCGGGCACCTGTGAACCAAGTCACGGAGGTGAGTAGCGTTACCCGCGCCATACCACCACAAACCCGTTTATAGGGCGGGCCACATTCATACCACATCAAAGAAGAAAGGACAGAGAAATACAGAGAGAACAGAGAAGGAAAGAAACATCCATACCCGAACCGGGATTCGAGACTGGGATCCACAGTTCAGGAGTCAGGAACGTTAACCACTCAGCCATCGGTCGGCAATTTGAAATATAATTTGAGAAAAAACAATGAAAACGATATTTTCAAAAATTTCATTCAGAAAAGGTTTTGGTTTAACTAAAACTTTGATAATACAAAGAGTACGCAGCTGATATTTGCTACTTGATTTTTAATATTTTTAGCTTTTAATAATCGTCAACCTTGAAATAAAATTTAATTTCATGAAAGATAAGTGGTCTTTGCGTCGTTTCATTTAAGATAGTAATTAATCTCGCAGGACAAGGTCAATTTGTTCAATCAAGCGATATTGAAAAATATTGAACTTGTTTAATAACATCTACTTTTATTTACATTAGATTTTGACACTTAATTCCATGGTGCAGTCACCTTGTAGTTATATGATCAATTTTTTGCATAGGAAGACTAATCTCAACCTGAAACGCAATTTAAAGTGGATTCCAAGTCACTACAAAGATCTACTTTCCTGATGGGAATTGAACTTACATACAACTGAACTGAAAGCTTGAGTACTAACCATGCAGCTGCCAATTCAGCATGCTCCATTCCATGACAAAACGAT
Source organism: Latrodectus hesperus (assembly GCA_037975125.1). Taxonomy (NCBI): domain Eukaryota; kingdom Metazoa; phylum Arthropoda; class Arachnida; order Araneae; family Theridiidae; genus Latrodectus; species Latrodectus hesperus. The sequence continues at coordinate 113,469,894 of CM075851.1, forward strand.
TTCCATATCAAAAATGGAGAAATTTGTATCTATGTAAAACAAATTTACTTTCGTGTTACAAAATTATGATATAATTTTAATATTTAAAGGATATATATATATATATATATATATATATATATATATATATATATATATATATATATATATATATATATATATATATATATATATATATATATATATATATCCAATAATTTTTTATGGATATATTACTTTGTGATCGAATGTAATATAATCAAATGAAAGGCCTTATTATTCTAAATTTTCTGTTGCATTAAATTCAAACTAATAATTGGAATACTAGAGTAAATTTTACTTTTAATGAATTATAAATATTTAATTTTGAAATTATCAAAAATAATTTTGGTATTGTTATAATCTATAGAAATTACTCTATGATTTTAATTTTAAATAATTTTTGGTATTTTTTATAATAAGCAAAATTTACACAATGAATTAAATTGGTAGTATTCAAATTGTTGTTCATAAATTAGAAGCGATCCTGAAAATAAAATTTAACATTAAGTATTTTGTCTCAATTAAAATTAATTTCATTATTTTACAGGGTAATATAATAAGTTTAATTTGATATAAATAATTGAATTTGTGATAAAAAAGCTGTAAGCAGTTAGGAAAGTTAAAGAGTATAGTACATATAATTACTTATGATAAATATATAAAGTACATTTAAATATAATTTTCTATAAATGTATTAAACATTTTAAATATTTTTAAATAGCAAAAAGTCATCAAAATCTCTAAGGAACAAGTTAGCACACTAAAATGAAAGATTATTTTTAAAACATAATTTGAATTTAATTAATTATTTCACGGATTATTAAGCGTTTTATTTCGTTAGTATATAGTATATTGTCTTAGTACAATAATGATAATTAATTAACATATGACTTTTTATATTTTTGTAATTCATGAACTTAATTGGAAATCGTAATATGAAATTAATAATTAATCAACAAAATTTAATAAAAGCACCCATTTTAAAATTTAAAAAATTAAAATTTTATGATTTTATATTCTTATTTAAGGGCTTGAGTAAGCAATGAGGAACATTGTTCCGAATTCATTGACGAATCATACAATGATTCGTGAAATTAAATATAGTAATTTCTATTTTTAACTATACTTAATAAAAAATAGAAATTACAATATCTAATTCACTTTTATTATAATTTTATACTTAATCTAAAATAAATAAATCAAACTATTTTTGTAATAATTTTTTTGGAGAATTCAGTTATACTATTGTGAATGTGAAGATGCCTCATGCTTGAATTCGGTAAAATACGATACGTTTTGTAGTGTATTACAGGAATTATTTGTTACGGAGTATTATTTGTTGTTTTTATTTTCAAAATTCATTTAACATTGTAAAAGCTATAAAATCAGAAACTGTTACATTGCAGCAAGCCGATCGATGGCTGAGTGGTTAGCGCTTCTGACTCCTAAGCTTTGGGTCCTGGGTTCGAATCATGGTTCGGGCATGGATGTTACTTTCTTTCTTTGTACTCTCTGTGTTTCTATATCCTTTCTTCCGTGTTGATGTATGAATGTGGCCCACCCTGTAAACGGGCTTGTGGTGGTATGACGCGGATAATGCTACTCACCTCCGTGAAATCACAGGTGCCCGCTGGGTAACGACAAATGAGTAGCAGCTTCTGGACTTGTTGTGGCATAGGGTTCAACCCTCAAGTGCCCGCTGTTGGAAAAAAAAACATTGCAGCAATTAACATACTTAATTTATGAAAATTTTATTAGATATAAATTTATATTTTAAGTCCAAATTATTAAGTTATATATATATATATATATATATATATATATATATATATATATATATATATATATATATATATATATATATATAGCCGACCGATTGGCTGAGTGGTTAGCGTTCCTGACACCTGAGCTGTTGGTCCCGGGTTCGAATCCCGGTTCGGGCATGCATGTTTCTTTCCTTCTCTGTTCTCTCTGTCCTTTCTTCTGTGTTGTGGTATGAATGTGGTCCACCCTATAAACGGGTTTGTGGTGGTATGGCGCGGGTAACGAACGCTACTCGCCTCCGTGACTTGGTTCGCAGGTGCTCGCTGGGTAACGGTAAATGAGTAGCAGTTTCTGGCCTTGTTGTGGCATAGGGTTCAGTCACCCTTGTGTGCCAGCCATTGGATATATATATATACATATATATATATAACACTTTAACACTTTTAAATCCCAAAAATTAAAAATCTAGTGATTCTGGGCATTTGCTTAAATAGTTTGAAGGAACACATGTATTGCTGTTCTAAATTGCGATGCGTCGATAAAATAAGTTGCTTTTTTCTTTTTAAACTAGTTATTTTTTCACAGACTGAATATTAAGTAAGTCTTAAAGGATGTGGATATATTAAAAAAGAAAAGTTTGTGGGTGCCATGCAATATTTTAGAATTAATTACTAATCAGAATTATTGATAAAAAAAATAAATCCAAGTGCAAATTGGAAATTTACTTTAAGATAATTCTCTGCTTAATTTCGTTTCATTAGCCATTTCTATATAAAACAATCATTGATTCTTATCTGTAATTTTAAGTAATTATTTGTTTTACATTTTACTGTTATTTGTAATTTTGAATTTAAATCATTTCATAGAAATCTGGAGTGTGCTTTTCTTGAAGAGGAAAAGTTATTTGCATATTCTTTTATATAAAATAAAAAATTAAGATTTAAGATACTTTCATGATGCGTTTGTTCGTCTGATGAAGAAGATTGAGGGTAATTTAGTCAGTTATCAAGTATAAATTACACCTAGTGATGCTACAGAGTGTACTTCTTGTTTTTCTTCTAAGAGTTGGGTTTGCATTACATTGGGCACCTCTGCTTTTATCAGCATTTTGTACTATTAACTCCAAACCCAATGTTTCCTTGTTCCAGTTGTTCGGGTCACCCACTTGATTAATAAAGTCCGAGTCCTTTAATGGGGTCTAGGTGTAACTCTCTAGTATGGATGATGCCTAAAGAAGTTAATCTAGGGAGGGCAAGAGCCTCGCATTCGTAAATGATATGCTTGGCCGTTTCCTCTTCCGTATGACATTTCCTGCAGATAGGGTCTTGCTGAAACAGTCCCATTTTATGGAGGTATTTTCTGAAATAGTAGTGCCCAGTTATGAAGCCTACGATTAAACGCATCTTCTGCCTAGAGCATCTTAGAATTTCAGAGGCAATCCTCGCTAATGATCCACAGATGATTCTGGTCAGAGAGTCAGTCATACTAGCGATAGCTTCCTGACTTTCACCAGAAGAATAACAGAAGAAGAAATATGGTTTGGAGGTCACTTCTACCTCCTGTGAAGGATTCATTGCTGCCCCTTCACTAGATTGCCTATGAGTTCCCTTGTCTTTTTCAGCAAGGTCTACTTCAGAGGCTTCACCTGCAAATGCAGAAAGGTTTGTTATTTCTTGTGTCTTTTCAGCCACAAGTTAACAATTAATAAGCTCAGGTAATATAACAGTCCACCCAGCATTCCCTGTGTTACTGGGCATGGCAAAAAAGCTCTAGAAGTTCTCCAGGCAAGTAGAGGATCCGTTAAGACACCATTACCGCGGTGCCAAATAGCCCTAGGCATGGGTCGCATAGCACCAGGATTTACGGGAGCTGGTTCGCTGCCTCTGATTCTATATTCAAGGCTATCCTGTCATTCCTACAGGACGTTCGGCGATCCACCACCTGCCGACGCGCCTGGTAGCTGCTTAGACCCCAGGACAGAGTGTACTTAATCAATTATTATTGTAAACAGTGGTTTAATCGGACTGCTCTTTCAGTTTAAGTTTGGAAGTAATATTGTAAAAGAGTAGCTCATCTCGAAAGCTTAATGCGTTATTCTTTATCATCGCTTAACTTGTCTTTTCTGGTAATATTTATTTGCTTTAAATTATATCAAAAAAATTTCATTTTAGACATCTTTTTATTGAATAATAACTGCATTTGAATCTTTTATTGTGTAAATTGAAATATACATTATATGTAAGCAGAATCTCGAAAGCTTTAAAAAAATTAATAAATGTGTGAAGTTAATTCTGTACAATACCAGGTGTAAAGAAAGATTTTCTTTTTAAAGGAAGAAATTTTATCTGTATAAGCTTGAGATGAAATTTTCTTTTCACTAGAACTTATTGCATAATTTTATTAATTTATCACATTTGCTCTTTGAATTCGGTTGGCTAGCACCTTGTCAGGGTATTAGGAGATAAAACAATTTTAATGTAACTTTCTTCCAAATATTTTTTACATCATTCCTCTTTTAGGCACTTATCTATTAATGTTATGTACTTAAAGTCATTTTAGTCAGGATAATTTTTTATGTATCAAAAGTATTTTTGAAAAGGATGCTTAATTTTTAAATAATTTTTTCTGCGGTTTTCATTTCCAATATCTTTAAGTTGATTTAAGAATTTATTAAATGATCGTATATTTCAACAATAATGTACGATAATTTAATAACTGCTAAATAAATTGAATATTTTTAGTGAAACCAATAATATATATTAAATTTATATGAAAAATTCAAAATGTTGAAGAAAACTATACAATGATGAAAACGTTTTTATATTCCAATTAATGTATTTATATGAATTTTATTTTCTTACCGAATATTTTATAGAAAATAAAACCTAACTCTTCTGTGAATTATTTTGAATGTATACTTTTATTTATATTTATTTATAAAAATTCATTTCAATATTTCGCTAATGCCTGTATCTTTTAATTTGTTCACTATTAAGTAACCTTTAAATGCTGACATTTTACTGAATAGCATTATTTATTACAGATAAGTTTATTGACAATCTTTCAGAATTTTCTAGCACCATCAATTAAATCCTCTTATTTCAAACAATTTACAATTAAGAGTTTAAGTTTAAACAACATATAAATATACCAAATAGGATTTTGTAGATTTATAGATTAAATGACGCGCATAATTTAATTGTTAAATAAATAAATTAACTTATTTTACATTAAATGAATTACATACTTTTATATGAATATGTTTTAGATACTATCTGAAAATAATAAGTTAATGCTAGTGGAAAAATGAGATGTAAAATTCATTGCTTTATTACCGTTTAAAACTAAAGAATTAAAATTCTTCAAATATTTAAATATTTACTTTCAAACATATATTAGATTATTCGAATAAATATGTTAAAAGTTTGTAATAACATAATTCATAACAGACTGGAAATATTATAGATTCTAGAAAATTAAATAATATTGTGCTAAAAGTGTTTGCATATATGTATAAGTAAATTGATTAATATCGAAAGATATTATTTTCCCAACTTTTACAAACATATGTTAATCTTATGTAAAGTACAGTAAATATATCTGTACTGAAAGAGCAGTGTCGAAAAAATAAACAGTGATTTCCAAAACAAAAATCAGTTTCAGAATTCCAGGTAAATATTTCATTTCATCATGATGTTTTTGTATCATATTCTAAGAGATTGGCCTATTTATTTATTTGAATAAGATGATAGATAAATATGAATATATAGAGGTAAATCAGATAATTATAATATTTAAAAACAAAGTTTATTTTATTTTAATTTATCTTTTTGTAAATATTCAATTCTGCTAATATTTACTCCGTTTCATTTACTGATTGGAAGATCTTTGATTTTTTTAAGTTCAAATACAGGTCCATAATTTTGCACATTCCTCTTTAAATGTTTTGAACATCTTTTATAAAATAGAAGGGGACGTCAAAATGAAAACAATATTGAAAATTACATTGAATATTAATTAAAAATAAAGATTCAAACATTTAAAAATGAATTTACATTTATAAAAAATAAACCAAATTTAAATCAAATATTATTATAGTTAGATTACTTGTGGTAAACTGCATTTTAATTTTATGGTGAAAAAAGTATTTTTAAAATGATAGCAAATGATATAAACTAAGTGATAAATAATAAAAAATATTTTAGTATTATCCTTTAACAGAAATAACTTTCAGAATTAACTCTATATACTGATATCAAAAGTATAATATTGAAGATTAACAGTTTAACGAACTGTTTTGAAAATACATTTCTTATACGATTGATATGTTAATAACTGAATTTATATAGTTGAAAATTCAATATAATATAGTTGAAAGACATAAAGGTTAAAATTTCATGATGTTTTAATTTATAACTTAACCAAAAGTTAGTATTAATTTATTACCTTAAATTAAAAATATTTTTAAATATAAATATTATTGCAAAATAGATTTTTAATTAAAATTATTATTGAATCACATCTAGCTATGTAAAATAATTAATATTTCTTTAATTGTAATAAATTTTATGCTTATTAAAATATATTTATTTACTTTTTATGAATAAAACTAGAAACAATATACTTAACTTTTGCATTTAAATTTTTATTAATGTTGTTTGATAAAAATTGAAAAATCACCATTTCTTACTTAGTTGCAAGAATTAAGAAATTATTAACTTTGATATTTGAGATGAAACATAGTATTTGAATATTAATTTTTACAATTTCTTTCAAGTTGAATTACGCTCCTTCCAAAATACGTGCATTTCTAACAGTAATTTTAATTAAGGCCTTTTAATTTCTGAGTTTTATACTTAAAATTTTATGCTAATATTTTATTTCTGCGAAATAATGTTCCCTTATAAAAAAATGTTTGAACTTCAATAAATAAGCTTTATAAATTATTAATAAAGCAAGAAGAGTTAAAGGAAGAAGATAAAAATATGCATTCAGATCATAAAAAGTATTTTTTGCATGGATTTATTGTTATGAATGACATTTCAGATTATTTAAAAAAATTATCTATCTCCATTAATTTACATTAAATGACATAAATGTCACAAAAATACCTTTGGATTACTGGTATTTTAATTAAATAATTCTATCAAAAATATCATTTTAAATGAAAGCTTTAAAAATAATTTGAATGTATTTTAATTGAAGTTATATCTAACAAAAAATACTGAAATACTTTTATTTTAACAATTGTAATTGACCTCAATAATTTTCCTAAAAATACATTTACTTAATAGCTTTTTTTATAACATTTTTGTATATTATCGACTGTTCTTTATTATTATTATACGAAATAAAAATCAATTACATTTGTTAAACAAATTAATTCTCTATTGAAATAAATGAGAAAAATCCTGCAATTAGCTTATTTCCAAGGAAAACATTTTATGAATATATTTTCGTATGAAATTTATACAAAAAAGCCTTCAGTCAATCTTTTCTTTCTATATTAAAGCTTCCAAAAGCGGATATCTCAGTGGTTTTCTAACACATGTGAAATGACATAATGTCACTTCGCAGTGTCAAAATCATCCCAACAACTGGTTTATCTCTGTCATCAGGATATCTATGAAGTTCTGCCTGAAAATTGAAGAGATAGTAGAGGTGCCTTTTTATGCACACTAAAATTAAATTTTTATTTGAAAATGTTTTCAATGAAAAGTTTCCATAGAATACTTGAATTTTAATAAGAATCAGAATTTTTCAATTTAATTATTATAGGAATAAGTGAATAAATTTTATGAGTTCGATTTGTTTATAACTATCTGAAATTTTTTTAACTATAATCTTTTTTTTAGCATAAAATTTTTATCTATAATCTTTATTGTTTTCAAAAAATAATTTTTTTGAAAACAATAAGGGTTATTGATAAAAGATAATACATTGGCATAAGTATTAAAGAATAATTTTTTTAAATATCATATGTTTATATGTATATATTTATATATATATATATATATATATATATATATATATATATATATATATATATATATATATATATATATATATATATATATATATATACATATATATAGATAGATATATAGATATATATATATATAGATAGATATATAGATATGTATATATATATATATATATATATATATATATATATATATATATATATATATATATATATATATATATATATATATATATATATATATATATATATATACATATCTATATATCTATATCTATACATATCTATATATATATCTATCTATCTATCTATCTATCTATCTATATATATATATATATATATATATATATATATATATATATATATATATGTATTCATTCTTTCACAAATTCAAGTTGTATTAAATTCTATGGTCTAAAATGAAATCCGCAGGAATTAAACATAAGAAAAGAAATATTGTATCAAAGTGCAGCTAGTAAATTGGTTAAACTTATAGATTTCTCTGTAAATTTTCTACTATTTATTGAAAAGTAAACTATTATGGAAAACTTAAATTGTAGTCACATATTTACAGAATATAATCAGATTTAGATTAAAATTTAAAATAAAATTATCAAGCATGTAATATTTATTTAATTAATACCAAGCAACATTGTATTAAGATCTTGTATTAAAGTGCAGCTAGTAAATTGGTTAAACTTATAGATTACTGTAAATTTTCTACTATTTATTGAAAAGTAAACTATTATGAAATACTTAAATTGTAATCACAAATTTATTGAATATAATCAGATTTAGATTAGAATTTAAAATAAAATTATCAAGCATGTAATATTTATTTAATTAATACCAAGCAATTTTGAGAATTTCGGAAAATAATATGTGCCTTATAATCTCTTTGATAAATTTATTTTACGTGCTTCGGAATATTTTAATAATTCCTCATGCTAATTCTATGTCCATATGGAAAACTTCTCTGTTTATCATTTGAATTAAACATCGGATGAAATTGATTTTAAGAGAATTTATTCATTTATTATTTTGCATTCCTTTATTTTGTAATTTCCAATATATTTATTTTGTCTCATAAATATTTCAGTTCCCGGATATCATAATAATGAAAGAAATATACCATTTTTGGGATATTTTTCGGAACATAGTTTCATTTTACCGGCATTTCTTCAGATGATCTCATTTTCCATGCTTGCAAGAACTTTGGTGATCGATTTGGCTTCGTTTTGGGAAGTACTGTCGCCAAAGCAGCCGGCAACCTTCCTCCAGTGTTGGTTCTTCAACATTTTGTAGCAACTAAAACCGTGTATCTGATACCACAGGGAGTACCTGTGATGAACAGCTTTGGTATCGGTGCCAAGACATCCTCCACCTTAGGATTTCTTCTGTCCTTTTTCCTCATCTTCGTAGTCCTCAGGTAAGAGTCTAGATTTTTATCATCATAAGTTAGTTAGATTCTATAATTTGGGGATTGTTTAGATTGCTCTTAATCTGAATTGCGCTGATAAGAATAAAAGATTACGAATGAAAACGTGATCATGATCTCATCCATTCATGAAATGTTTGGGTCAAATACTTGATAGTATTTTTTTGTAATTTCATGAAAACAATATTCAAAATAAGATATTATCTGTTGTTGATGATGGTAAATATATTTTTTGTTTAATAAAGAATATAACTTTACGCATTTGTATAAGCCGATTCAGTTTTGTAAATCTTTATAATTTTACTTCCATTTAAATGAATTCAAGTTTTTAATATATATATATATATATATATATATATATATATATATATATATATATATATATATATATATATATATATATATATATATATATATATATATATGTATGTGTGTGTGTGTGTGTGTATTTATTTAGTGGTGAAATTGTTATTAAGAGGGATTGTTGCATATATATATATACATACATATATATACATATATATATATATATATATATATACATATATATATATGTATATACATATATATATATACATATATATATATATATATATATATATATATATATATATATATATATATATATATATATATATATATATATATATATATATATATATATTTCTTTAGATTTTAGTTAATAACAAAATGTCAAAAGGAATAATGAATAAAATCACTATTTCATTTTAAGTCGAAATAAATTCTAATGATGCAAAAATATATATTATAAAGTTTAAATTCTATGCTAATTTAGATATAAATAAAATCATTTTTAAATGTCATATGTGAAACTGCATTCAAATTATAATATAAACAAGGATATAAATATGAATCTAATAACCATAAGATAATTAGCAAAATTTCTTACATTATTTTATTCTAAATTACATTGCTAATGAATGCTATGAAATATTAAAATAAAATTAAACGCTTGTAAGTCTCCATTTTAAAAATGTTTTAATAGTTGTTAACCTTGATCAATTAAACGATCAAATTTAGGACTATAGAAACATATGGGTTCATGAAACATTGTGTAAAAATAACTCTGAATTTATAAATATTTTATTTACATAGAAATAATTAATCATTATCATAAGTGATTTCAATTAATTTAGCAAAGAGAAAGTTACGCAATTTAAATATTTAATAGACATACTTGTTATTAAATCGTGGGAGCTATGATTGTATGGAAGAAAGTGTTACAGCATAACATATCAAAACAGACTAATTTAAAAAGTAATGTATTGTAATTGATACAATAGTTGCAATATAGCATAACTATGCAGTAACATATGCATATTTTGTAAATATATTGCAATATTCCATTTATTTAGCGATGTAAATATTTTCATTTGATTATTAAAATTTTTAAAGTTATTGCTTTTGTTTTTAGAAATAGTATATTTGTATATATCTAAATTTAAAGCTAATAATAAAAGTATTCGTACATTTACAAAGAAATAGCATGCAATTATAAATGAGCTTGTATGTTTCAGCTTATGTCTTATGTTTATCTAAACGGTGCATTTATTCAACTTGTTTATTTTTTATTACAAAAGTTAAATTTAAAAAATTAGCTAAGTACTTTCACATTGCAAGAGTTCATGCATATATGAATTCCATCGTAATCTATTTGTGTGATTTGTTAATAAGTAATTTTACTAAAAATTGAGATCATTTTATGAACAATGAAATCAAATTATTGCATTGTTCAATCCAATTTTCTTTTATAATAAAATTTTTTATAATTTTGTTGTTTTACATATCAACTTAATTATTATTATTGCTCAAAAATTATAAATAAATAATAATTCTTGCAAATTTTCATTTGCGTGTAGAATGCATAAAAAGAAAATTATGTTTTGCATTTCTATTATGTGAAACTTCAAATTTCTTAAAATACAAATGAAGATTTATATTAATCAAATTGCAGGACAGTGTAAAAATTTATAAATTCAATAATGTAAACATTACTGGATATTAATTAAAATTATTAAATATTTATTCCTCTTTTTAATATTCATTTGTTACATTTCAAGCACAGAAAATTTCTAAGCAATGAATGAAAATAGTCATTATTTGCAGGTATTCTCTAAAATGGCAAAAACTGATATCTATAGGTTTTTAAACCTGGAAAATTAAATTGGGAATAAAAACATTTTTTATTAAGTTTTTAAATTAAATGAACTTCACAGAACTTATACTATTTTGATTATTTTAAAATAACTCTATTTTGGCATAGTTTTCTTATTTGTTCGATTTTAATATGTTTTAAGTTATTCTGTAGTCACAAATACGTATTTTTAAAAATATTACGTTTTTTATGACTTATATTCCATAATACACCATGGTTGAATAATTAAAATAGATGCTAATTGGAGGAAAAGATTAATGTGTGATCTAATGACTCCACTATTGAATAGCAAAAGTGGAAAATGACATATTTGATATTTTCTTTGTTTGGTAACATCCTTTTTTCTCTTACGACTACCATTTCGGCATGACTGAGTTATTGAGGTGCGTTTCTAGTAGAGCTCATTTCTACCCACTAAGAAGACACTACACATCTGAATGCTTTGCAATTTCGAATCATGATCAAACGATGAAGTTGCTAACTGAGATAATTGTTGATCATGTCTCACTACACCAGCGGTTTGGACATTAGATCCTGCGATATTTGTGATTTCGATTGGCCCTTTCAACATGGGAGTTTTCAGCTAAGTCAGATATTAAGCCCATTATATGCAAATCATGCAATAAACTGTTGCACTCCATCATCTATTTGAAGTGCTACACTCAATGTCCCAATATAAAGATGGGACAATATTCTTTTGGGCACAGGTGCCGTATAGTCCATGATTCCAAATTCTGAGATTAATGATTTTTCGGCGAATTTTTTTTATGTATCTATCAACCTCGTTTTTATTATGTCATACATATATATAGACACCTATAAAAATTATGCAAAAAAATCTATTTTGGTAACCTTAATATTTACGTCATCGCGTACTTCACGGTACGTCATCATGGCAGCATTTCTTACTCGCCAAAATAATTCAAAATTTGGAATCATAGATTATACGGCACCTGTGCCTTCTTTTGCATGAAAGGTCCCAAGATCGATCCCAATAGGAGTTTAGCAAAGGTAAATAAAGGTTAAAATTCTGCTTTCAACATACACATCTATCAATGTGAGTGCTTGAGAGTGTTTGTGGTTTCATGCACATCCACTATTTATGAAAAATCCCTCAGAAAGCAAATTACACGATGAATAAAATGTCTTGTCCTGTTAGGCAGCTTACAATGCGGTGTCAAAACACTATTCAACATAAAAATTCAAAACCATCAACAAAAATCAAGACAACTTTGTGTTTATCGATTGACGACTTGTTAAAATCAGTTTCTGCTTAATTGATTTATTAAATGAGTAATTCTTGCTAAAAAACACATAATGAAACATACATTATAGATATTTAAATTTTGCTCAAATTATTAAATTTCAAAGTTCTGCTGTTGATTGAAAAATTTTAAATTTGTATTTCAAAATATCAGGTTACATTTATCGAAAGCAGTTTAATCAGCAATAAGGATAAAAACTAGCTTTGATTTAATCTAATTTTATGCTGTTTAAATAATATAAAGTTTCTGCACCTAAATAGATTTTGGTCATTAGTTTTAGTGTCTGTTACTTGTGAAAATGATCAACAATATGAATAATGCATTTTTACCTAGTTGTCTAAAAACAAATTGCAGTTTATATACTACTTTATAAGGAGCTTATGATACCAGGTGTATGCATATCAAATTAAATTTTGCTAACAGATGTCGTCACGCTTATATGCAAACATAAGTAAATCGTAACACTTGATTTTTTTTATAGTTTGACTTTTGATACTCATGTTTAGTTTACATTTGGACGAGTTTCAGCGTGCATTTTTTTTTTACTGTGTTGAAAATGTCGAATTTTATGCTTTCCGACCACGATTTGCGGACAGTGTTAATTTTTTGTAACCACCTGAAGAAAAATACTGCCGAATCGCATCAAATGCTTGTAGAAGCATACGGTGGCAATGCTCTGAGCCATGCGCAGTGCTACAGGTGGTTTGAAAAGTTTCAAAATGGTGATTTCGATGTGAGAAACGAGGAGCGTGGCAGACCAGCAAAAAAAAATTGAAGATGCTGAATTACAAGCATTACTCGATGAAGAGGATAGCCAAACGCAAGAACATCTCGCAGAAACATTGAATGTTGACCAGAGCAATGTTTCCCATCGTCTCAAAGCAATGGGCAAGATAATAAAGGTCGGTAGATAGGTACCACATGGTTTGGTTTGTTTGTCGCTCAACGGTCATTTTTTGCACACGAGGGCTAATTAGACCGGGACTTACGGTTTTAAAGTGGATTCCGAACCACTACAAACATCCATGCCCAAGGTGGGATTCGAACCCACGAACTGTTGAACCGAAGGCAAGAGCGCTAACCATTCGGCTGTCAGCTCGGCATAGGTACCACATGAGCTAACGGGCCGTCAGCAGGAAAACCGAAAAATCGTGTGTGAAAAGTTGCTTGCCCGTTACAAACGCAAGTCATATCTCCATCGTATTGTGACTGACGATGAAAATGGATTTATTTTGAGAATACCAAGCGTAATCGATCATATGTTGATCCCAGACAGCCGTCCAAATCGACCGCAAGACAATGCGGTGTATTTTCTGGGATTAGGAGTGTGTGTGTGTGTGGCCAAACAATTATAAGCTTCTTAAACCCGGCAAAATCGTTAATATTGATCGCTACAAGCAACAATTATTTGATTTGAACGATTCTATACTCGAAAAACGTGAGAAATACAAGAAAAGTCAGCACATAGTGATTTGCTAAACCAACCAAGGACATCGTTAAGGAGCTCGGCTGGGAGCCCTTAGAGCATGCGGCTTTTCTCCAGACTTGGCTCCTTCCGATTACCACCCATTTGCATCATTGGGACGCGCATTTGCTGTCCAGCGTTTCATTTCTTACGAAAATGTCAAATCTTGGCTTGATGACTGGCTAGCATCAAAAGACAAATCATTTTTTTGGCGTGGTATTCACAAATTGCCCTAAAGATGTGAAAAATATGTAGCTAGCGATGGATATTATTTCAAATAAAGAAATATTAACAGAAATATTTTCGCAAATTTATTGTGTTTTTTATAAAAAAATCGTCTCATTTCACTTGCATACACCTGGTATATATTAAGTGGTGAGTGATTGCTCTAATGCCTCTGTAAGTATCACAGATGATTTACCGATTAAATGTTTTTATATTGGAGAAATCTCAAGAATTACATGACCTCTACTTTCCTTTATGCATCTGTAGTAAACACAAGAAAACAACACCGAATAATGGCTATTCAATTGTAAATAGATTTTCCATACTTAAATGTTGCATGTTATTACTGTGATACTCTATTTCAAAATGTAACACTTTTCAAAAATTAGTAGTACACATGACTTTGTCAAAATTGGACTGATAATTGATGTCGAATAAAAAATATAGGATTTTTTAAATTTAATGAACAGTAGAAACTACAAAATAGATATTATATATGCAAATGTGTGCTCATGATATTAAAATAAGGAAAGAAGTGTGAAAATGGAAACTTTTCCACCTTTCCTGTTTTTATACTGCTTTTAACTGTGAAATTCAACTGTTGTTAAGTCATGAGAAAAACAAAGTATGATGATGTGATTTTCAGAAATTCTTGATTAACTGTCTTCTTGTGGAAGTATATCTTGAAAAAAATTAAAGAAATATAACGAGTATTTTTAAATTGAGACAACTGTCATTTAAAGAATGTAGAGTCGAGGCCCAAAAATATGAAATGTTAAGTATAGACCAAGATGACGTCAATTATGTACTACTCTCACAAATAATACCAATTAATCCCATTGATAATTTAATGAGATTAGAAAGCAGTCGACGTTATTTAGTTCCAAAAGTTTTCTTGTGACTTTTAGAATTTTTCTCTTGGTTTTGCGAAATTTTTTTTGTATGAAAGTCGTAAGCATTAAATAATAAGAAAAATGTTTCATCATAATGAACTATATATTAGGCTGGGAATAAGTTCGTAGCGTTTTTACCAAAGACTTTTATTTTAGCAAAAAGCAATAATTATATCAATAAGTTAAACCATTATACATTCGCCTTTGTTGTTTAAAACCTCTTCCCACCTCTCGACCAATTTGTTGATGCCGTTCCGCCAAATATCACCTGGTCTGGTGTCAAAAAAATGTGTTGAGTCAGTTTTTAAGGACCTCTTGGTGCATTGGGAAATGCTCGAAAAGAATGCCACAGTCAACAAGGATCTCTACATTGCCCAGCTACATAGCCTGAATGAGGCTATTCGACTGAAAAGACCTGATCGACATGGTCAAACCATACTCCTTCACGACAACACCAAGCCCCATGTTGCACAAGTCCTCAAAGCCGCACTCCAAGAGCTCGAATAGGAGGCCTTTCAGCATCCACCGTATTCTCCAGACCTTGCACCAACCGATTACCATCTTTTCCGCTCCTTGCCAAACCATATGAAGGGCGTTATCTTTGATAACAAAGAGGTCCTTTAAAACCGGCTCAACAACAGCTTTGACACCAGACTAGGCGATTTTTGGTGGAACGGCATCAACAAATTGGTCGAGAGGTGGGAAGAGGTTGTAAACAACAACGGCGAATATATAATTAATTAACTTATTGATATAATTATTGTTTTTTGCTTAAATAAAAGTCTTTGGCAAAAACGCTACGAACTTATTCCCCAACCTAATACATGCAAGCTAATATTGTGTTCTTCTTTGATCTCAAACCATCCAGGACATAGAAGAAATTAGTTTGTTAAATATCTGATTAATCTATTTTTAATGTTTTCGCAGCATTTTTTATGTTAACGAAAGCGTAATTTATAAAAGTAGAATATAATTTGAATGACTTATTGTTAGTCTGGTTATAAGTAAAATATGCTTAAATTAAAAATATTTTTTTGTAAAAAAAAAATCAGATAAAATTAAATGTTTGAAAATTAATTGATTTTCTCGCAAGAAATTCCTAGTGTATTCTAGCAATTGAAGAAGTTGTTTTTCTCTTGGATTCTTGAAGCTTTTAATCTATAACATTGACAAAGTTTATTGTATTTGTTTCGAAAGATGCAAAAAGTTTTAAGATAGATATATGTATAAAAAATCCCTTTAAAATGTAAAAATGAAAAACAAATATATATAATATTAAAACTAAACTATTCCTTTCAATTCCAGTTTTGACATTAACAACTTTTCTCTTGCTTTAACTTTTTATTCAATATAATTAAAACAATTTAACCAATTTTTTTAATTGATTGTTTAGTAATTACTTTCAAAACAATTTCTTTGTTCGAAGAAAATATCAATTTGCATGGATAAATGGGTATAATGTTTTTTAAATTTCGCATTGCCTTTTTCTTCGACACATCCAGTTTCAATGAGATTTTAATATAATTTAGCAATGATAAGTTTTTTGAGAAAAAAACGTATTTCAATTGGGAGCAAACCATATAAAAAGCTATGAAACAAAGACATTTTAATTAACGAAAAAAATTAACTCTAGAGATTTGGAACCAATTAGTTTGCTTGCAGAATGTTTCTGAATGCCTTTGAAAACCACTGATTGTTTTCGTCTGTTACAAATAAAAATTTATTGAAAAGATTCCTGCAAAATTGCATCAACTCTTTAGCTCTTTTAGAAAAGAAATAACAAAAAACTTTATCGATGATTTGAAGACAATTCGATACGATATAAATATATCCGCGATACTGATATAAGTAATGCTAATTATAATGATGTAAAATATATGCAACATATGAATTTTTTTTAAAAATAATAGATCAAAATAATAACAAGAAAAATAATGAAAATTAATAGAATGAAACTTGATAATACAAAAATAAATAAAAATATAACATATGAAACATATGTAAGTACTACATAAAATTTGTTTTTAATGAATTGGTTTATAGCTTTGTATAAATAAATAGATACCATAATGTTTTTGATTAAATTAAAGAATTTTTATATTTAAAGAATAGACTTCATAAAAAATAATTTAAGTATGCTTAAGAGTTTTTGAAAAAATTATTTTTCAGACAATCATCTTTCTCTTCAAAAACATTTTATTTAAAAAAAATTTAAGCAGTAAAAACCTTTCAATTACGTTTAGAAAAGTTTAATTTGTGATGTAAAGTATTGTGTTTAAAAAAGTTAAGGCACACATTTAGAAATCAATAAATTATAACTTTAAAATAAATAAATAAAGGGAAATTATGTTCCTACAAATTAAAGTCATGTTAAAAATAAATATATAAAATTTTGTAATACTTAGTCAAATATATTCTATCCAATATTTTATGCCGAATATTCAAAATGGCTTCCTTATTTAGAAATTTAAATTTCATGTCAATCATTTGATCAACTTGTCTAGAACTTCCATCATTATTTCGAATTTGATATAAATTACATTTCAAGTTTCTGCCTTAATCCTTAAGATTTAAGACTTTAATATTTAAATGACAGACATAAATTTCGCCATACTTACATTATGGTAATACCGCTGTCTTTTAGGAAAGGAAGATCCTTGCATTTGTACTCGTCACAATTTAAACAAAGGAAAGGCTGCTTTTGCTTCGGCAATAATCTCTTATGCCGATTCCTCAATTGTTTTCATGGTTTCCTCTTTTGCAACACGAGAAATTGCTTTTGAGTAAGAATTTTTATTATCTATAAAAATTCTTACTTAAAAGCAAAATGCTGTAGAAAATTGAAAGATACCCTTCAAAAATATTGTTATTCATAATATGTGTAACAGAGCATCATATTTATTTACTTATTTGCATATTCTAAAGAATGGCAGTTATTAATATAAGTGTTCTCTGCCTGAAATTCTATGATTATCCTTTAAGCTGGGGATTTGAAATTTCAGTGATAAGTATGAATTGTAGGATTTTTTAAAACGCATATTTATATGAGCTTGCTTTAAAAACATTTCTCGAAAAGCACACGAATTCGGAATTTTTCTTCATAGCCTGTACTGAAATAATATAGATAAATAATATTTTACGTTTGATTTGTCCCTAGGAATTAAAAGATATTTATTTAAATCTATTAAAAGTTCGTAAAAAATTTTGTATAATTAAATTAATGGATGAAGTTGTAAATTCTTGAGGTGTAATTTTTCATTTATAGTAGCTGATGACCAATAATTAAACAACATTTCATTTAGAAATAAGTCCAAAGGCAAGTTATTAATGGTAATAACTGATAATAACTGATATATAATATTTTTTGTCACACATAGGAAAACCTTTTAAAAATTATGTTTGAGAGCGAGTACCATTTTCTTGGAAAACAAAAAAGAATGTGTAGAGTTGGAATAGAAAGATATAATACCGTATTTGGAGTGTTGATTAAAATAAATTATAATATGTTAAATAGTTATGTGAACAAGGTTGATGGTTATGTTTTAGTCCCGAATAAGTATTCGTGTTTGAATGAAATTTCGTATCGCTAATTTAACTTATTTAGCAAATTTAAATGTTTATAATTATGTTAGTGGTATTAATTATGTTTTAATTTAGTAATTTGAATGCTTATAATGACTGAGCTATTGAATTTGTATACACAAAAGAGTTTTGTAATAGTTGCAATCTATTTCTTAACATTAACATTAGAGGCAAATTGAATAAGGCGAAGTGGTTTTCCTCAGACGTAATTTTTATAACTTCAGCATTTGATGTTCATCAAATATTGAATAACAGGAAAATGAATTGCGGTAAATTCGTACATAAATACTGTAAAAAAAATATTTATGCGGAAGTCACAAGAACCAATGTAACAATGTAAATTATAATTTTTTTTTAATCTTAACTAATTTGTGAAAGATATTTATTTAAACTAATTTACTTGCCTTAAAATTTATAAAATAACTGTCACCAATTGACGATTTTTATTTTGATATACCTGTAATACAAAGGTGGAAGTGGAAGAATTCAGAACTCAGCTTGGAAAGTAATTTTTTTTAACTACAAAGTGTTTAATCAGAGTAAGTTTAAAAATATTTTTTCTAAGTAAACCTTTACGATTTTTATATTTTAACCATCTAATTCCCCTTTTAACCTTATATTTGTCTTAATTTTATAATAGTCTATATTTATCAATCTCTTACTTCAAATATAGTTTCACTCATTCACAAGTCAAAATTATTAGGTTTAAAACAATGTCACAAAGACACTTTTAAAATTACATGATAAAGGAAATATGTGAAGGAGATTGAATATTTTCAGTTTAAACTTTAAATGAAACATACTTTTCTCATACATATTTTCAACAAGCAATTTTAAAAATATAATTTTTACACCCCCGCAAAGCTCAAAAGATATTTTTCTTCTTACACTAACTCACAATTATTTCATTATACAGTTAAATAACATTTTGCTCAACTATTCTTCTTCCTAAATGATTTCAGAAATACCATTTTCCTCACAAAGTTATTTAAATTTTCTGTACAACATAGTTACACTAGAATATTTTTACGGTTTAGCTTCAAAATTTTTTTAGCTTTTACGGTTTAGCTTACAAAGACCCTCTTTATTGAGTGATTTCTCAATTATTTTCATTGCACTGTTTAATTCTGCAAGTATTTTTACAAATAGTTCCACAAATGCCCTTATCAATTTTAACTTCAAAAAAGTATTTTACTAAGCATTTTAATAAATATACTTTATACTGTATAATTCAACATGTTTCTTTTTTCATGCATTATCTTCTATAAATACCTTTTTCTTTAAGTAGTTTCAGAAACACTCCCTTTACACTTCATCAAAACAATAATAATACTATGTAGTTCCATAAGTATTTTCACAGATGTCTGTTTTCTCTCGTAATCAGAGAAATACTATTTTCTTATATTGTTCATTTCATATTCTGTATTCTCGTGTTATTCTCTACTTATCCTTTTCAAGTATATTTCCTCAAATATATTTCCACAAATAAATTCACACGAATCTCTTTCGCATATAGTTTCCAAAATATTTTCTTTGTTTTGTTTCGTAGATTTCCTACTCCTTGCTTGTTTTACTTTTATAATTGTTATTTTGTTGATCATATATGTTTGTAGTCTCTTCCATCTAATAATTTATTTCGTAAAACCTTTCAAATAATGAATCACTTTACAAAAGTTCTTGTATAATTGTTGGAGATATTTACAAATATTTAAGTTAAATTTTCATCTATATTTTTGTATGTTTCTTTACTAGAGAAATTTTTATTAGCTGATGCCGTCAAAGCAATTCTTCACATTAACCTTTTCATGTGCCTCGATCAAGGTTTCAGAAGAGAAATTACAGCAGATCAAACTAGTCTCTTGTGAATAACGAAATGTGTATCTTGCGTATCTGACAAACGCTGGAAAAAATATCGGAATGTATGGATTTCTAATCATAGGTATTGACATATTCTTTAGGAAGAAATTTCTTTGGTTTGATTTTCGAAAATTCTGAGTAATTGATTCGCTGAAGGTTGCTGCTAATATTGCGCTATCTAAAAAAGATAGTTCTCTTGTTCGAACAATGGTAGACAGACGTTCAGTTTTCTATTCTCTGCAACTATATTTTTCAGAATGAGAGTTTGGGAGCTTTTCATGTTTTTTTCTCTTACAACAATTTGTAAGCGTTTCACGCTCCCATGACACAGGTCCGAGGTTCGATCCTCGGGCTGGGCAAGGTTGACTCAGCCTTTTATCCCTTCAGTGGGTCGATTCACTGAGTACCAAGCATGCTTGGGAACTAAACACTGGGGGTCTTACATTAAGCTGACATCCTAACTGGAACATATGCTTCTCACCCCAGGGCCCTCGGTCATGAAAACAGTTATGGGCACTGTAGGCCTTGGCCCACATGGACTGTCGTGCCATGGAGTTTAGTTTAGTTATATATATATATATATATATATATATATATATATATATATATATATATATATATATATATATATATATATATATATATATATATGTATATATATATATATACATATATATATATATATTATATATATTATTCAGCCTTTCATCCCTTCAGTGGGTCTATTAACTGAGTAGCAAGCATGCTTGGGAACTAAACACTGGGGGTCTTACGTTAGGCTGACCACCTAACTGGGACATATGCTTCGCACCCCAGGGCCCTCGGTCATGAAAACAGTTATGGACACTGTGTAGGCCTTGGCCCACATGGGCTGTCGTGCCATGGAGTTTAGTTTTGTTTATGATGTTAAGTAGCTGTTATGCTACTTTCTATAAAATATCAAATATGCTGAGCATTGTTTATCTTTGCTCAAATATGGGGCCGTGTTAATAGGCGTGGAATTTTTATTGATACCGATTTATTGGACAATATAACGGCTAAAGTAGTTTAAAGGTATTTCATATCCGGGACTTTTCATAGATAGTAGGCCATATTAATGTATCACAAGAGAGGAATCCTGAAAAAATCACAAGTACCCACTTTAACAGATATGCATGCAGAAAGAAAAAAAGCAACAACTATTTCCTGTTGTTCAACAGTGGCTAGAATCGAACTCAGAATTTCTTCTCTAAAGTGAGCTCTACTACTATTAGACTTCACGATCGGAGTTTTCTGAGTTCAATCCCAGCTATGCCTGATAACGGGATATGTATGTTGTGCTTCTAACTTCAATATAGACGTCTGTCAAAATATTAGGCTATCTATTAGGTGGACCAAAAATATACTGATTTTTGGAGAGTGTTATTGCAATTCAGTTTTACATGTGTTAGTATGAGAGACGCTCATTTAGTGCTTGAAAGTCGTAAATATTTCAGTTTTTGTTTGAAGTAAGCACACGCAGCTATAATACAGGAATATATATACAGGAAACTCTGCAGAGAGAGAGTGTTTTACGTCATTGAAGGTAAGTATAAAAAATCCCTATTTTATGCTAATATTCCTTTTAGTACGAGACCTCACATTCAGTGTATGAAAGCTACATGAAAACTCTAAAAGAGTTTCTTCATATAGCTTTTGGAAGGCTGGATTTAATGGCAGAATGATTAGCGCTTTGGAGTAAAAAAAGATCATATGTTTGATTCCTGACTTTAGCGTAATAGCTCACAGAGGGTTCATAATATTTCTAAAACTGTAGATCAAAATCTAAATAGCTTTTAAGAGAAAAATGTGTGACCGCAGATTCTCAAACTAACAAAAAATAATCCAGAAGTCTTTTCTTTTTTACAGTAAATAATAACAGCTAAATATATGCGAAAACTATCACAGGCGTTCAAAGCATTTTTCGTCGAATGCCATCAAATCATGCCCCATTTGTAATATACTAGATTCATACATTAGTTGGCTTGATTGCAAGTCTTCATTCGATATTTAGAATCATATAAATATAAAGGCTCACTTTTGCTCTCGAGAGCTAATTTTAAGCTGCTAGCTCAACAGGTTGTCAATTA
>CM075851.1:113497670-113670170 GCA_037975125.1 Latrodectus hesperus
AATAAGAAAAGGTGTTGTCTTCAAAGGAAGTCATTTTCAGTAGGGGATATGGTTTCCACGGACTGCTATCAACGTTGAGCACCTTTGAGGCATGGAGTCAATGAGGCTATTAATCACGAGTTAGGGTATTCTGTCCCACTCTTCCAGAAGAGCACTTCCCAGTTCTTGGCGAGTTTGTGAGGGTGGTTGGTGACCAGCAACTCGTCTTCCTAGAGGGTCCCAAACGTGTTCTATTGGATTCATGTCTGGAGAACACGCTGTCCATTCCATTCATACGATTCCTTCCTTGAAAAGGAAATCCTCCACTATGTTAGCATGATGTGGCCTGCAGTTATCGTCCATTAAAATGAAGTCATCTCCGATTGCTGCAGCGTAAGGGACTACAATAGGTCTGAAGATTTCATCCCTATATCGGCGACCAGTCAGAGGTACATCTCGAATGATATAAAGGTCTGTGTACCCGTCAATGGAAATGCCACCATAACCAACACTCCCCCACCGCCAAATCTGACACTTTCGGGCACGAACGCTGGATTATTCCTACTGCCACGGTCCCTCCAGATGAAAATACGCCTATTATCAGGATGAACAGAAAAACGGTACTCGTCACAAAAAATCATTGCTCCATTCATTTCTCCTTCAGTTCACATGATCTGTTTCCCACTCCCTGTGGTCACGACGATGTCTTGATGTTATTTTAACACCTACCATCGGTCGGCGAGCATACAGACGTACACCATGGAGCCGGTTTCGGACAGTCTGTGTTGAAACCGTGGTGTCAGTAGCCGAGCGAAGGTGTTATTGGAGAGAGTAGCGTTCATATTTTGGTTTTTCCGAGTCGTTAACACTAAATAACGATCTTCATTGGGCGTTGCTGACCATCTACGACCTTGCCCTGATCTTCAGCCTGCACTTCTAGTCTCCAAAAAGCGGTTCCAGATCCTGAAAATCACACTTTGTAACACACCAATGGCTCGTGCTACTCCGGCCCCCTTCTAACCTACCAACTATTCTCCATGCTCCTGAATCGGTTAAATGACTTCACTGAGACATCGTACTCATCGAAACAAAGCAGTCACTGAATACTGATCATCCTTGTATTCATTGTCTTTTATTCAGTTGAAAGTCAAATTTCATTCACTACCGCTGAAGTGACGTTTTTGACGTCGAACTCAAAATTAGCATACTCCACAGTGTGAAAATCAGAAAAATTTTCCTTTGTGATTCTCTTCTTCCGTTTTCAGCAAAAAAATTTCGTTTATATCTTTATTTTATGTAAAACTTACAATATCCTTTAATTGTTTTGAGCAGTGTATTTAAGCTGAGTTACATTCAAAATGACACTACAAAAAAATTTTTGAGCAAAATTTACAGACTCGTTGGTCATTGTGGAAGAAAATTTGATTTAAATTTTTTTGAAAATTTAAGTATTAAATAATACAAGCTAATTAAAAATGCTCAATATAATAAGATCATTATTTTTTACTATTGTAAAATATAAACTTAAACAAAATTTTAATTCATGAACTGTTAATTTCCCTTATTATGAGAATCTGGAGACATCAATTCAATTATACAGATTTTAATATGTTATGCTAATTTTATTGAACATACTTATTATATAAAAATATGTATCATCCATATCAAATTATCATAAGAAAACAACTAAAAATCTTAGTATCCATTTCATACATTTAATATTAGAGATGCAATATCACCAAAAAAGAGCATTGATAATAGGATGCCACTTTTATAGAGTTAAGATATGCATACTTTTAAAATGCTTAAAATACTTCTTAGTATTAAATCAAGTAAAACTCAAAACTTCACCAAGAAAAGTTTTATTTGATATACATTTACAAAAATACTTGTTTTACAAGTGTTTAATTAGTTTCTTAAGATCTTTTCAATAACTGATGGCCCTCAGGTCACATTCTGCGTCTGCAGAAGATATGTTTGTTTTGTGAATACACATCTTTCTTATTTTGTTTGTACTCAATAAAATTAAACTCTACATATTTAGTGGTAAATTTAAATGAACAAAAATTATGACTGTTAATATTTGCGCTGCATCACTAAATGAAATAATACAGTTTCCAGACAACTCATTTAAAATTTAATAAATATAGATCATTTGACATCCGCGGAAGGATAAGCTCATGTTGCTCGGTCTTAAAGTCTAAGGGTTCGCTCATTAAAATTGTTAAATAAACAAAAGATGAATGCTTTCTTCTGTATAGAGTTTGGACTTTGAGTTTTCAAATATTCTACTCTTAAGAGATAAGAGTATTTCTCACTATGACAGAAGATCCAGGAAGGCAACAGGTGTTCAAATATCTCATAAAGGGTTTCAAATTTTAAATGTTCAATTACGTGGTATGAAATACATGTTGTGTGTACGATTAGACGAATTATGTATCAGTAAGATAAAAAAGTTTCAATTAAAAGTTTTGATTTTATATATATATATATGGGGATGCTGGGAAGAAACTTTTGACATTTGCTTTCAGGACTTGTCATGATCATAATCTTGACCACCATCAAATTTTCTAACAGTCAGAAAGCATGAATGTTGGTAAGTTGGTTTTCATGTTATCTTTAATCTTCTTTAATTATTGTGTCTCTGTAGATGGGGTTGTCAAAAATAGGTTACATTCATCAAATGCCCCGTTGTTTTTTATATCATGGCTCATGTCTGATGTATTGTAAAAGAAATAAAATCAAGGTAAGATTTTGTTTATATTTAATATTTCTAAGAACACACATCATAATTTTATTTCTTGCAAAAGATTTTGGACAAAATATAGATTACATGAAATTTTTCGGAAACCGACAGAATAGTTATATTGACCATGTTAAGCTTACATGAAATGTCATATAGAGTGATTATGGTAGTCAAAGAACTCTAAGAAAAAGTTTATTTTTAGAAGACAAATTTTATTTAAAAATACGAAACATAAAATAAAAATAGCTATATACATATGTCGTGTGAGTGTATTTATCATTAATTTATAAAGTATATATTTCACAAAATACAGCTCTTTTAGATTCAATTTTATAATGATTAAAATATGATTTATAATTATAATAATAAACGGGTAAAATAACAAAAATGAAATAATCTATTAATCTTGTTTAAATAACAATTGAACTACATTAATTAATAATTAATTTGGTGTAGTAAGAGTTGGAGTCTGATTTTCAAAAAAGAGTCTAATTATTTTCTAATGAGTTTTTCATTATGAAGTCTCAATGCCTTGTTATAATTTATTTTAAACTATTTCCCTTAAAAACAGCTTAAAATGTGTTAATTCAAGCGTGCACTTTCTAGATCATAAAAAAATGTTTTAGTTAAAGTTTATCTCTCACAAAACACATGATGAAAATATTACGAAAGTATTTATGAGCCCATTATAAAAAATAAATATTTTTCATAACTTAAGCATATTTAGTACTTTAACTTACTAGAATTAAAGTGGTTATAGAGTTAATTTTATCGAGACAATATTTTTAAACTTTCTAAAATAAGCTCTGTATTTATAATAAATGCGCAGCCTGAATTTTAATTTGTATATTTTAATTCAAAGAAAATACGCAATGCTTTCATTCGTTATAAATAATTAGAGGTGACTTAATTTTTTTAATTTAAAATAAATTCCAGTCACATTGACTTTAAATCACAGTGTATACTTATATTTCAACTTTGACTTACCGAATATTTTCATGAAAGAAGTGTTCCGATTTTTTGTTTGCTTTGACTTAAATATTAGGTTGGTGCGTATGAAATGTCGGATTCTCTTTACATGCGGACGTTTTCCTCCCTGTTTTCGTTATACTTTTGTATTTGGCATAACCTCATTCATACTCGTATTGTCCATTGCCAGAGACTCATTTCAGCAAAATAGGTTTTCTCGAAGGTCTTCCCTTTTTTATTTCTTTTGAGTTTATTGCCGATATGAATTCTGCCGACATTCGCGTCATTTTCTTATATGAGTACAAACTTGGTAATAGTGCTGCAAAAGCTGCACGCAACATAAACCAAGCGTTTGGGGAGAATACGGTTAACGATCGGAAAGTGCAGCGTTGGTTCGAAAAATTTCGGACTGGCGATTTTTCACTGCAAAATGAGCCGCGCGGAAGACCCAAAACGTCTGTGAAGAATGATGACCTGAAGGCTCTAGTGGAAGCGGATCCAGCCGTATCCACGAGGGAACTTGATATCAGGATGAAAGTTGACCATACAACGATATTGAGACACCTTTCTGAGATTGGCAAGGTTAAGAAGATGGACAAGTGGGTACCGCACGCACTGACAGAGCGAAATAAGCTGGATCGGTTAAACGTATGCTCATCATTGCAGCATCCACCATATTCACCGGATCTCTCGCCGACCGATTTTCATTTTTTCAAGCATTTAGAGCTGTTTTTAAGGGGCAAACACTATGAAAATGAAGACAGTCTAAAAATCTCGATATCAGAGTTTATTAATTCTAAAGACCAAAATATTTTTAAGACAGGCATCTACGCTTTAAAATCTCGTTGGGAGAAGTGTATTGAAGCGAATAGAGCATACTTTGATTGAATAAACAGCTTTTGAAGAAAGATATGCAGTTTTATACAATCACTTAAGAATCCGACATTTCATACGCACCAACCTAATAAATACCAGGTATATCAATTGTATTAGAATTTAATATTCACTGTATTTCTAATCCAGTTTTCTGCCAATAGCCTAATGCAAATGTTGCATGTGCCTCAGAGCCAAATGAATTCCTCCTCTCGAAGCAATTTTATTTGCCTAGTAAAATTGTGCTTCAGGATAGTACAAATGCACAATTGCTTCATTTCAGTTATGTATTTGTTGCATTTCTTGTGTTTGGTTATTTTTTATATCGGGGATACAATTAAATTAATTTTATTTTTACTCTCTGAATTCTGTTAAAAAGTCTTAAATTTTTGCTCATTTTGCTTTTCGGGAAAATATTCATTTTCAATTTAATGGGAAATATTTTAGGATATTTTATAATATATAAAGGATGATCAAATGAAAAAGTACGAAACGGCACGGTGGGTACTTATTCATAATATACACCATAGGCTTGAGTACAACGATCCCATTGATGAACAAGGCGCAGGATTCCTTGTTCCCAGAATTACTGTGGCTGTGACGAGACCCAGTCCTTCACAGCGTCCTTGAGTACTTCGTCCGAATTGAAGCACTTCCCTTTCAGGTGTTTCTTCAATGAACCAAACGCATGGAAATCGAAGGGCGACATGTCCAGTCTGTAGGTCGGATGGTCCATCGTCTCCCACTTGAACTTGGCCAGTTCCATGTGTGTGACTCTGGAAACGTGTGGACGTGCGTTATCATGAAGCAGAACCAGACCCTTCGTGAGCAGCCCCAGTCTTTTGTTCTTGATTGACCTGCGTGGGCGTCGGAGAATCTCACAGTGCACATCGGAGTTTATGGTTTATTTGTGCTCGTGGAATTCCACAAGTATCAGATCTTAAATGTCGAAAAATACGGTGAGCAAACACCTTTCCTGCTGACGGTACGGTTTTGAACATTTTAGGGGGAGGTGACGACGACTCATGCTTCCACTGGTTTCTCACCTTCCGCAGTCAGAAATAGGATAACACCTCGCTGCTCCTCAATCGTCGAATATTGCAACGTGAACGACATCCTGTCCTCATACGGACTGCCGCGTCATTTGGACACCGCTTTTGATAAGAGCCTCTGTTCTCTCCTGCGCAAGCTCCGATCAAAGGCAGAGACTCCAATCACATTCTGAGATGTCTCGCTACGTTCTCTCATGGTGGAATATGCAAATACTTAACTATTACGTTTTTACGTCGTTTCGTACCTTTTCATTTGATCACCTCTTATAGTAATATCTAAAACAAATACCAGTTCTTCAACAGCATAGTGAGTTAAAAACAGCATGTTTTGATTCATTTTCATTCTTAAAAACTGTTGTTATACGCTGAAGCTTTTATTTTCACCAATATTTTACTTGCGGATAGTAAATAACTGCAAATTTGAGTATTTTTACTGACCATCATTATTAATTTTGCTATTATGTTCATTATTATTTTTTTTATCCAATGGCGGGCACACAAGGGTGACTGAACCCTAAGCCACAACAAGGCCAGAAACGACTAATTTATCGTTACCCAGCGAGCACCTGTGAATCAAGTCACGGAGGAGAGTAGCGTTACCCGCGCCATACCTCCACAAACCCGTTTATAAGGTGGGCCACATTCATACAACAAAACAGAAAAGAGAACAGAGAAGGAAAGAAACATCCATGCCCGAACCGGGATTCGAACCCGGGACCAACAGCTCAGTAGTCAGGAACGATAACCACTCAGCCAATCGGTCGGCAATGTTTATCATTATAGGGTAGTGTCTATTGATTCGCCAAATGTTTTTGGTTACATTCTTAAAATCTTTTTGGTATTCTTAACGGATAACTCAAATTTCTTGTATTCTTAATTTTTTTGTTATCCATGTAGTAAACAATAATTTTTATTTCTTTGTCTCAGACACATATGGTTCAGAGTGAGTAACCCCAAATTATTAATACTTTGAACAAGTAAAGATAGTCATTCCTCCTTGATTTTGAAGCACATATTTCTCATATGTCGTTGCTTTCCAAATTTCCTCTCTAGATTTGAGAACATAACCCATTTTTAATGAAACATCCTCTTCAAAAAGGATGTACGATGAGGAATAAAAAAATCTTACTAAGATTTAATGTGTTTAACTATTAACTATGCCTAGAGACCAATTATGAAATGATCTAAAAAGTTTTAACATGAGATATTAGTTAACGGTTTTTCTAAATCATTTTAGGTGAATTTAAAAGTTTATAAGAATAAAGTCTTATTTCCTATTCTATAACATTTTTCGATAAAAGAGTTACATAAATTGCAGAAAAGAACTCTATGAAATATATGTGTATTTTAAAATATAATACATCTCATTGTGTAAATTATATAAGAATATTATAAATTTCATAAGATGTTGAATTATTCAACATATAGTGCCTTCTATAAGGACCATTTCACAAAAGGGCTCTGGCTTGCATTCACTTATTAAAATAAATGAAATTACGAAAACTCTAAAGTATGCACAAGGGTAAATACGCATTTACAAAGGGGAAATGCAGAATACATATATTTTAGTTTAAAGGTGGTAAAAGTCAACTTGTGACTATCCTATATAAGAATGCAATTATAGTTAGCGAAAAGTGTTCCCATATATTTGAATCAAATATTTTATGAACAATTTTAAGTAAATAGTGGGAAAAATTAAAAATTTCTGTAGTATAAAATATCCTTTTATATAATGGGGTTATCACAGGCTGATGCTGCTACACGCCTTAATGCAATACATCGCAGTGTGGTCCACCGTCTCTGGATTCAATATTAAACTGAAGCTTCTGTATTCAGAAGACATGTTCCAGGCCGACCACGAGTCAAAACACCTGCCAAAGACCGTTTTATAGCTCTTTCGGTCCGAAGGAGAAGAAGAATTTCTGTTCCACAACTTGTTGCAGACCTCTCTGTAGCATCGGGGAGAAGAATATCCGCTAGTACGGTACGAAGGCGTCTTCACCATGCAGGTCTCTATGCAAGGCGACCAGTTGTGTGTGTACCTCTCACCGGATGACAAAGAAAGGCTCGCTTATCTTGGGCAAGAGAACACGTTTCCTGGACCAGACAGCAATGGGCTTCTGTACTCTTCACAGACGAGTCCAGATTCACATTGGAGAGTGATTCAGGACGTCTTCTGATCTGGAGGGAACAAAACACCAGATACCACCAATCCAACATTGTGTAAAGAGACCGTTACCAAGGCGGTGGAATGAAGGCTTGGGCTGGGATCTCAATCGATGGTCACACTGATCTGCATGTGTTCCAGGGAGGAACTATGACTGGCGTGAGATATAGGGATGAGATCCTTGATCCATATGTCCCCCCATATGCCGGTGCAATTGGCAATGATTTCATTCTGATGGATGATAACGCACGAATTCACGGAGCTGTAGTTATTGAAGAATATCTTGAGGATCATGGTTTGGAGCGAATGGAATGGCGAAATGAATCTCCAGACCTGAATCCAATAAAACATGTGTGGAGGTATCTTGGTAGACAGGTTGCTGCTTTAAATCCTCCTCCAAGTTCATTAGGAGAGTTGCAACAAAACTTACTCCGTGTCTGGTCTTCGCTTTCCATTTCAGTAACTGACAACTTAATTGACAGCATGGAAAGTCGATTCCGCCAATGCATGCAAGCTAGGGGTGGGCATATCCCTTATTAAAACTCATTTTTGTTTTGCTTCAATTACTTTTTACCACATAAAATTGTGATTATTATTTTTTCCAAGAATGGACTTTTCCAGCGAGATTGTATTTTTTGTTGAAAATCCTTTTTGCTTTTTTATTATGTAAACTTCTATGTTGCAGTCAATAAATATCTGTTTTGTGCACATGTCATCCAAATTTGGTGTTTCTACATTCATTCATTTGCAAATTAGGCACAAAAAACCGGTGGTTCCTCAACATTTGGAGGCCAGTGTAATAATGCAATTGTATATTGATTTACCAGAAGAAGATGAACTACTATTAACAAATGTTAACTGTGATAACTATGATATATATATATATATATATATATATATATATATATATATATATATATATATATATATATATATATATATATATATATATATATATATATATATATATATATATATATATATATATATATATATATATATATATTCACTCAGTCAAATGTAAGGAATTATTCACATTTGTGCACTTTTGTAGAACTGTGAAATATCAGGACACAGGAAATTCCTTAAGAGGTATATTTTATTGCTCTGCAACAGACGTTCACGACAAATTACAAATTGACATATAAATATCAATTTTCGATCCATCAACGCCGTGTTTCTATAAAATTTGTGCATTTTCAAGACGTAGTTTTGCCATTCATTGATAAGGATGTATTTCAGTGATATTATCATTCTCTTATTTCTTCTCAACTTAGTTTTTTTGTTGCAGATAGGAACAAATACTGTGTTTAGAGTAGCAGGGATTTCGCTTTAAGTGTTTAGTATCGATCGAGAATATAAGACTCCAACTAGAGTAAGGCCGTCCATTTGCTACCTTAGCAAATGATAAAGAACATATGTTAACAAATGGTTAAGAGAGAAAGAGAAATGGTTTCTAACTGCCTAAATAGTTTACTTTGGTAATAGGAGGAAAAGTTTAAAGCCTATTAATTTCGTTACGGGCATCTTCTGATTGGTTCATATGATTATCGATGAATGGTGCCATGTGCCTGTGATCACATTCTTATGATATGAACTGAGATAAAGGGGAATTGTGACTTTTTGGTCCTAAACTGTGCTTTACACAGCTTAAGAGAGAAAAGCAAGCTACTGAATATTCATATCAGAAGCAAACTGGTTAAAATTAAGTGTAATTTACGAAAACTATTCTATTCAGTTTAACTTTATGCTACAGTTCTTTTAAATGGTTAGAAATTAATTGCCAAAATAGCCTTCAAATTCATACATTAAGGATCAGATTACTACTATTTCAGTTGATAATAATAGCTAATATATCAAATAGTATGGACATATAATTATGAATATCATTCAAAACTCAACAGCCTTTAATGATTTACATGGAAACCAGCAAGATACTGAGACACCATGCTTTATATGAATCTGCAGTCGTTAGTGATTCATCTCATTACATGAAAAAATGTGAAAAAATAAATTGTGCATTGTACATATACTGGTTATGAAATGACCAGCATTTTCACCTCATGTAAATTATGTTAAGCATTTTAGGAACTTACTCGGGCAATACGTCGAGAGAAATATTATTTATATTGTTTATTGCTAGAATTTTGCATCGTCCATTCTTCGAATAAATTAAAGGCTTATCAATACATTCTTGTTTCACACGCAAAACAGAAGAATGTAAAACATATCAAGTCTTTTAACTGTTTGGAAAGATTGCACGTTATGTACAGTACATTATCAATTCATTCTTGTTTCACATGCAAAACAGAAGAATGTAAAACATATCAAGTCTTTTAACTGTTTGGAAAGATTGCACGCTATGTACAGTACATTATCAATACATTCTTGTTTCACATGCAAAACAGAAGAATGTAAAACATATCACGTCTTTTAACTGTTTGGAAAGATTGCACGCTATGTACAGTACATTATCAATACATTCTTGTTTCACATGCAAAACAGAAGAATGTAAAACATATCAAGTCTTTTAACTGTTTGGAAAGATTGCACGTTATGTACAGTACATTATCAATACATTCTTGTTTCACATGCAAAACAGAAGAATGTAAAACATATCAAGTCTTTTAACTGTTTGGAAAGATTGCACGTTATGTACAGTACATTATCAATACATTCTTGTTTCACATGCAAAACAGAAGAATGTAAAACATATCAAGTCTTTTAACTGTTTGGAAAGATTGCACGTTATGTACAGTACATTATCAATACATTCTTGTTTCACATGCAAAACAGAAGAATGTAAAACATATCAAGTCTTTTAACTGTTTGGAAAGATTGCACGTTATGTACAGTACATTATCAATACATTCTTGTTTCACATGCAAAACAGAAGAATGTAAAACATATCAAGTCTTTTAACTGTTTGGAAAGATTGCACGTTATGTACAGTACATTATCAATACATTCTTGTTTCACATGCAAAACAGAAGAATGTAAAACATATCAAGTCTTTTAACTGTTTGGAAAGATTGCACGTTATGTACAGTACATTATCAATACATTCTTGTTTCACATGCAAAACAGAAGAATGTAAAACATATCAAGTCTTTTAACTGTTTGGAAAGATTGCACGTTATGTACAGTACATTATCAATACATTCTTGTTTCACATGCAAAACAGAAGAATGTAAAACATATCAAGTCTTTTAACTGTTTGGAAAGATTGCACGTTATGTACAGTACATTATCAATACATTCTTGTTTCACATGCAAAACAGAAGAATGTAAAACATATCAAGTCTTTTAACTGTTTGGAAAGATTGCACGTTATGTACAGTACATTATCAATACATTCTTGTTTCACATGCAAAACAGAAGAATGTAAAACATATCAAGTCTTTTAACTGTTTGGAAAGATTGCACGTTATGTACAGTACATTATCAATACATTCTTGTTTCACATGCAAAACAGAAGAATGTAAAACATATCAAGTCTTTTAACTGTTTGGAAAGATTGCACGTTATGTACAGTACATTATCAATACATTCTTGTTTCACATGCAAAACAGAAGAATGTAAAACATATCAAGTCTTTTAACTGTTTGGAAAGATTGCACGTTATGTACAGTACATTATCAATACATTCTTGTTTCACATGCAAAACAGAAGAATGTAAAACATATCAAGTCTTTTAACTGTTTGGAAAGATTGCACGTTATGTACAGTACATTATCAATACATTCTTGTTTCACATGCAAAACAGAAGAATGTAAAACATATCAAGTCTTTTAACTGTTTGGAAAGATTGCACGTTATGTACAGTACATTATCAATACATTCTTGTTTCACATGCAAAACAGAAGAATGTAAAACATATCAAGTCTTTTAACTGTTTGGAAAGATTGCACGTTATGTACAGTACATTATCAATACATTCTTGTTTCACATGCAAAACAGAAGAATGTAAAACATATCAAGTCTTTTAACTGTTTGGAAAGATTGCACGTTATGTACAGTACATTATCAATACATTCTTGTTTCACATGCAAAACAGAAGAATGTAAAACATATCAAGTCTTTTAACTGTTTGGAAAGATTGCACGTTATGTACAGTACATTATCAATACATTCTTGTTTCACATGCAAAACAGAAGAATGTAAAACATATCAAGTCTTTTAACTGTTTGGAAAGATTGCACGTTATGTACAGTATTATGCAGAAATCTTAAAGAAAATTGTTTAGTAGTTTACATGTAATATTATTTCATAAATTTAATTACTTATTTTGCACGTTATTTACATCATTCAAAAAATTAAAATTCCTATTAATTTCACTAGCGTCTAGTTTGCTTGATTGTCTTTCGTATCTTATGTCTTTTGTATCTTATATTTTCTTCACTTTTATTACTGGGTCCTATAATTTTTTTGAAGTTTATTTTTTTCATGTAAAATTTTACAAATTATGAGTAATATTGTAATTAGGTTAAGCTATGGTCAATTGATATAATAACTCTAATTTGCATTTGGTATAATTAAGAACATAAATATCTTCTGTTATTTAGTATCTTTAATCATTTTGTGCAGTTCATTAGAAATAAAAACTTTTAATGTTTATAGGTACAATGTTTTCTACGATTCATATTCAATTTTAAAGCATGATAGAAAAGTGTGTCTTTTCTTTTAACTTGGAGTTTGAATTCAGATAGAATGGTGATTAAGGACACATTAAATAATTTCCATTAGTATATGTAACTATTGCATTATCATGTGCCTTTTCACACATTAGGAGAGATATTTAAACACAAATTTAGTTATATTTTTAAACATCATTTATGCATAAAAATAAACTATTGCAATTATACGATATATACATGAAATTTGCTACAATTTAATTAAATTACTATTTTTAAATGCTTAAAATAAATTCTCTTTATAGAAAACAAATATTATTAATGAGCACCTTATTTCAAGAGAACTGTTATTGTTTCTCACTCCCCCAGTCTTATGATATATAAGACAGCAATAATGGTTTTGGTAATTTTCGACATGCTCTCTGCTTAACAATTTCATTGTAGGTGGAAAATGTTTACCATTTTAATTACACACTGGGTTCCAATTTGTTCCTCATCTCCCTTTACAACCAGCGGACCTAATGAAGCAAGAATAATGACCGACCCCACCCCACGTGAAATCAAACAGAAGGTCTTAAGAATCCGGAATTCCCCGTTTCGTGAAATGACCCGAGATATTTCAACGGTAGGAGGCGCTGGAGATAGTCTCTCAAAAGTTTCGTGACATGGTCTCGTAAATCCTCTTGCAAAAGCGGCCTCGGAATTTGTGGTGTCTCACCCGTTTCCCATGATTCAGGCTACGACAGAAAAGAGTGGAAGCAAATCTTTGGAAAAGATTATAGAACATGCAGTCTAAGACGTCAATGATGTCATGGGAAGACCCTGTCAAATTCTGGGTGATAAAGATTTGCATATCTAAGGAATGGGGGTTACCTGACTAATTAAGGAATTGGTAGTGATTTATCCATAAAGCGAGACATTTCCAGTACATTGACTCTTTACCTATTGAGATTATAAAGATAAATAAGCTGTGTTTTATGATATCTTCTGAAACAGAAATTTACTGACAATATATTTGAATCATAGCATTTGCTTACCACATGAACCTACATGTGCTTTAATTTCCCTAACAATATCAATTAAAAACTAAATCAAAGGAAATACTAATATATTAGTTAATTAAAATATTTTTACTAACAAATCTGAAGCTGATGTGGTATGAAATATAGAAAAAGAGAGCAGATGTCAACTTTTTATTTGATTAAGGATCAAAGTTAAGAAATATTATGCAGCATAATTTAATTAATCTATAAGACCTGAATTACTTTAGAATTTATACTTCCTCTTTTACTCATTTAAAAGACTTTTCAAAAAATTCTGTAATCCTTACATTCAAAATGCAATAAATGCTATTTAAGATATAAAATGTTGTAATATATATGCTTTTTATGCTTCTAAATATTATATTTTTATTTCATTACTTCGTGATATCTAGTACAAAGTGTTGAATAAAGTGCATTTAATTTAATATTTGAGCCGACCGATTGGCTGAGTGGTTAGCGTTCCTGACTCCTGAGCTGTTGGTCTCGGGTTCGAATTCCGGTTCGGGCATGGATGTTTCTTTCCTTCTCTCTTCTCTCTGTCCTTTCTTCTGTGATGTGGTATGAATGTGACCCGTCCTATAAACGGGTTTGTGGTGGTATGGCGCAGGTAACGCTACTCGCCTCCGTAACTTGGTTCACAGGTGCCCGCTGGGTAACGACAAATGAGTACCAGTTTCTGGCCTTGTTGAAGCATAGGGTTCAGTTACCCTTGTGTGCCCGCCATTGGATTAAAAAAAGTTTAATATTTGAAAAAGCATCATGAATACTCTCTCTAAATAAAATAAATATCTTCTAGCATTTTAATGTCTCATGCCAGATGTACATGATTGTTTTGGAAATTAAGTTTGAAATTGAAAAATTGAATTGCTCACTTTCACATGAATAGAGTGAGAAATATAATGGAAGAAATGTTTATTTATTTATTTATTTATTTTTTTTTGTAAAACCGTTGTAAAATATATGAATCAAAAAATGATTTTCAAACAAATTATTTTTAAAAGATAATGCGAGATAAATTAAATTCTACTGAATAAAAAAAATTTGCATCCTGTTTCATTATCTGGAAGAATACTGAATTGATACACAGAATTTACAAATAATTAAAAAAATGTTTCATTATTTAATAAATTCTGAAATACATAAATATCACTCAGATAAATATATTATATAAATAAAAATCAATTTCATTCTGCAATTATTTAATTTGAAGGTTAAATATGTCACACTAAATGATACTAATAAACTACTGTAATTATATATATATATAATTTCCTGTTGTTAAGATTAATATATATATATATATGTATATATATATATATATATATATATATATATATATATATATATATATATATATATATATATATATATATATATATATATATATATATATATATATATATATATATATATATATATACGATAAACTACTTGCTTGTTTTTCTGACCTGAACTGTTAATCGCAACAAACCGTCTCGTAAGATTCAAACACGTTCAAGTAATTAAGCTGATACCGGAGCTGGCATCATATTTCCACGGAAAAAAATCCAATTTGACGTTAGATCCTACAAAATTTAAAAAACGTAGGAGGAGGAATTTATCATCCCATTGACCTTTAGATTGGCCAGCTATCGAATCTGCACCTTCCCTATCAGCGAAGCGCATTTAAAACTAGCTATCTTGATCTATTGAGGAAACTATGTGATTTTATGTACATCATAAATAATAAAAGCATTAGGATTAGTAATTGATAAAAAATACGATATAATTGATGTATCGTATTCTTACGATATAATTGATAAAAAATAGTAAAGAAAATCTTTTCTTCTAAGACGTTCGAGGAAAAAATATTTCTACTTGAATTCGCTCTCAGAATGTGATGTTTAGCTATGTCAATTATCGAGCCTCCAATTATAGAATAATGTTGAAGGCACAGGCACCACCGTATAATCCATGGCTCGAAATTCTGAATTTTTTGGCGATGAAGAAATGTTGCCAAGATGATGTATCGTGACGTACGGGATGAGGTAAATACTACGGTTGCCAAATTAGAAATTTTTGCATAATCTTACAGTTCTCCATATGTATGTCGTAACAAAATCAAGACTGCCAGATACATAAAGAAAATCCGCCAAAAAATCGCCAATCTCAGAATTTGGCGTCATGGTTTATACGGCACTTGTCCCAAAATTGGCGTCTCCAAATACTAAGTTGCTTTATCCAATATTTTCATTCTATGATTATATGAAAATGGTCTAAATTAGTGAAACAGATAAATATTAAGGAAATGTAATGATTCAATAAGATATATCTTGATATTTTTTAGAGACAAATTAGAAAAAAAATGCCTTTACTTAAATGCATTTCTTAAAATAATACTGTTAATAAAAACTTGAATCTCTTTACAACAAAATAATGCCGTTAACCATTTGCTCAACAATTAAGTATATATTTATTTATATTTTCTTTTTTTACTTAATGATACAAAAATTAACTTCAGCATTCTTAAAAACTGCAATATCATTACTTTCTGAGAAAAAAACTAGGATTAAAATTATCCACATTGACAATTAAAGGCTTAAGAAAACAGGAAGAAGACATTAAGATAATAAAGTTGTTTCTAAAAGAATTTATCTCTTAGAAATAGTTCAACAACTTCGTTTATAGAAGATAATACGATTAATCGATGCGACTCTAAGAAATTTCGTCACATATTTTTTAGAGATATCTTCTCTCTCTAGTATGCATTTTCTTAATTAAACCAACAGCTTGATCTTTTTTTATTTCTTTTCACGCTGCGATGCCAAAAACATTCGGTTCATAATTGCCGGAAAGAAGTTTTAATTTGGAGTGGAAAATATATTCTGAGGTTTTTTCCTCGGTAATTTTTATTTCCGTATGATTAAAAAATAAAATGTAATGGAAATGGGGCAAGAAATTAATGCTCTAGAAAAACGTCTTCAAGTTAATAACTATATATTTTTAGATGCGTAAAAACTATATTCGCCTGCTTCTTGCTAGTTTTAAGAGCGTTTGCAATTTTCTGCTTAGTTCTAAAATTTACATTAAGTGAGTACTTCTGGAATTCTTGTTCATATATATATATATATATATATATATATATATATATATATATATATATATATATATATATATATATATATATATATATATATATATATATATATATATATATATATATATATATATATATATATATATATATATATATATATATATATATATATATATATATATATATATATATATATATATATATATATATATATATATATATATATATATATATATATATATATATATATATATATATATATATATATATATATATATATATATATATATATATATATATATATATATATATATATATATATATATATATATATATATATATATATATATATATATATATATATATATATATATATATATATATATATATATATATATATATATATATATACATATATATATATATATATATATATATATATATATATATATATATATACATATATATATATGTATACATATATATATATATATATATATATATATATGTATGTATGTATGTATGCATATATACATACATACATATATACATACTTACATACATACATACATACATACATACATACATATATATATATATATATATATATATATATATATATATATATATATATATATATATATATATATATATATATATATATATATATATGTGTGTGTGTGTGTGTGTGTGTGTGTGTGTGTGTGTGCGTGTGCGTGCTTGTGTGCATACATAAATAAATATAAATATGATACTTATCAAATTCATGTCTTATTTCTTTACTTTTGAAAGACGTCTGTAATCCTTAAAATATTGCATATTTGTAAGAAAGTGGCTTAGCAGAATAGGATAAGGTGGCATGCAGTGTTTATAATGATAAAATTAAATCAAAAGTTAGCGATACTATTTTGAAAATTTTATGATATATGTGAAAAGATCAATTACAATATTGACAGAAATTTCGCATGAGAAAAATCAATCATATAATTATAGAAACAATAGTGATTAAATACTATATGGTACCTTCACACATTTATGCTGAGAAAGGAACAAGAACAACGCACATTGATTTGTGTGCAAGTTGCAACGCTGTGATATTGTGACGTATAGAAGATTGTTTCACCTTCAGCAAAATACTTGTATTTTTTGAGGATCTCAATAAAGGCAGATGTTCTTGTAAGAATGATTAAAAAAAAAACTTTGGAGATTGTGTGTGTGTGTGCATGTCATGTAGGTTCGAAAGCATGTTGTTTGAAGTCCCTGAAAACAGCAGTACTTGTTCTTACTTATCCTAAATTATCTAACATTAGAAACCAACTTCTTACAATTCCAGTTCAAATTCGTTTATGTTCAATTGACTATTATTGAAACAACTTAAGAAATTTAGAATCATATTTTAAAAGTATTTATAAGAGGTTTATACTTATTTCATTGTTTGGTACCGGTACATATAACTACATGCAATAAATAAAAAACTCAATTAGTCTAAATTTAGGATTATGTTTTGGTATGTATGTGTTCAAAGATCCAATTGTTTATTATATGTTTGTACAAAAGTAGACTATCATTAGTTAATATTATGAAGTACCCACATAGCATAAATTATAGTCTGATAGATTTTATGTGGCCCAATTGTACACCTGTACCATTTGAAGTAGAATTTCCTTGATTCGATCCTACCACAATTAAGAATGAAAGATTTATACATCACTTCTACTATTTGCATGGATACTGGTCAAGAAAAAATGCTTGAAAATGTCCTGGGCTTCTTCTTTGGTAACACGTGAAGGATATTAATGTCAATAAACATTCTTTCCCCTTAGGCAATAAGCAGATGTTTGTTCATATGGCTTAAAATGTTATGTTTAAACTATAATATCAATGAGAAGTTGAAAATTAATATATTTTAAAGAACTTATCTTCAAATTTTACATCGATCAAAATATAAGTTTTCAGTTAGTTTAATATGTACTCTTAGAATACTTACACATTTTCATATATGTCTACTTTCAATATTAGGGATACAACTTTTGCCTCAGCGTTAACATCATATGTTTTAGACATTTTAAAATATATTTCTTGCACACATTTCTTATTGCTCAGATGCTTTAAATTGGAATATTTCACAATATATTAATAAATGTAAACATTTTAATTATTTTTAAAATTAAATTGACAATTATTATTATTTCTCTTCAAAGACATTTGTAAGATATATGCATATATGTAATATAAAAAAAAACATATATTTATTTTTCCGTCAGAGAAAGTGTCACTGAATTACATTAAAGGAAAATATGAGATAAAATTTGAATTGAATAATGAAATTGACATGTTGGAATCTGGAATTAATTTATCGATCACCTATTGATATTTCATCGTATTCTGAAGGTATTAAATGACTGAATACGCCAACACTGTCTCACAGTTGGCTTAAAATGACTTGAAACATGCTATTTGACTTAAAGTAGTCACGAGAGGCAGACAAAGTCTTTATTAGAATTATATCAGGCAGCTATCAATTAAGTAAACACACTTTATTAATATATTAAACACTATGTTGTCAGCTTTTGGAATCCGACTTTATATATATGTTTGCAAAAATCTTAAATATTTATACAAATTTACAGAAATATTGCACTCAGGTGCATTATTTAAAGTCATTAGCATGATATTCATAATAAAATGGGAACATTCGTATATTTTTATTATACAGATGCAGAAGTTAAGGACAAAAAAGCAAAATGTGTTGTTGAAAAATTATGTTTTTTACTATTCAAATAAGATCATTTCAATAATATAAATGATAATTTTTTATTACATTAATATTTCTGTTTGGAAATTTTCATAATTTGGTAGTGTAAATATTTTTCATGATTTCAGAAAAAATATCACATTCTCAAACATAATTTTTAATCATGTAGCACATTTTATGTCACATATTTTCAAAATACGCATGATACTAAGAAAAAAAGCGATAAATAACTTCAATAATATATTCTTTGTACAGTTAAATGACATAAATCAATGTTTATAATGAGTTGATGTTAAAAAGTTCAATTGTAGGCAAACAATCATCGATAATAAATGGATATTTTCTTAGACTTCCAACTTTTTTAGAATTTATTGACTTTGGAAGTGTTATTTAATAGTTTAGTGAAAAAATATTTTTCCTCTTAGAATCGAGATTTTTTGTGTGAGTTCATTAAAATTCACGGGTGAGTATATTGCAAATAACTCTGATTTAATCCACAATAAATGAAAAATATAAAACTATATTCTTAAATATATTATTTTATTCCAAGTAAATATTTTTATATTATAGCTTAGAATAAATTTTCTCATTTAGAATTTTTTTAAAAAATCTTTTTTTAAATTGTTTTTTTATTTTTAAATTATTTTGAATTAAAAAAAATTGAGGATTTATTTTTCAGCATTTTTGAATTTGAAGTCTTATTATCGAGAAAAATATCATTTGGTATTTATGGCTTTCACACAAAAAGGTAAGACTAAAAATTGGATCCCACAAATGAAGTTAAAAATATAATAATCCAGAGTGAAAAAAAAATTACTGCATCAAATCTGTTTGCATACTTTGGAGACTAAAATCCTAAAACTTTCTTTCTAGTGGGAGTAGTTTATTTAATTGTAGAATTATAGGCTCAAATAGAAACGAAAGAAAATTTCCTTTTAATCATTAAAAGAAAAAAATTCAATAATCTAAAGAAAAACACGATTGGACTAATCCTTATAAGAAATAAATCAAGAAATATGCATATGAGATAGTCAGAGGAAAAAATAAAGTAAAATACTGAATTGAATTTTCCTGAATAAATGCTAGACCGCACTTGCATTTCAATAGCTGGCCATTAATGAAAGCAACTTTCTCCTTGAAAGGAAAACGAAAGAAATATATACACATCCAGAATAAATATCTATATAATCTCTGAAGTGAATACTCTTCAATGTGTGGAACGGGAATAGTTTGAGATAACATTTCTAAAGAGTAGCAAGAGCACATTATTGAGACTTCCATTCGTTTCGAATATTTTTACGTCACTCGCCCGGTAGCTGAAATTCTTCCAGAAAAATATTCGTTTTTTATCGTCTGCTTGGAAGCAAACGATCCAAAAGAATTATTTTAGGCGTTGCCAAATTCTAGAAGCTAAGTAAATTGGTCTCGGTGGAATAAATTATGTTGGAGATGCAATCTAGGAGAAGTTTAGAGATTCGAATACTTTCGGAATTTTTTTTCTCCTTTTAATTGAAAATATAATATTTTAGAGTTTCTGAATAAGATGTGATATGTATATTTGAAACTATTAAAAATCCTATTAATTAAACTTTAAAAATATGTGATATTATTGAGGAATTTATAGAAAAGTGTCAATAATAAGACACGAAAATTATTAAATTATTCCTATTTTTATATTGCAATTAAGATTTTAAGTGCATGAAAATTTAAAGTAGCTTACACCTATGTTTGAAACAAAAGCATATAAT
This sequence comes from Latrodectus hesperus, assembly GCA_037975125.1. NCBI lineage: Eukaryota > Metazoa > Arthropoda > Arachnida > Araneae > Theridiidae > Latrodectus > Latrodectus hesperus. Next base: position 113,518,713 of record CM075851.1, read on the forward strand.
TTTCAAGTTTCTTGTTAATTTTAGACTCATTGTAAAATAATAGTATGATAGACGGTGAGTGTTAGTGTATTTTTATATATAATAGTATATAAAGAAATATATTAATAATTCAGTCATAACTTTATCTGTATCTAACTTAATCTAATTTATCTAAACATTATTTTAACAATGAATAAAAGTCATGTCTAAATCATTTAAAAGCAAAGTGAAATAGAAAAGTTTAATTTAAATATACTCGAATGAATAAAAGTATTAACCCTAAATTCACCGATCACCTCAGAAGTTTAATTGGTTCTCTGAATTTCCGGATTACATTTTGGGAGTCGATTAAGATAAAATAATCTGTAACATATTTAGTGTTTGCACAAAAAAATATATATAGGATAATAAATATCAATGACGAGTTATTTATATCATTATCAGGAGATGGATGTTACATTTCTGCTTTCCGCAGGCATATCTCTTGTGTTGGATGTTTGGTAACTTTAATGGCAATCCCTACTGACACGTGATTACGGACCGCCAATCATGTGTTAAAAAGATGAAAAATTTTCTAGAAGGTATCTCACAGTTATGTACAAAAGCGTTATAATAATGTTCAGCTGTTAGACTGTTCGGTTCACAGTGTCATGTCGGCTCATCATAGAGTACCCTCTTCTCTCATTGATTAAGTATATCTTCGAAGATCCCTCTCTTGACTGCATAAAATATTATCGTAGACTCAATACAACGCTTCGGAACAGTGAAGATAATGAAAAATGTTATTTAAGATTATCTGTTATCGTTCTCTCAATATATATTATTGGTGAATTTTATATGCACAAAAGTCATATAAATTGAAGTTTACTTAGTATCACAGAGCCTATAAGTAGGGTTGCTTTCTAGTTGTGAAGTTTTTTAATAACAATGAAAATAAAATTTCAAATGTTTATTTAACTATCTCATGCAGAGTATCCCAAGAGAAATTTCAAAATTTGCATTGTCGTTTCCATCAGGACCCTATAGCTAATGCTCAGTGTTTACCCTACTGGTCATTGTTTAGTTGCTAAAGACTTAACAACAATTATTTGCTTACTGCCTTAGCCATCAAATTCCTCTGATTTAAAAAAATCGATGGTCTTGTATGACAATGTTTGTCTCAAAGAAAAAGAATTGTTCATCTAATTTTCGTAAAATGGCTCTAATCATCTAATTATCGTAATTTACACTTATCACCTAATTTTCGTAAATTGTTCTAATCATCTAGTTTTTGTAAATTGTTCATTTAATTTTCATAATAAATCAATTCATTACTTAAAATATATTAACAAATCCAGACCATTATATATCTGCATGATTCTGGAATTTTTATTGGCGGTTAGATATCCAGATATCAACTATTCTTTTGCACAATACAATGTAACAAAAAGTGTGTATTTTTTATTACTGGCATTGTATACAAAAGTACTGATTGACTAGCCAATTTTAAATTTTTTTTCATAAATTCATTTCATTCAACATTTTATTAATTAGTATTACCATATTTCAAGAAAAATTTAAAAATAAATACCAACACAGAGTATAAGCAAAAATGTTTTCTCATGAAACTTTATCTTGTTATCTCGGTTTTTATTTTTTAACTCAAAAATTAATTTCAGATTTTTTGAAGGAAATTATTTAGTCTTCAGTTATTTTCAAATAAATGCTAATTTTTACTCAAATAAATGAATACAGAATTGCAAAGACTTTTTTTAATTAAGTGTGTTTTACTCAATAGTACTTTACCTTTTGAGAAATTACTGAAAAACACGTTTATATATAAATTTATTCATTAAATTATTTTTGCCAATAATTTATAAATAAATATAGATTTATGGATGGAACTTAGTTTTTATATTATAACAAATAGGTTTTAATAATTATAGTTTCAGTTCCAACACATTCTGTAATCCTTAGACCAAAAGTAAAATACACATATCACGAAACAAGTTTCTTATAATTTTTCGTATGATAGAAAAATATTATTCCATTTCTTTTAATATAAGATCATAGCGTACAGTAATGTAAACATATCAATTATAAAAGTAAAAACTGAATTCTAACTTTGTTATAATACCATTATTGTCACATTATAATTTATATCAATTTATTGCTTTAAAAAGTTTACAATTCTAATTTTTCATTTTAGAAATACACTTTATTGTCAAAAATGTTTTTAGTTTTATGTTTAACTAAATAATTTAATTTTTTTATACTTGAATGCATAGATATTCAGATATTAGTGTCAATGCTTTGTGCCAGTAGCTTTAACTTAAATTTGATTTTGATTCAAATTTATCCTGACTCAATAAATGTAAATGAAATTTTTGATAAAAATCAAAATATATATAATAATAGTTCCAGTGAATTGTGGCAAATTTTTAGAAAATACATTTTTGTAATAAAGTATTGTTTTGATTGAATAGATTATTTGAAAATCCTTATATTGTTTCTCAATTACTTCTGATAACCAAGCTATTCACAAATATTTATTCTCAAAACAATGCTGAAACTAAGTTGAATATTCCTAATTTTATATTGATATTAATTCCTTTTCTATATGATTATTTTTCAAAAAAGACCGGATTAAAATGTATCTGTTATCTTAATTAGTCTCATTCAAATCCTATATAATAAACTGAATATTAAGATATAAAACGCTTTAATTAGTTAAGAAATGTTACGTAAGTAGAAATAATCGATTATTAAGTAGAAATAAAGGATTAAATTACTTCCATATTATTTCAAATAATTTGATAAATTTATACTTATGTAAAACACGGCATTTCTTCTTGATAACACTGCAATGTTTTTAGTATACATTATACAGAATAGTTATAAGTCAAAAAAATAATATAACATAATGAGGAGTAATAAATATCTTTTTATACATATTTAAGTAATTCTTAAATAAATTTTTAAGTATTAATTAAAAATGAGTATTACTTAATTGAGTACTTAAACTGTGACATGAATTTATTATTTAATTCTTAATTTATATAGATTATTTATGAGAACACTTATCTGTATTATATAAATATAAAGGGATGAATTGCAGTTTCTTTTAGTAATCATAAACATGCATCTGATTTTCAAACCAAACTAGTACATAATTTCTCATTTTTTATTACCTTACTGTTTCTATAATTAATATCAAGTAATTAGTTAACTGTTTTTCCAATAATATATTTAAGCATTTGATTATATTATTTTATTGTTTAATAAACATAAAATTTTGTTTTAATATTGTATTCTTAAAATAAATTAATTCATAAATATTTACAAAAAACTTCTTCCAGATAATTACATTTTAAGCAATATGTAAAAATTCATGTTTAACTAAAATTAATTCGTGTTAAATCGGATTCAAAATATTTGTGTTTTACGAAAATTTACATATGAAATAATATTTGTTTTACTGTAAATAATATTAATGGATGTAGGAATAAATTTGTGTGTCTAAAAAGCTTTTTAGAGTTTGTTTTATTATTTTTTGCGAGTGCAGGCACACACACAATGACAAATGATGTGTCTTACAAGGACTTTTTGAAATAATCTAAATTAACATGACAGTTACTACATAATGAGCTAGTTATTAGGCTAAGTAATTCTTTTTATAAACATTTGACTATTTTGTCGCATTTCTCAACAAGTTTAGAATCCATTTCAATATAAATCACATTTTATTTCCTTGTGTCAGCGCACGCAATAAAAGTTGATTTTCTTAACAGTGGTTTATAGAAATTCTGATAGTGGACGTGAGTTTTATAGAATAATTACCCTGCTATTTAAGTGTTGTTGTTGTTGCTTATGACATTTGGACAAGCCAAGCTCGCTATGCCTTTTGGCAATGCCAAATAAGTCAATAGAGAGCGTCTTTCGTTTGGATCAGAGCACCACGAAGGTGAAATTGCTCTTTTTAAGGTGTCTCGTCATTTTGAACCACGGTCAGGTGACGAGGCCACACCTGAGCTGGCACCCTCCTCTCCACATCCACGCCACACCAGCGGAAGGACTTTGGACGTCACATATTAACGTGGACACGTCCCCAACCCACGGAGTTCCAGCAACCCAGTGAAGGAGAGTACATCGTGGTCACCCTCCCAACCACTGCCCGCGCAATGATGCTACTGAGCCACTGGAGCTCTTTTAAGTAAAACTTTAAGTAAAGCTATTTAAGTAAAACTTTTTCGTAGTCATTAGGGTATGTTTTACTTATATTTAAATCATTAAAAGCCATTTTAATTCAATAATTTGAAATATTCTCTTGCAAATGTATAGAACCATAAAGTATGAATCTCTATGATTTTTACAAACAGTAATAAGGCACATGACTTGAAACAAGTCTAAGGCAGCAAAAATATGATTACTTTATTCAGATTTATTAAGCAAGAAATTCTTAATAAAATTAAGCACTTTTATTACTTTCTTTTAAATTGGGCTCATTGATATATGAGATGTTAGCGTGAGATTGTTATAGTATAATTAGTCAGCTATTTGTGCAAATTTTCTCATAAAAATTTAATTATTTAATTTTGTAAATTAAAATTATTAAAATCTATGTTATATTATGTTGTAATTATTTCTATAAAAGATATTAATTCAAGAATACTTTATGGAAAATTACCACTTTGTTAAAGTCTTTTCAAATAAGATATTTATGAAAGAGCATAATTTAAGCGATATTTACTTTGTATCATTATATTTATAACAAATTCACAAATAATTGATAAGTGTTTTGTCTTCTTAAATTAATCTCTTGCCTATCATTTTCAATATTTTATTTAAAATACACTAAAAAATAACAGGAAAAATTAAAATAGTTTTATATCCTATCAAATAGCATTGTTGCTAAGATGGTTACAACTCCATCTAGTTTTTATCCAAAGACGTCTGTATTAAAGAGTTTTAAACACATATTCAATTAATTATGTATTATTCTGCCAAAAATATTTCTAAAAATTATTTTTTGTACATTTATCGTTTAAATTTTCTTCAGATAAAAAATATTTCTGATAAAAATGACCTAATTTTAAAATACTACATCAATAAGATATAATCTTGATTTTTATACGTATCTTAATAATCATCAAAAAGTACTGACAGTTTTCGTTTTTTGAAATTCATTTGACGATAATCACAATTAATGTTCTTTTGTAAGTACCCACATGAATAATCGATAAATCTTAAAAAAAAAACTTCAAGAAGTTCTTTATAACAAATGATTTTTTTAACACAAATTAAAGCTATAATGGACATATTTTTTAGTGCATCGTCTAAAACATCGTTTCCTCCATCGGACAGCAATACTTCTTATACCCCTATGTATTATAAAGTGCATTGTTCGAATAAATAATTGATAAGAACTCTTGTTTATGCACTTCTCAATGCATTTTATGAAAATCATCCCTCATTTTACTTCCCCCTCGAAAACCATGATCCATCTGACAAAAGATCCTTGATGGAAGGAAAAAAAATGGGAATTTTTATAATGATTCACTCCTTCCAACACTGTCTTCTGAGATAAGAATCGGTTTGAATGGATTTCGTCAGGAGACGGAGATAAGGAAATTGGGGGAGGGATGGATGGTGTACGATCTAAAGCATCCGCTCGATTTTAATTAGTTTCCTCCCTCAAGGGAGAAGACCCCTCTGTGCATAATAGCAGGGACCCATTCAGTCGAATATTCACTTCATTTAAATTCTCATTAGTTGCCCAGTTGACACCTGAAATACGGTGGTGCAGAGGGTCTAAGAAGGAGTTATTTATTAGGCCTTTTACAATAGTCATTAGTTTTGAGATCATTTAATACGAAAGAATATAATCATTGTTAAAATTGATAATGTTTTGGTATCATTTACGATACCCCCTCCGCTTTACGTCGGCTAGATTGTAATGGGATGTCGGGAATATTCTTAGAACCGCAATGATTTGACACATAAATATATATGATTAGAAATAAACATTAATTAAATTACTAAAAATCAATATATTTATAACTATGCATATTTGTATACACATATAGTAGCAGCTGATCTTCGACAGTGGACAATGGGTTGATTAGAGAGGAGCTTAGAATATACAGGGCGATCTTTTTTAAAGTGACAGTGTTTGGAGCGTCCTGTAGCGCGATCTAATATAGCCGAAATGACGCCAAACTTGGTATTTAGACTAATCAAGACACGGTAAAAAAATTCCGTAAAAAAAGTTTTAGTTCAAAAGTCACCACTAGGGCACTTTGTGGCGCTGCTGTAGCTTAGAATAAGGAGAATTAGCATAAAACAGTGGACAATGGGTTGATTAGAAAGGAGCTTAGAATATACAGGGTGATCTTTTTTAAAGTGACAGTGTTTGGAGCGTCCTGTAGCGCGATCTAATATAGCCGAAATGACGCCAAACTTGGTATTTAGACTAATCAAGACACGGTAAAAAAATTCCGTAAAAAAAGTTTTAGTTCAAAAGTCACCACTAGGGCACTTTGTGGCGCTGCTGTAGCTTAGAATAAGGAGAATTAGCATAAAACAGTGGACAATGGGTTGATTAGAAAGGAGCTTAGAATATACAGGGTGATCTTTTTTAAAGTGACAGTGTTTGGAGCGTCCTGTAGCGCGATCTAATATAGCCGAAATGACGCCAAACTATAAAGGTAAATTTAGACTAATCAAGACACGGGAAAAAAATTCCGTAAAAAAAGTTTTAGTTCAAAAGTCACCACTAGGGCACTTTGTGGCGCTGCTGTAGCTTACAATAACGAGAATAAGCATAAAACACAGGTATCAAAGCAAAATGCAAATGTTGTTCGATGACAGTGCCAGTAATAGGGGCTATAAAAGCAAGTAGTAGACAGCTCCGACAAATAATCTCAGCTGAAGTAAACGAGCTCCAGTGGCCATGCCTATCACGTTACCGGAACATGTGTTTATGTTGGTGGAGTATCAAATTTGTCTATTCTAAAGGACAGCATAACAAAGACAGTGCGGAATATTCCTCGTGACATGTTACGTTCGGCTGTGGGAAACGCTGTACGCAGAATGCACGGTGTTATTTCTGAGAACGGAGCTCACATGGAATGTGGTCTAACTCCTCACCAGAGAAGTTAATGTAATAAATAAACATTAAAAATTTAATTGTACGATTGTATGTGTCAGTATTTCTCTTTCCTCACATTTTATACATTGTAAAGCGCCACAAAATGACCTAGCGGCGATTTTTGGAACTAATATTTTTTTCACGGAATCATTTTTCCCGTGATTTGATTAGTCTGAATACCAAGTTTGGTGCCATTCCGGCTATTAGATCGCGCTACAGGGCGCTCCAAACAATGCTTTAAAAAAGATCACCCTGTGCTTAAGATTATATAGCGTATGGTTTTCCTACTCAACTAACTGCAGCAGCAACAAATCGAGAGAAATTTACTTCTAATTTACATTGTAAATTATTTGCTTATAGTTTTTACAGTGTAGATCATACTTATAAGTAGAATGTACAAAATACTTTTCTAAAACCAAAACTGAATACTAAATCTGAATTCTTTAAGCAATACAATTCTTTCGAACATTTTGAATATCTTATATAAGAAAATTAAAATAAATTATTATTGAAAAAAATTAAATCCTAAAAGTAATTTGCATAAATTGAATTTATTCAAATTCAATTTTTATTTATTTAAACTGTCATAAAAACTTAGAACGGAGATAAGTCAATTTATATAAATTGCATTTAACAAAACTGAATATAAGCAAATCTTACGTATTTAAAATTTTCCTTTTAATAAAAATGAACTATTTATTTTAGAAAAATATTTCATACACGTTAATGCTACCGAATAAGTAAACGGATATGATTAAATTCTAAGCTTTAAGTTAATATTTGAAAATTTTTCAGTTAGCATTGATTTATAATTAACTTTTTGAGGTTTAATTTATAAATCTTAAAAATTTTTTAAATATTATACACTGTATCACATTTTTATTGGATAAAAATTTCATATTTTCCCAAATATTTTGAACTTTATGCATCATTTATTTTATTTACAGTTTCAATTAGTTAATTTACATAAATAATTACCGACAATTGATTGAAAGAGAAAAAGTTATTTCTTTGGTTTTTATGAACGTGTAAACACATTTTTAATCAAATCCCTTCTATCTAGAAAATTTATCGTCGTGTTTCTATTTTTTTTATTATAAAAATGATTTATCATTCTAAAATTTTGAACTAAGAAATTAAGCATTTAATCGATTTGATTCTTATTTTGTTGAATTAATAAGCAATTAAACTATATTTTATTAAATTTAATTTGTATGTTAAGCTTTCGAATATCTGAAGAATGAAATATAGAAATAAAATTCCATATTTTTAAAGCTTTAAATTCTTTCAAGATTTGTGGTTTTTCAAGAACTAAATGATTTACGTGCAATCAATGCATTATATTTTATAATATTGTATTGTACAACAATATTCTGGTATCATATGAAATAAAATATTTACAACAGAAGCAGTAGAAATCATTTGTAGGTATGAAAACCCTACGCACGTGTGCCTTTACCCGAAATTCCTTTACATATAGCTACAACTTACAAGGAACAGTGTACAACAGGAAGCATTAACTATATTAATCCATTCAGTTACACTAATTCACAATTTCCTAAAAATCGAAACAAATGAAAGATTTAAAAAATAAAAAATTATGTGTCAAAATAATATAAATAAAATCATATGTATTTCTTAGAATTTTATAATCAAAGTTTGTGATTAAACACGAAGGAAAATATATTGCTGTTTCTTTTTGTGTATAGTGAATTCTAATGGTAGCGAAAATATTATATCTAAATTTAATTATTTCAAGTTATTCATGCAAAAATCTGTCTAAAAATAGTAAGTTTTTTGCAACATAATTAAGTTTCAGTACTTTTCACACTCGATCGCTCTCAAAATCAAGGTGAAATCTTAGCTTCTCAAGGAAATTCATAAATAATGTCTTTAAGTTCGGGCAGAAAGCCAAATTTGTCTTTTCTTTCTGCAGGTTGATGACATTTTGATTGAAAAGATTCTTTTTTGTAAATTTTCTTCTTCTGGCCTTTTTTCCAGTCATCTTCAATATTATAAGCGGTTTAGTTGATAGAAACTTGAAACTTCATAAGAAAAAAATTGTAATCTTAAATTCCACTTTTCTTATCTAAGAAACTATGAAAAGGACATTAAGATCAAGCTCAACTGAATTTAAAGTTGAAACACATTTATTATTCTGTATGAGAAAGCAAATATATAAAAATATTTATTACACACAAGTACATATATATATATATATATATATATATATATATATATATATATATATATATATATATATATATATATATATATATATATATATATATATATATGTATAGATAGATAGATAGATAGATAGATAGATAGATAGATAGATAGATATTTGTCTTGAGACATGTTGTTTTGAAACCATTGATTTGACCTACCCTGAATCAGAGTGGCTACATATCTTTACAGATGGTTACCCTGATATCCAAGTGTCAGCTGGTGCAAGTGTACATTCAAAACTGTTCAATTTCTATGCTTCTGCAAGTGTTTACACAACAGCATTTACGAAGAGGTTGTGTAATTCGAATTGCCTCAAATCAGCTAGTAGCTCTTTCTGATGCTTTGATTGAGTGGCCCTGTTCTCTGATTCACAGATTGCCATTCAAGCCATAAGCTCTTCCCCATCTTGTAAAGTGCTCCATATCCAGGAGCTCTTGGAAATTTTGACTTAACGAAAGACACGTGTGTTCCATTGAGTACCTGGCGACTGTGGCATCTATGAAAACTGATAGGTAGACTTCTTTGCAAAGAGGGGAACCGGACTTCTCACCCCAAGATACACAAAGATTTCCTACCATACTATAAAGGTACACCCAAAACAAGTTTTTAAAAGAGCTCAAGCTTCTAAACTGCAAGTAAGGAAAAAACCAAGCGGTGGAAAGATGACCTTCTGAATATCCCTGATGGTCCAAGCCGTTCATTTGTGGCACTGTTTCGACTCCTAACGGGTTACGACTGTCTGATTGAATACTTGCACCACATTGGCATCTTAAATTCACCCGACTGCCCGCTCTGCAACTTGATAGAACCCATGAAAAATACCCACCTCCACCACTGTGCTGCACTGCATGACAGCTCTGAATCATCGCTTCACTGGCAAGCCAGAGAAATTTTTGGGCAATGACTCCGGTCATATATATATATATATATATATATATATATATATATATATATATATATATATATATATATATATATATATATATATATATATATATATATATTTGTGAAGATTCTTATCCTTGTTTTTATTTCAATTACGATAAAAAAAACTAATGATGATATCAATAATTTAACAACTAATAAATGGAATTTTTTAAAATTTTAAGCAATGAAAATTTCAAAAAATATCATGTACAAGTTTTTAAAGAAGTTACAATTCTTTTAATCTTTAAAATTTTTTCCATAACATAAAATTTTACTGATTTGTATAAAAATTCTTAAAACGTTTCTAATGCTCCATGGTAACAAGGTGATATTTTATTCAAACATAATATTTCAAAAAAATTAATTTCTGATTTTTTGAAATAATTAAAAATGTTAATCAGAATATCACGGCAATGACATCATAGAATAAATATACCATGAATATACAGACATATGATGTATATAAGATATATTTATGTATATACACATAAACTCATACCCGTTTCATTTATACATTCTGACTCTGTTTCGGAAAGAGCATGCGCAAAACTAAAATTTAATGCAGAATTACTTCGCCTTCGTTTTAAATCTGGATTTGTGTGTGTGTGTGTGAACTCATTTCTGTAAATCTCTGAGTCTCATCATTGTAATGAATTTCCTATTCATGCATTGATATTCAGAAGAGCTTTGCAGTGGACGTGACTCTTTCTGAGCTGATGCCAAATGTCATTTATCACGATAACAGCTAGTTACGTAATTCGAATGGACGCATTAACAGTTATGTTTGTTCTTCTAAAGCAATATAGTCAAGTTATTCATCACAAATGTTGCCAAGCAGAATACGATGATGAAAATTGAACTTTGCATCATTTTAACTTTACCTTCCTTTTAAATTAATGATTCGAATAACTTTGCATTTTTCGTTATTTATGGTAGCACAAACGCTTAGGTGATAAATTTGTACATCTATTTCCTTTTTCATTATTATCTTATCATTAGCTAAGGTTAGGTTGTATCTAATCTGGCACTTTCCTCTTCACCCCTTCCCAGGAGAGGAACATGGACTCGACGGGACAAATCACGTGTGCATTTTTACATACCATTATAGTCATCTGTTTAGTCAGATATAGAACTGAGTACCTGCTTATCATGGGAAAGAAGCTTGTCCCGATCAGGCCATAGCGCCATTACAATAAATTCTTGTAGCCGTTATAAATATTTTTCCGTTCGTAAGTTTTAAAAGCATTCAACATGTAAAATAAATTCTCCATTGCTTAATATAAATATAATCGTGTGTATTAAAATTTAGAGCTATCTTGAGAGAATTTAAGTGAACATCTTGTCTGTTGGATTCGCTGATTGCTACAAAAATTATAGTGTCAAAATATGATCAGTTGTTATTCTGAAATCTAACAGGGACATTTTGTGTTAAAAATACATGCAAATGTGAGCATTTTTTGCAAATTTGTAACTTATTTAATAACAGTCAATTCATTGATAAAGATCTAAACAAGGCAAAATTTAGAATTCTGTTTTCTCTCATTTAAGAAGTACTGTAAGGAAGATATCTGTTGCTGAAAGCGGTATTTGTTATCAGAGAACACTTTTACACAGCCTCAGAAATTAATATCAGAAGATATTAGAGTTGAATTTAAAATTTTATAACCATTACAAATGTAAGATAGACAGCTTATCATGTTGCTATACACCTAAACAGTGTCTATGCTGTTTTAAAATGACTGAAAAAAGAGAGGGCATTTACAAGCTCAAAGCTTGAGGTATCCACAAATGCCTAAGATTAGGAGAATCTTTAGACAGAAATAAGTGTATTGCAGTTATCCATTTGTTTCGAAAATGCATAATATAACTATTAATTGTAATCAATATTCAGTTCTTAAGCGTGATCTAACGGATACTGGTCCATTTCACGTGATATTTGATTTTTATTGGCAGCCTAAAACAGTTCACTTACTTCTGTCAGTTATATGCGTATTACTTCAGTACAGAGTTCTCAAGGAGAATTTTTCGGCGGGATAATGTCATTAATACCATGAAAGGATTTATTGTTGTCGTTGTTGTCTTATGCCAGCCAGGCTGACAATATGGGGTGCGCTGCTCCACTTTTCCAAGTGAACCATATTTTGGTGTGGATTCCGACTTCCTCAGTACACACATGCCATAGGAGCCCGTTTATAGGGTAGGCACCCATTCATTCAAAGAAAGGAATAAGACAGGATAGACAGAGAGAGGAAATACATCCATGCCTGAACTACATCCATGCCTGAACTGGGATTCGAACCCAGAACCTTGTCCTTATCAGCAGTCAGGCATGCTGACCACTAGACAAGCTGGGCTGCGCGAAATAAAGTATTGTTTATATACAAAAATAATTTATAGAAAAAAAGTTTTTAAATTTAATATATATATATATATATATATATATATATATATATATATATATATATATATATATATATATATATATATATATATATATATATATATATATATACATTATATATACATACAATGCTGGAAAAATGCTTTTGGCAGCGAGAAATATTCGCATGAGGGCGTAGAAATGGTTGAAACATTAAATTAATTGCTCCTCTTTTTTAATCATGTCTATTGTAACAGTAAAGGATTGTGACTTATCCAAAACTCTCTTTTATAAAGAAGGAACCGTGTAATCTTCCAAGTAAACAAATGACATGTTTTTATCTTTTGGTGTTTCCATTTGAAGTCAAGAAACTTTCCCCCTTTTTACCTGTCGTGGTTGCCAGTTACAGATGCAATGAACGTTTTTAACAAACGCACGCGTCATCCACTTTGAATAATATACTTTTCAGCCCAGCGGTCCATAGAGATTTTGCTCCTCGGAGCTAATTTACTACACCATCAAGTTTGCCTTTTCCACACGCAACCTCCCAGGATAAATTAGATTTTTTTTCTCTTTTTTCTTCTTTCGGGAAGAGCACAAAATACCCAATGAGGGACCATCCAGTGAAATAGCCTAGAACGAGTTGTCTTCCAAGAACAACTGTATTTGGCAACTTCTTCCACTATCAGAAGAGCTCATTACTTTGCAGACGATCAACCAAACGGTTTTCTCTTTACACTTGAAATAAAAGTAGTTTGTTGTTTTAATCGTGATCGCTTTGTTGTTTAAAAAAAATAATAACAATCGTAATTTGGGCTAAAAACTTTTACTTTTTGAAAATAAAAACAAGTAAAATATATTTTTTTTTAAAACAAAATATAAAGAATGTATTAAGAGACAGGTTTTATTCTCCTGTGTTTTCTAAATTCAAAAAAAGTAAAATTTTTAAGTTTTTTTCTTGTACTTTCTTAAGAATGAAAATATAAAAATCGCACTAATAATGTTTAAAATATTTCTTCTAATAAGATTTAGAGTTTTAAAAGTATAATTTAAAAAGTTAATTGATCAAAATAATAGTTTCTTTCTTTTTATCTAATAATGGATTTGGTCCGCAAATGTTCTGTAATTGAGGATTAACAGGGCTAATTTGATACAAAAGTAGATAATCATATGTTCAGCATAAATTAATAAACATTTGCTTCTTTTGTGATTAGAAACCTATGAGAATGGTATCGAGCATTATATGCTTTCATATAAGGGCATTTGAGTTAATGTAGCATACAGAGAAATTTTAAAATATTATTTATATATTATTTCAGGGAGTTTTTTATTTAAAATCTATTAATCGAAGAATGAAAAGTCAAATATTTATAATACTAGCAAATAAATTCTCACAATTCTTTTTGATAGTATTATTCTAATGTTAAATATACTGTATTTAGAAAAGTACTCTTAGTTGTATTCTGCGGCTGCTTGAAGATTATTCCTATTGAAATCATAATATAGATTATTTTCAAATGCTAACAAAATCTACTGAATACTTTTTTTTTAAAAAAATATTCCACTATTTACTCTATTGAGAGTATTGGTATTTATAATTGATTCTAGTAAACCTTTGTTGTTTTTAGATTAATTTATCCATAAATTGTTTTCATATAGATGAAAATTCAAGTTCTTAAAAATCCTTTGTTTATTTAGAACTATTTATGTCCTTAAATATTTTATTATATTGCTTAAAACAAATAATTACAGCTTAAATATAAATAATCAAATGTAGTACAAAAACGTCTCTTTAAAATGTACTCAAAAATTAAAAAAAAATTAATTTGATTACTTACTAAAACAGTAGAATATATTTTAAATTCAGAAGAAAACACTTTCTTATTTTCACATGTGTAGTAATAACTAAATCTTTCTGTAAGTGTTTGATAGTAATTTGGTGTGAAACTTTATTTTTTTTCATCTGACAACTTGCAACTTCAGTATTCGTCCATGGTGAATATCATCGTACTGTGAGAAGACCTATATATACACATTAAATATTATGCAAAGTCTAACGTCTTTCCACTAGTGTTGTGTCAATCGAAAATACGATTGCTAGTCGTGTCAACCTCTTCGCTTTACCATGGTTTAAAATTATATAGCTTTTTTGGCAACTTTGGTTCGTTGACATAGACTGTCGAAAACATATCGTTAAAAACATCTCTATCCTATACATTTTGCTCAAGAATTTTACATTAAAAATATTTACAATAAGAAATTTGCCCCAAAGTCTGCACAAAAATATTTATTTTACATCGATTCGAAATTTATTTTTAAATATAGCATGAATAAGAAAGATATTTTGTAACACTTTCTATTAAATATTTAGAAATATTGTCCTATACACAAAAAATAGATTCTTATAATACTCTTCGTTGAAAGAAAACGACAATGTATAAACGGTTATATTCTTTTTTTAGAACATAAAAGAAAAATAATAAGGTTTTATGCCTTTTCCTAGATAGTTCGATATAATTTAATCCCTTTTCATGAAATATGAGAGCATTTATTCAAAGTTTTCGTTTTGCATTAAATTCTTTTTTTCCATATTGTCATATTTTTGTACATTAATTTTCGTATTTTCTTTTAGTATTAATAAAAATTTATGAAGATGTATAAGCACTGAAACATCTTTCTCGATTTCTTTTCTAAATCTATTCACTTTATTTATAACCCATATTTTAAAGATATATTGTACCTTCAGAGAAATCTCGTGTAATATGTTTCGTAGTATGGAAAACTCTTAATAAATTATTTTTATTGAAATGCGTTGATTTTAATGTCTTTTGATTCAAGTAAAAATTAAGTACTTAATTATTTATTGTATACTGTTGGCAGCCTAAAATGCAAGACCAAGGAAGACCAAATCTATCACAGCAAAATTTATTTGGCAGACAACATGTAATACAAAGATTAAATGACTGAAATTAAAACTTCTTTCTTATTAAGAAGGATTGATGGCAAAATCACTAATTAGTATATCAATCATTAATGGATATAATAGCTGCCACGCACCTCAGTATAGTATCAAAGAATCTTTGATTGTATTCTTAAGGTCCATGCGGCATTTACTAATTTCAAAAGCTGATCTCGTGTACCTAAAGGTAGTTGTTGAGCAAACAATGTCCCACAGGTTTTCGATTGGCGATAAATCGGGAAAACAATTTGGCTTAAGAAGCAATTCAATTTCATGCGTATATAAAAACACTTGAACATTGAATTTCACGTATAATTGCATATTATCCTATCGAAAAGTGGTTGTGAAGTCATGAAAAGAATTACGGGCTCCACAACAATTTAGATATATAGCTCTGGATGTTCAGTGTGCAAACAAAGTTTATTAGAGGTGTTATTACAATCCATTATCACCCTAATCCATAGTAACGTGTGCACGACCAATGCAGCCATGTATAATGCAACACTTCAAACGTTTTTCACCATATATCTGAAGGCTTGAAATCCACCATCGTAATGTTGCAAGAAGAAATGATATTCGTCAGTAAAGACAGTGTCAATATATTCTGTGGACGCATCTAGGTATGTGTCTGCTGTGATTTGTAGTAAGGACCAACCTGCCCTTCTCAGTCCGATCACAATGTCCCTCGGCGCAGCATGTCCAATTTTGGACCTTGCGCCATAAAACCCAACCAACCAACCACAATGTCCCTCTTAAACTCATCTGTCTGCTGGAACTGACTCCATCGACGATGAGCTGGCATTCTCTGCAATAACAGGCATCCTTTACGACAAGGAAAAATTTCGACGATTCTATTCCAAGCAGCAATAATGGCAAAATAACCCATTCTGCCAGTTCCTCTCTTCATATCTTATCCTATGTGCTCTGGGGAGCTGCACGTTTCACATCATTTCCTTCATTCGATAAGGTGCGTCTATCCTGAGATACCTGGCCTCTAATTAGAGCTGCATTTTCATTGTCGGGCAGTGTATTTTGAAATGAGTATAAATATAAGAATAAAATGAGAATAATAAATTTATATCCCCTTTTAATTTCAAAATAGTAAATAAATCATGCACCACAGCATACATTATAATGTTGTGGGGTACTTTTCAATTTCCGGCACAAATCTCGCCAAGCGAAAATTAAGTCGCCAATTGGCGACAACACACACTATACACAAAAACTTTTAAATAATGTTGTTTTACATAAACATTTTTAAATTTATTTATTTAATTGTTGTTCTCGTGTTCACGCTATGCGTGGAATGATGAGTGCCAGAGCCTCAATTTATTTACTTATTATATTAGATTACAATTTATAGGGTGATGCATATTTTAAAATCTTATTATTATTTTTTTAAATATTTTTTATGTGAATTTGTTACGATAATTATATATCCTTATATTAAGATATATTTTTAAAATCCGATTTTTTCTAGAGAGATTTTATGAAATTATTAAATTTGTGTATGCAGCAACATAACATAAAATTATGAAATGGAAAAAAAAAAGGAATCGAAATATAGTCATTGACAGTAAAAGGCCGTCACATGTTTTGGAAACGTAGCAGTAAAAGGTTACCAGCGGAGATATTCCCTCTACCGCCGGTTGTATCATTTTTGGCGACTTTATCGCCTGCGCCGGCGAAATGGGAAAATACCTGTTGTGGTTATATAGTGTCTTACAAGTAGCATTTTACCATATCAGCACTACAAGGGAAGGAAGTGATAGTAAATAATATATTAGGGCATCCTGTGTGGCATCGTAGTACCGAAAGTGGGTCTTCGTAATTTAGAATCAGGAACAAAGTGGAAGATCACTAAACTAAAAAGGGTCAACTGTAGAAGTATTATTTCATATAGAGAACATTGCTACTGCAACATATTTTAAGAGTCTCAGTTGCTATCAGTGATCAAAATAGATCGCGTAGGGATTCTAACTTGTGTTTTCCGATATCGAACCTCCTAACCACGTAGCCACCACGGTTTTATGCATTACTAGGTTTTATGTCGTTGTTTTTTTTTAAATTTAGGATACTAACTAGTACAGTAAGAGAAATAAATTTTTTTCTAACATGTAAATTTTATTTTTTGTACAAAAATTCTATAAATATAGAATTTTAATTTCAAAATATTTTTTTCTTCTCTGAAAAATTAGATGAAAATTACGGATTTTTTTCCTTTCGTACAAATGTTCTTATGATTTTTTTCAAATTAAATTTTGTTATCTTTTAATTTATTACTTTACATGTGTATTAGGATAAAAAATTAATTTTTTTCACTTATTATTTGTAAAATATTCGTTATATAATTGTTCTTCAATTTTATTTTTTTAAATAATGAAGTTTAAATGTTTTTCGTGCAAACGTGTTTCTCAATTTTTTTTCTAAATTCAGTTTATGTTCAACAATATGTAAATATTCTTTTTTTACTTATGAGTATAGAAACATTTGTAAAGCCATATCAGCTTTCCTTGTCCATATAGAATTAGAGTTTACTGTGTTATATATTAAATCAATGTAATTATAATAATCTTAAGAAAGTAATAATTATTAGAAAAACAATTATGACAATTATAAAATATTATATCTTAATTTTGCAAAATTTTGCAGTTAAATTTTCAATCATCCAGTTTAAAATCTGATTTTTCTTAAATAGTTTCATTCATAAAACAATTTGTGGCAGTTTCTTGTGCATGTAATCATGTAATAAGTCCTTACATCAATACTTAGAAAATTAAGAAAATTATTTTCAATCAGAAATAATAAAATTGTAATATTTTTAATTTAAAAATTTGAAAAAGTTACTAACAAACTTTTTCAATTTTTTAAATCAAAAAGATTTTAAATTTATTATTTCATTCGTCATTCAAGTAATTTGTATTTTTACTCGTGCTTCTGCCGACCACCCTGTCTAGTGGTTAGAGTGCCTGATTAAGGGTAGAGAGGTTCTGGGTTCGAATCTCAATTCGGCATGGATGTACTTTTTCTCTCTATCTACCCTGTCTTTGTCCTTTCCTTGTATGAATGAGGTGTGAATGGTTGCCTACCCTATAAAAGGGTCCCTATAGCATGTGTGTACTGCGGAAGTCGGACTCCACACCAAAATATGGTTCAGTTGAAAAAATGGAGCAGCGCACCCCATATTGCCAGCCTAGCGGGCATACGACAACAACTCGTGCTTCTAATTAATTTTTTGTTTTGAATATCAAATTATTATTTAAAATCCAAATGTTTTATAAAAATTAAAATGTACTCTTCAAACAAAGTGTACATGAGCAATATGTAGAGAATTAATCGATTCGCGTAAAGAATTTTAAACATCACACACAAGCAATTTTTTTGCATTCAGCAAATAAATCTTTTGTTTCAAAAATTCAAGTCATGAAATATTAATTCATGTTTTAATGTAGAAATTACGCATAACTTGTTCTATCGTCGGCAATATAAGGGTGGGGGATATAAAATAACTTACAAAAACCTTGAAAGATTAAAGTAGTACATGTTAACAAAGTATCATACATGTTAACATTAAAGGAGAAAAATTTACAGTTCTTCCATCACAGGCTCTCCATCACGTGATGTTAAAATATCCAAACAAAGTTATGTGGAAAACAGAGGAAAGTATCCAGCTCTTTGTTCAGCAGCATCTGGGTTCGAATCCGCAATGTTTCACATTATAATGTGTGGTCTTACCATTAGAGACAGTAAAATGGGAATTTGAATGATCATCAAGTTTTCTTTCTGGCAATGCATGAATGCGAGCCACATTCTAAATATAGTCCTCCCTGTCTATTATAAGACAGTGGCCTCTGGAAAAAAAAGAAAAAAAAACGTCATAGCTCTTTAAATGCCATACATCTTTCTTTGAACTTCTCACTATGCTGCGTCAAATGATGCAAAATGTCTCAACGTGAAAAGTGTCACCAGGTCTAGCTTTTCAGAGTAAAGGAATTCATTTTCTAGTCAAAGCTGAACGATGGAAAAATCGAGATTACATTTTAGTTTCTGGACCTATTTCTGTGCTAGTGAGAGAGAGAGAGTGATCTGAAGTTTCACGAGTTTCCTCATTTGCGATCCATTAATACCTTGTATTCTTCAATTTAAGTTTTTTTCGAATAAAAATACCTGCCTTTAGTGTTAATTAAGTCAGAAAGTATAACTTAGCTCAAGTTCTTATATTTATTTTAAATTATACGTATAAAATAGATATAAATTGTGCTTTATAAATAAATACAAATGCATTATTTTAAGCGCAGATGCTTTACAAAGGGTTTCAGTTCTTAAACTATCGGATTTACGGTGTGAAAAAATGCAATTATAAATCATATCATATATTATGCAAGTACAGTGATTTGTTATAATTATTTATTACATTTATTCGAGTTGTTTCTATTCAAGACATATTATCCATTTGTAGCATGTAAATATGTGTACTGTTCATAATTTTTTTTTCGTATAAATTGTTAAACAATATTAGGAAAAAAAAATTGCCGAATGTCTTACATCATTTTTATTCATAGTGATTCATTTAGAGTAATGATTCTCAACCACTGTGTCGTAGAGCTTTTGTGTGACGCCAAATTTTAGAAGTATAAAAAATTATAATGCTTTTTTTTATTACGAGGGAATTAATAAATCTATCGTTATTTTTGTAGTACGTATTGTATTGTTTTATTTTACATTCAGAATTGTCATTATAAACTATTTTATATAACGTATTATAGCTAAGTAAGTAACGTTTAAAATTATCTTTTTCTTTGTGTGCCACCAAATTTTGAACTAGTTAAAAGTGTGCCGTGACAAAGAAAGGTTGAGAATCACTGGTTTAGAGCATTTTTTTATTTTTATTTCATTTATTAACAATAGGAGTTTTATTATATATTATTCAAAGAAGATTGAAAACTTCTGAAACACTGACCACGTAAGATTCAATTTTTGTAACAACAGTTTTATTAATGCATGATCTTAAAGACTATTAAGCATTTTTAACATTATTCTTTCAAGATTATAGATAAAATATTTGGTGTATTATAAAAGTTTTACTAAAATAATATATTTGAATAAGCTTGGTAAAACTTAGTCAGATAAGAGTTTCAGTGATGTTCGAGTTTAAATAATTGATAAAAATTATCTTAAAACAGACTACCTGTATCCGTACCTTTGCTTCTGTGAGAATATATTAACTATATTCATCTTCCAGTCTGAGTGATTTGAATACATTAATATATATTAAGAATTTTAAATGTGTCCCTGAATATTTTTAAGTATAATTTAAGATGTATACTAAGGATTTTAGATGGAAATTCACTTTATAGAAAGGAATAGCTAAAAGTGCTCAAGCCTGATTCGCAATCCGTGAATTTAATATTGAATATTGTGATTCCATTTTTAACATTATTTCATAACATCTTAAATAAAATTTAGAAAATTATTATGAAATATAAAATGTCCTTGGCGTAGTTTGTCTTAGACAGGACCTTGTGCCATTAATCTTTACACAATCAATCAATCAACTATGAATTCAGAATAAAGAGACTATATTGTCATCATGTTCATCGTGTACTGACTCATATACATTAAATTTTCGATTCCAAATGTATTGGACAGTAACCGTCACATTGAATAATTTTTTGAAACTCGCAAATACTTGTCTTTTAGCTGATTTTTGATTAATCTTTCTTACAACGCATTTAAGTTTTGAACAATGGGTTTATCGA
Source organism: Latrodectus hesperus (assembly GCA_037975125.1). Lineage (NCBI taxonomy): Eukaryota > Metazoa > Arthropoda > Arachnida > Araneae > Theridiidae > Latrodectus > Latrodectus hesperus. The sequence continues at coordinate 113,540,078 of CM075851.1, forward strand.
TTCGAGGAATGACAAAGAAAATTAATTTTTGACTGATTTTACAATTTAATTACTATAAATTCATGGAATAATTAATACTTGCGTGCTGTACGGTTCTAGGTTCCACGTGCATTTAGTGAATCTCATTGTTGTTGCTTTTGTCGTGTGCCAGCTAGGCTGGCAACATGGGGTGCGCTGCTCCACTTTTCCAACTGAACCCTATTTTGGTGTGGAGTCCGACTTCCTCAGTACACACATGACATAGGTACCCGTTTATAGGGTAGGCAACCATTTACACCTCACATTGCATACAAGGAAAGGACAAAGACAGGATAGATAGAGAGAGAAAGTACATCCCTGCCCGAACCGGGATTTGAACCCAGGACCTCCTTATCCGCAGTCAGGCACGCTGACCACTAGACATGTTGGGTGGCAGTGAATCTCATTAATCAAATAATACGCTTCTCTAATATCATTAGATTTGAAGGGTGTCAAAATACCAAGATTTGACAAGAAATTTCGTTAAAAATATTTAGCCAATTTTTAATGAGTCTTAAGTCAATGTTAGTATCTAATCGCATAAAATAAGAAGCAAATGAAAAAAAACGCAAATACCCATTTTAAAATTAATTAAAAAATGGGAAAGAAATTAAATATTAGTAAACTCTATTAAAAGTCAAATTATCTGAAGATAATTAAGAAATCGGTGATGAAATAATGTTTGCCCTTTGCCTTTTATAAAATATAATGTAACTTCCTCTCAGACTTTCATTGTCAAAATATATAAATTTGCGATACAATAGTAATTTATACTTGTGCACAAATATTGCGTTGATTTAAACATTAAATATTTTGTATTGTGAAAAATGAGATCCCTATCAATATCTTTGTATAGATTTTTATTTTTCCACAAAATTGTTAAAGAAAAGAGATATACTGTTTCCAGCAAATGCGAATAAAATATCGAACCAATATATTACCAAGAAATTGTCGCTCTCATTCCATTCCTATTCCCGTCTACAAGTTACTGGCGGTAGTAATTGTTTGTTCGCTTGTCATATTCGACGGAAAAGTTCCATCAAAAGAAACGTACCAGAAAGTCTTTGATGTATTTATCCAGCTTTCTGGATGGAGGCCAATCCGAAATTTCTGGTGTTTCAGCAGACTTCTAGAATATAGTGGGGGGAAAACTTTCTTTAAAACAAGATGTTTGCTTTTAGAAATGAAAAACACATACACGTCCCTTGACAAGTCAATCTTTTTCCCCAGAGGACTCTTGGCGAAACAATTCGCTGTTGGTTCAAAAACTTTCTAGGTACCACAGCGCCAATCAATACCTGAAACTATGCAACGGCTTTTGTGTTTCTCGTGTCTTCTTTTTTTGCTTAGTGTTCTTTTTTATTCTCTCTCTTGCCGTAGCAGCCACCTTTATGCCGTGCACAAAGCTGCATTGTAATCCTCCAGAACTTCTCTTAACTTTAGGTTTTGATAGTTGATTTTTACTGTTTTTTTTTTTCCTGTCATCTTTCAAACTTTAGGATCAAGATCATTGGAAATTTTTTTTTCGATTCTTATGTATATGTATTCGAGGAACAAAACAGCAACATGTCAAATGTTTTTGATGTGTATTGGTAACTGATGCTTCCAGGAAAAATTTTCATTTTGTCATTATCTTGTTGAATGGATCGATATTGAATTACTTCAGATCTTTCAATATGCCTTCGGAACATCTTAAGAAAAATTTTTGTGAAGAAAACTGATACAATCTTTTATTAGATGCGCATAACGTGGAAAAATAACATGAATGGAAAATTTCTTATAAGTGAATTGTATTGATTTCCTTACATAGTTTTTATTAAAATCTGATACTTCAGAATCTATATCTCCTTTAACATCTATATAATCATATACATATACATATATATATATATATATATATATATATATATATATATATATATATATATATATACGTTTTACAGCTCTTCTGCAGATGAAAACATTTCTAGAAAAATTGCAAAACAATTAAATACGCAGTTTATCTTAGTAGTATTCTACTAACTGTTAAGTAAAAATTATAGAATAAATTTAAAACCATTAAATATGCTATACTAACTTAATAATATTCGATCAACCATTTGTAGTATTAATGTAATATCTATGTCTAAATTTGCTTAACCGTATTTAGAGTAACTCGATGTCATCCCTACTGGCTCTAATAGATGTAACTAGTTTTGAAAAATTTATTGTAGACTGTGAGAAGGGTTAACCCTTCTCACAGTCTTCTTGAATGCCCATCTGTTTCAAAAGTAAGGAACGAGCTTTGTAAAGACTTAAATAACAGGTGGCCCCCGGTTATGGTAGACCTAGTTAAGAAAGAGAATTTTGAATTTTTTATAAAATTTTTCAATGTTGTTATATAATTCCTTTTGCATTTTTATATCTCTTTTTATTTCTCTGCTTTCTTTTATTATTATTTTGTTCATCTCATGATTTATTTGGATTTGTTTTGTAGTACATTTGTTGCACCTTCGGGCACTGTGTGGTATTCCTTGGTGCACAGGGAAAAATTTTTTGTTTTCCCAAATAAAAATAAAAACCTCTAACGTGCTCTTTTTCTTTCACTACACATTCAAATACTATTGTACTCTGAAGACGTCAACATTAAGCATATTCCATCCCTAAATGACACGTAATGCAAGTCGTATCTTACAATATTATTGTATGAAGAGTGGAAATGGCTAATAGGCTCATAACTCAGACTCATCTCTTAACTTTTGATCCAAATTACAGGATAATCAATATTTGTGTACATTATAACTTCTTCATTAAAGAATAGAAATTCCAATCACAAGTCTCAAAACATTACTTTTCATAGCACTTGGTAGGCAGTTCTTTACTAGAACATCCCAGTTCCTCATTAGATACCATTATCATATGGCATAATATGAATAATTTGTATACAATATATTTAGTTCATTATTCATTTAAGGAATTAATTATTTCAGTTTTTTTATTCAACTTTACAAATTTCATAAATGTGCGAAAAAACTTCAATTTATGTTAAAAAGTTTTTGAAGTATTTAAATAATTTATTTACACTACATTTACATTCATTTGAGATCCCAATATTTCCCAAAAAAGAGAACGTTCTTAATGTGATAAAAGTCACTGTATAGTTACATCACAACAAAATTATTTCATATTTTTTTATTACCATTATATATTTTTTATTATTTGTATGCATAGAAACATATCCGAATATTTTCTGTGCATCAATCAAGGTATCAAAAATTATATAAAATTGTGTTGCTCGGAGAATTAATAAAAATAGACTGTTTGATCTATTTGAAGAGAGAGAGAGAGTGAGAGAGGTTTCTTACTTTAATGAGTAAACATTAATGACATTTCTAGAGATAATCAATTTTAGTATAAAGAATAATTACGAATATTACTTCACTTTTGTTAATTAATTGCTGTTGAATACTCTTTTGCCTTCACAAAACAACAATAATTAAAAAAGTGATTCAAACAATAATTAAAAAATATTAAGGCTTCTAGAAAAATAGATTCTCTTTTTGATTAGATTTTAGAGAGAGGGAAAGAAAGAGAAAGAGAGCGATAGAACATGCATTTGTTCTTTCCTGATTTCCTACACTGTGAGGTGAGAAAAAGACTTAAAAAAAATAAAGTTATTTATATAAAACAGTATACATTTGAGATATTCAAACTTCTCACAGTTCTGCAATGCCTGTTTGGATCATTTTTTGAATGTCACAATGACATATTTAATCATACACTCACACTCTAACACAAGCTTCCCAAATACATCATTAAAGATTTTAAAATGTCTGTGGGAAGGTCACACACACACACATATATATATATATATATATATATATATATATATATATATATATATATATATATATATATATATATATAAATATTATATAAATATATATATATATATATATATATATATATATATATATATATATATATATATATATATATATTTATATATATATATATATGTATATATATATATATATATATATATATATATATATATATATATATATATATATATAAATATTATATAAATATATATATATATATATATATATATATATATATATATATATATATATATATATATATATATATATATATATATATATATATATATATATATATATATATATATATATATATATATATATATATATATATATATATATATATATATATATATATATATATATATATATATATATATATATATATATATATATATATATATATATGCTATTTCAGATATTCTCACAAGAAAATTCCAAGGGAATCATTTCAGGCAATCGTTGAGGTCAATCTTTGACACCTCCATACCGAATTATTCGATTCCTGAATTCCTTGATGAGATACTGATTCTGGGAATACTTTATACGGATGATATCTTGATTTGTTTATTATTTTTCATAATCATTGCTTAATATACCAGAGTATACGCTGATAACTCATCCGTTGGACTTGCTGTTCTAATTTAGCTGGTCTGCACGATCACGTCGACTAATCATGCAGCCAATCTCCCTTAAAAGTTTTACAACAGTTAGAATGGTTCAATGGAAAACGTTACCGTTATAACATTACCTCTCATATTTAACATGCACAGTAAAATGTTCTCAATACTCACTCAGGATATATTGGGTGCTTTGCAATTTTTCATGCAAAATCGGTTCATTTGATATCAAAATATGAATATTTTAAAAATGTATATTTTTATACGTTGCATATTATGTAATAATGAATAGTGTTGATAACATAAGAAAAGTTTTATCGTGTTATTTATTCACAAAAATATTTTACAAAACTATTAATATACCTCTTTATCAATATACCATCTTTATTAATATGTTATTACTTCAAAATATTTCAACATAGTAATAATAATAATAATACATGTTTATAAATATTAATTTCAAATATTACTTTCGCAACACCTTGACTTTTTTTTTTAAAAAATTGCTTGTTAGAAATGTAAATATAATTTTAATTTTAAAAATTTAACATAAAAAAACAATGCGTGAAACTCAACAATTCCTACATCTATTTTTTTTGCAATTAGTTTCTTCAACCGAAATCCAGAGAAATGGTGATAAAAATAAAATTAAGAAAAAATGTATTAAAATACTTTTAAATAATTATTTTTCAGTTTTAAAGGCAATAAAACGAAGGTGTCAAATTAATTAACAAAATATTAAACATTATAAGTCTACCACAAATTTGAATAAAAATTAAGTTTTTATGAAGATCACATTCCACGTAATATTAATACTAAGACGTTACATTTAATTAAAAATGTAACGAATTTATTGAAAGCAGAAGTATTTTTGATACAAAATGTGAAGCCATTTCATTGATTAATTAATTACGTTCATGAATATTTAAATAAACATTCTTTCTTCATTAAATACGTGACATAAAAGAAAAGTATTAGTATGTTATCGAGGTTTATTTCGGACTTTTATGACAATACCTGATGTTTAAACAACAAATTAATTGCAACACAATACTGATTAATTTTGTCTCAAAGGTGTTGAAAGGAACTTATCGAGAAATTACTGTTTATAAACTTGAAATACTAGTTCATATGATATATGCCTCTATAGATTAAAATTTCTTAAAGTATAAAAAATTGAAAGAAATATCAAAGCAATTCGATTTAATTTACAGCAAAGTAATTCATTATGGAAATAAGAATTTCAAAATACATTTTTCTCAGATGAGATTATATTTGAAATATATACCATGCGTAAAGATCGTAATTTCTTAATTACAGTCTTTGAAAATACTCTTGAAGGCTTTTTTTTAAATAATTCATGTTTAAAGAATATTTACATTTGTGTGTTTTTCGCTGTTTATTAAATCAACAAGGGTTATTAACAACAAATCTGTGTTTTCCATTGAAATAGGAAATCTCTTGAGTTGTATCGAGACGTACTTCTGTCAAATAAGAGATATTGCCAAATAAGTGAAATAAAATTGAATTAAGCGAAATAATTGATAATAAAAGCGTTTATTGAATATAAAAGCAAAATTTCCGTTTATTTGTATTTATACTCTAATTGTTTTACTTAATTTAAATATTAATAGAGTATACATCGTAATTATTTTAAAAAATTAAACAGCATTGAAAATATTTTTTAAAAAGAAAGGTTATAATGTATCATAATCATTTGCCTGAAATGTTTTCTTAATTTAACTTTAATAAAATTATAATATTTATATAAATATTTGAATATAATCTGCAATAGCTCATGTTTGAAATATTTATTTCACTTTATGGTAATTTCAATTATGCTTTTATATTTTTTAATAACTACAATATATATTATATAAGATGCAATTCAAAAATAATTGTATAGAGACATTTTAAAAAATTAATTATTATTCATTAATTTGTTGTATGTGTTTAACAGAAAAATTTAGATGCAGGTATCTGAGATGTAAGCTCAAAAACTCAAGTTTAAATTAAATTTTCAATGTATGTGTAATAATATCATATCAAAATCTTGCTCATCATTGCATAGAAAATTTTCGTAGATCATGAAGTTCTATATAATACGACTCTGCTCTTTATTACCATAGTTCATTAGTTCTATTATCACTTCGTCTAGGAATGCTTATAGTGTTTTGAAATCTGCTTAAATCTGTTTGCCCAGTCTAAGCTAATCTTCATGTGTAAAACGTTACAGTGAAGCAACAAATCTAAACCAAAACAAAATCTAAACTACAGGAATCCTAATTTTATAATACACTGGCCTCAAAATGTTTAGGAACAACATGTTTTTCGAAGTCCACCATAAAAAAATGACACTAACGAAAACATTTAAGGTTTATATAAATGATAAAAACGAACTTTATGAAAATTTATGCAAAAACACTCACTTTTTTATAGTTAAAAATAGCTATATGTGAGTGAGAGAAAAATATGCAAATATAAGCCTTTCGTAATTACGCGTGTAACTTTTGTTGATTTACAACTTTTTTAGCAGTTTCCTTGACAAAAGGCAGTGGGGTCCCGCAATGTCTGAGAGAAGCCGTTTGCCCGATTCGTTAAGGTGGTGGGTGGTCGGATGGATGGAAATGGGGTTATCACAGGCTGATGCTGCTAGACGCCTTAATGTGTCTCACAGTGTGGTCCACCATCTCTGGATCCAATATCAAACTGAAGCTTCTGTATCCAGAAGACATGTTCCAGGCCAATCACGAGTCAAAACACCTGCAGAAGACCGTTTTATAGCTCTTTCGGTCCGAAGGAGGAGAAGAATTTCTGTTCCACAACTTGTTGCAGACCTCTCTGTAGCATCGCGGAGAAGAATATCCGCTAGTACGGTACGAAGGCGTCTTCATCATGCAGGTCTCTATCCAAGGCGACCAGTTGTGTGTGTACCCCTCACCGGAAGACAAAGAAAGGCTCGCTTATCTTGGGCAAGAGAACACGGTTCTGGGACCAAACAGCTATGGGCTTCTTACTCTTCACAGATGAGTCCAGATTCACATTGGAGAGTGATTTAGGACAGCTACTGATTTGGAGGGAACAAAACACCAGATACCATCCAACATTGTATAAAGAGACAGTTACCGCGGCGGTGGAATGATGGTTTGGACTGGGATCTCAGTCGGTGGTCACACTGACTGCATGTGTTCCAGGGAGGAACTGTGACTGGCGTGAGATATAGGGATGAGATCCTTGATCCATATGTCCCCCATATGCCGGTGCAATTGGCAATGATTTCATTCTGATGGATGATAACGCACGAGTTCACCGAGCTGTAGTTGTTGAGGAATATCTTGAGGATCTTGGTTTGGACTGAATGGAATGACCAAATCGATTTCCAGAACTGAATCCAATAGAACATGTATGAGAGTATCTTGGTAAACCGGTTGCTGCTTTAAATCCTCCTCCAAGCTCTTTAGGAGAGCTGTAACAAAGCTTACTCCGTGTCTGGTTTTCGCTTCCCATTTCGGTAACCGATAACTTAATTGACCGCATGGAAAGTCAACGCCGCCAATGCATGCAAGCTAGGGGTGGGCATATCCCTTATTAAAACTCATTTTTGATATGCTTCTATTACTTTTTACCACATAAAACAGTGATTATTCTTTTTTTCAAGAATGGACATTTCCTGCGAGATTGCATTTTGTTGTTGTAAATCCTTTTTGCTTTTTCTTATGTAAACTTCTATGTTGCAGTCAATAAATACCTGTTTTGTGCATATGTCATCCGAATTTGGTGTTTCTACATTCATTCGTTTGAAAATTAGGCACAAAAAACCGGTTGTTCCTTAACTTTTTGAGGCCAGTGTATTTAAAGATAAAACCAATAAAATTGATTAGAAATCGGTGTTAATATTTTTATAAGAGGTTTTAAACGTCTCTTAAGTTATTATTATTGTTTTAATATTGAGAAACAATTAATAAGAACGTGTAGGGTTAATTAATACTATGTATGAATAAGTAGCAGTGGCACATTTATATTCCCCATAAAAATAATTAACATCAATAAAAATTATTCTTAACTTGTATATATACGATTAATACAAATATATTGGTTAATAAATTCATGTAGTTCTTTTAAATTCACATTTTATATTTTAAAAATACTAAGAACAGTATTTCAAGAAATTTGACAATTTCGGAGGAGCTTAGTATAAAAAAATTTCCATTTAAGAAACTAAAATCGAAATCAAATGCTCAGTCCTGTAATTTTCGATTTGTGAATTCTATCTCAACTAGGTGTTTCAATTTTTATATGGTTCGAATTCCACGTCGAATTGTAGGGCTACATTTGCAAAAGAATAATGGTTTAGGAACAAATAGATAAAACCTATTTTCAAGATAAATAAGGGTGATTATATATGAAACATCTATTAATGTAAATTCGAAATATCTTTGTTTAATGATCAACTTTAGTTTTTGTAGCCATATTTTTTGCACCTTTATCTGTGTCTAGTTTTCTTTTCATACAGTTGTTTTCTTAAAATAATAACAGTGAATTTTAATGTTTTACTAAAACTTTTATTTTTAGTTGTCTAACCGGCATTCACATAAATTTACTTTAAAAGCAAAAATTTTAAACATGTATTAGTCATGATTATTCAATAAAACAGATTAGACTTTGTGAATAAACATCAGCTATATTTGGAAAGAATGAAAGCAAATATGTCAATATTTCGAAAACAAATTGATTTGCTTTTTATAAAGTAGTATATGTCTGAACAGTTCAATTTCATTAGAAGGTTTATCAAAATTTTAGCTTGCTGTTTTCCAGAATAACTTTCTACGATTACTGTTATGCTTAAGTAAAATAAGAAAGTAAGTATAGAAAATTAAGTAAGTACAGAAAAAGAAAAAAGTTTAAATTTTGTTAAAAAGTGACTTATAAAGCCCTGGTAAAACATGGTTAAATCATGCATTGAATTTTAAACACTAATTTTTGTCAAAATTTTAGTAAATTTCATTGAATAGACAAATTTTTAAGAATAAAGTTACACCTAAAAATTTATAAATAACATAGAAATAAAATAAATTGTTAGGTTTAACATATCATCTAAATTCTGCTTCAGCTACAGTTTACAAAAGAGCAAGTATTCTATCAACGTTTATTTGTATTTCATTTATTCAAATAGTTCGAGACATCAAAACATTTTCAATCTTTTTTAGTATTCGATATGTTTTTATGATCAATATAAATTTTAGAATTCGTGAACTTTTACTGGATTTAAGAGTATTTTCCAATTTGGAGCACTCAAAAGATTTTCAAGATTGGGGACTGTTTTACAATTTAAAACGTTTGAAAGGTTTCCAAGATTTAAGAAATTTTAAAATATGGGACCTTCACAAATTTATTGAATTTAAAAGATATTTAAGTATTCGAAGCGTAAGAAGATTTGAGATCAGTTTAGTATTTGTGTTTCTACGTGAAAATGTTTATGCTTAACTATAATCAAAAGTATGAAAATAATTTACTAAAGACATTAAAATGCATAAAAAGCTCTCAATTTTCTCACATTTGTATAAATTTTAATTTGAATTAAATCCATAATAAGTTTATCACCACTAATAAAAAATCAGCTTTTTATTTTGAAAGTGAGAAATAAAGACTGTAAAAGCTAAAATAACGATATCCAACGATAGTTTTTGGGTAGAAAACCTCTAAAATGCAGCGAATGAAATTTACTGACTCTAAGAATTAGTTGATGTTGTTGGTGTGTGAGTGAGAGAGAGAGAAGACATAAAACTGTTACTGCCAACACACTTATACTTTCTTGATCAGAAGAAAGCGCCCATCAACTTTATGTGCTGAATTAAAGAGAACTGGAGTGGCAACGATCAATTGTGCTTCTTTGCGAAACTAGTGAAGTATTCCCATGACCTTCTGAAGACAGAATGTGTTATCGGATAAAGTTTTACAAAAGAACAACTTGTTTCCTTCCCATTTTTTCTTCTCAAGAAGTTATTTTTTTCAGCCAACAAAAATTACTTTGATTCGTAAAAAAGTGAAGGTAAAAAATTGGTTATTTTTTTGTTCTAGCTTGAAAAGTAACAATTTGATCTGCAATTTGAGTAATTTAGAACACAGAATAAGTTACTGCTGGTCTCCCAAAATGTAAACTTTGGATTATTCAGGATATAAACAAAAATAGGAAAAAATGTTTTTAAAAGTCTGAATTTTTCCTTTTTCAACCAACAAAAATTACTTTGATTCGTAAAAAAGTGAAGGTAAAAATTTGGTTATTTTTTGTTCAGTTTGAAATGTAACAATTTGATCTGCAGTTTGAATAATTTAGAATAGAATAAGTTACTGCTGGTCTCTCAAAATGTAAACTTTGGATTATTCAGGATATAAAAAAATAGGAAAAAATGTTTTTAAAAGTCTGAATTTTTCCCACAAAAACTACTGACGTTTAATAAATGTTGTATAAAATCAGATGGAAAATAACAATATGGCATAACGTGTTATGTAAATATATTGAAGGTCCATTATAAAACGTTAATAAAGATATTAATAATTCAAAAATGCAAGAATATTAGTTAGATTAGAATTTGTTACACACACACATAATGAATATCATATGTATTTTATACATTTTTAAACACTTATGTGATTATTATGAAATTTTTAATAGGGTGATTTTTTATTCAACCGAATAAACATGAGCTTTACGCAAATCTAGAAGACATTATCGAAAAATAATCAGGTGAAGAATAGAATGAAGAGATTTGTAAAGTTATGTCATCTTAGGATCATGAATCTGTTAATAAAAACATGTAATATAAATAATTTTAAAAATCAAAATTCCAAATTTTTTGAATTATCAAATGTAAAACATTATAAATTTTCGTATAACGTGTAATGGTCTTTTTTTAGAATAATTCATATTTAATAGGGAAAGAAGTTTATATAAATGATTTATTTTCTCGTTTATGAGGTCCAGTGGCTCAGTAGCTTCACGCTGCTTCCCGTAAGCTCAGCAAAGTGAAGCATCATTTGCCGCGGGCAGTGGTTGGGAGGGTGACCACGGTGTAATCTCCTTCACTGGGTTGCTGGAACTCCGTGGGTTGGTAGACGTGTCCACGTTAATCTGTAACGTCCAAAGTCCTTCCGCTGGTGTGGCGTGGATGGGGAGAGGAGGGTGCCAGCTCAGGTGTGGCCTCGTCATCTGACTGTGGTTCAAAATGACGAGGCACCTTAATAGAGCAAAGTCGTACTTTCACCTTCGTGGTGCTCTGATTAAAACGAAAGACGTTCCCTATCGACTTAAATTCGCATTGTGAACGGCATGGTGAGCTTGGCATGTCCAAGTGTCATAAGCAACAACAACAATTTTCTCGTTTATAAATGGTATTTTCTTTATAAATATCATCTTAGTCAGTTATTAATTTTAGACAATATCTTTTCTTAATTTTTTTAATAATTTTTTATCATTTAGACTCATAATTTCATAGAATGATAAATTACGGTCACTATTTTAGGCATTCAGAATTACTGGGTACAATAAGACATGATATAATTCATTTGGATTTGAAAGAAAAAAACATTGCTTACAGAATAAAAATTTTGAATATTTTTTTAACTTAACTCAAAATTATGCAATAATCCTACATGCTTGTCCATGCATGCATGAATTCGATAGCTGTTTTGATATTCTCCATGTGATGAAGGATAAACATGTGGATGTCCATTAAAAACAGTTATAAAAATATTTGCGCAAATTATCTTTTTATATTATTAATTTAAATCTATCCTTAATTTTTATGAATTTTGAAACAATAGACAATCTAAGGTGTTTTGTTACAAATGTTAAAGGTGTTGCTTGTGTATTTTTAAAATCAAAATTAAATTCCATTTCCTTATGTGTGTGTTACTCAAATTGATTCATACATTGAAAAGAGCTGGAATCAAAACCTAATTTCTCATTTCAAAAGCTTACAAATGCTATTTGAATGAGCTCAGGAAAAGTTTGAAACAAAGTTTTCCATTTCCACTAATTATGTGCTCCATTTGTGTTCTCGAACACATGAAGTTGATAACTTATTCCATCTGGTGGCTGTAGTGTAACTACATTTATAAGACTCAGTATTGTCTGTTCCTACCAAACTTAAAAGGATTTTTGTGTTAATCATTTTGGTTGTGTGAGTAGGATGATAAATAATGTGATTTTCATTCTTAATTAGTAAGTTCTCACTAAATTGGGTGGAGTTCTGTTGATAGTTGGACGTCAATCTAAAGGAATTTCACCAAACTTTGGGAACCTTAAAGTGCAGAAGAATACTAAATGCAAACTTTAATTAATTAAGTCATTTGTTCTATGCAAGCTGCTAATTAGATTAAATTTTATGTTTACTTTGATTAAAATGTAATTTACAATTCGCAGTGAGTAGAGTAGATCTCATTAAACTCATGTCCATAATTATTGAAATGTTTTCCACAATGCTGTATGCATTAGTGCAGTGAAAGGGTTTCATGGTATGCTAAATATTACTCTAACATATTAGGTAATTTATTTATAAAGAAACATGTTTTGGGCTTGACAGATGAATTTGAACTTCAAAAAAGGACTTCATCAAATTAAATCAGTTTTGTATCATCCAGTTTAGAATATTTGATTTTAAGAAGAAGGGACTAATATAACGGCCAACTTTACTGTGAATTTTCATGAACACCCTTTAGAAGATTTAAAAGTTTTAAATTTCACATCAATTTTGAGAAATTAGTGTGTTAATCATTAAAATCTGGGCTATAATTTGTGCAGTTTGCATGTTTACGTTTGCAGCGAATGTTTATGATATCTACCCCTGAATAATAAATAGTATAAAACTATTTAAAATATCAGATACTAAAACTCCGTTATGCTTGGTGTAATTTTAAGCATAACGTTATTTTTTTTATGTGTGAAGATTTAAACTTATGTTTTTTTATAAATGCATCGGAAAGCAAAACAAAACAGACAAATTGTTATTCTATAGTTACAATAAGATTTTCAAATTCTAGTAGAAAAATAATAAATTTTAATTAAAGAAGTAAGGTACATATTAATTGCTCTGAGAATATTTGACTTTTTCCATTTGTTTATTCTTATGATTAAAATATTTAGATACCTTAATTTACATACTACATAAATTCAAACATACCCTATCCAAATTTACCCAAACATTTTCTACACAAAAAAACTAACTTGCTAACTTGAGCTAATTGCTAACTTGAGAATCTTTTCTGTTAACATCATTCTCTAAGTATGTAATATGAATGTATGTTATAATGAAATGTATTATCGATTTTTATAATATTTCAAACTTAGGATTCACGTTTACTATAAATCATACATCCATAATTTAAAGCTATTATTAATTTAAAAATTCTGAAATTTATGTTTCTTTCAGCCTAAGAAACAAAAAGCTTTTATTAGATAAATCAAAATGAATTACTTTTACAATGAAATATATATATATATATATATATATATATATATATATATCTGACCCAGAACACACAGAGTTGTTACTTATATATGCGTCAACACAATACCAAGGAAAATTACAAAATATAAAAATTAAATTCGTTCCCATTTCTAAAAAGGGCAACTTTTTTCTTACAAAACGGGCTTACGTATGACATATTTTAACTGAAATATTTTCTACCAAAATTTTTGTTGGATTTCTTCACATTTCGTTTTATTTATTTTAATCTGTTTTGCATTTTCTCTCATAGAATTCAATATTGGAATACAGCTTTTGAGTAGAATCATATCTAGTTTGCCTTCTATAAGTATACATAATAGAATTATTCTTTTAAGTTGAAGTAATATTTGAAAATGTTGAATAAATAAATTAAATGAAAAATTTTGAAATTTCTCTGAAAACATTTGACAAATCGAAGGCCGCAATCATGGGAGGAAACTAAGAAAGCTTCCGAGAATTTAGATCCAATAGACACGAATGTAAATAGTGGAAATGCAACATTCTCTGCTGATTTTTCTTTAGAACTGGCTAATATTGAATTTGAAATTTTCCACTAAGATAGTCCAATTCTGCCCCGTGTGGTAAGCGGGGGGTAACAATCGTCCCAACGTACCTATGCGTGTCGTAAAAGGTGACTAAAATGGACCCTAGTCCCTGGGGGTATAACCACGTTTGGCGTGGGGTTAACAACCCCACCCTGGAAAACTCAACTGTTCAGAAATCCAAAGAAAGACTTATCTGGTCTCCTCATTTTGGTAAACGACTTGGAAACGGCTTGAGGACTTTGCTTTTTGGAACATGGAATGCGAGATCACTGTACTATAGTAAAGGACTTCAATCTCTCATAGAAGAATTTGAACGACAATGGGGTGACGAAAAAAATTTTCTTGGCTCACCCCATTGGCACCAGAAGAAAAGGACGACTGAAACTCCGATGGCGTGACTGCCTTGAAAACGACCTAAAAACACTAAAAGTGACAAAACTGGATGACCTTATCCAAAAATGGTAGCTCCTGGTATGCACTTCTGAGGAAGGCAAAGGCCCACCCTGGGCTGTCAGGCCAATGAAGAAGAAGAAGCCCAATTCTAGTATTAAACCATGTTAACTCACGTTGGAAATGTGAAACATCAGTTTTCAGTTTTGTATCATCCAGTTTAGAATATTTGATTTTAAGAAGAAGGGACTAATATAACGGCCAACTTTACTGTGAATTTTCATGAACACCCTTTAGAAGATTTAAAAGTTTTAAATTTCACATCAATTTTGAGAAATTAACTATTTAAAATATCAGATACTAAAACTCCGTTATGCTTTGTGTAATTTTAAGCATAACGTTATTTTTTTTATGTGTGAAGATTTAAACTTATGTTTTTTTATAAATGCATCGGAAAGCAAAACAAAACAGACAAATTGTTATTCTATAGTTACAATAAGATTTTCAAATTCTAGTAGAAAAAAAAGAAATTTTAATTAAAGAAGTAAGGTACATATTAATTGCTCTGAGAATATTTGACTTTTTCCATTTGTTTATTCTTATGATTAAAATATTTAGATACCTTAATTTACATACTACATAAATTCAAACATACCCTATCCAAATTTACCCAAACATTTTCTACACAAAAAAACTCTTCCTTCGACTCAACAATTTTTAATTTCAAAAAACCTATTAAGCACATTTTCTTTTGAAAGAA
The DNA here is from genome assembly GCA_037975125.1 of Latrodectus hesperus. NCBI lineage: Eukaryota > Metazoa > Arthropoda > Arachnida > Araneae > Theridiidae > Latrodectus > Latrodectus hesperus. Next base: position 113,555,780 of record CM075851.1, read on the forward strand.
AATATTGAATATATGAAAGTAAACATGTGAACAATACCAGTATTAATTATCAGAAGGTGAACTAATATTTGTTCACCAGTGACTGCAGCACATCTCCTTATACACCCATTTCCAATTACTTTTTCGAATAATACAAAATATCCTTCGCATTGGGAGACATTGAATATTATTTCTAAAAGCTCCTTTTTCATCATTTCAGGAAGACTGTTTCTACTGGTTCGAATAATTAAAATAAGGATCCGTGGAGCTTCGACGAGGGAATTTAATGAATTTCTTAATCTAATACAGAGCCGGGAAAAAGAAAGGAAGGATAGCAAAGAATTCGCCGAATTCAAATGCTTAAAGATCACTTGGGAACTATAATTCATTTCCAGTAAAGAAAGTAAGTACTATTTAATGAGTTTTACCATAAAAAGATAAGACACATACTTCTTCTTGAACTTTTGAATTTTTCTTTATGTATATTTTAAAAATGATAGAAAATTTCTATTTTAGTAAATTAAATGAATAGGTGCCAAATTCAAAACACACAATGAGAAGGTTTAAAAAAAATGAAGTTATACATTATTAAACTGATAAATCACATTTAGAGACTAATTCTTAGAATTCTTTATATTATGATTAGGGTTATCGTTAAATTAAAGCATTCGTATTTAAAACACAAATCAATGTACTCAATGTCAAAGAAATTTTCTTTCATGTATATTTGCTTTACATATATTTTATGATTAAGTGGAGAAGTATGTGCTATTGGGAACTATTATAAATACGTTGTTAGAGACAAAATATATCCTTGAGGAAAAGTTATCTAAAAGGTAATTTTGAAGCTATTGACATGACAGTTTTTAAAAAATTTTAATTTGTAAAATCAAATTATGAACTAGATTGACAGATAATTTTTATAAATTTTTGGTTCCCTGAATCCGATATCCAAAATTGCCACAATCATTTACGTTGTTTTTTATTGCATTCAAGTGCCATAATTGAAACCTGAGAAGGTTGAACAATCCTCTGCGTGCCACTCTTTTCTAGTGGAAGCCATCTGAATTCTACTTAGCTTCTTAAAATGACTAGCACAATAGCATGATGGTCTTCGGTTGGATCAAATATCCAACCCACTACACTTCATAAAATGGGATATCGTTTTTCTTTACCAGGCTGCAACGTCTTCAGTTGCACAATTTTTACTTAAATATTTTTAAATATCTGCAATTAAGTTTTCTATTTTAAACTTACGATTAATTTAAAAAGAGGGTAGTTACCAAGATGCTTGAAACAGAGAAAACAATGGTTTAATTTTGCTTATAATGCAATAGTTGTATTATCATAGAATTCGTTACCATTTATTGTCTAAACATAAGCAGTGAAATTTAAAATATCTATGAAATTCAATGCATCTTAGTGATTTGTGAAATGTATTTCAAGCGATATTTACAAATGCGGATTATAAGGATATCAAGCATATAATTAATGCTTCAATTTCTTCGACAACATCTGCAATCAAAATAGGTTGCTTACTAATGCTCTTCTCCATTATCTGGTATTAATTAAATTTTTCTTTGGTACTGAAAGTAGTGGATTTAAAAGCTAATTTTGTTGTGTTGTTGCTGATCCCTGTTGTCTAGCAGCGCTAGACCAAGTCTATGATATTGTACACTCTCAGGAAATCAATGACCAATAATGGTCGCTCCAGAAGATCTTCTTTATCGAGTCCCAAGCACTCAAGGATATGATCCGGAGTGGCTTGGCTTTTGAAACACATAGCGCAAATTGGAAATTTCTTTTCTTTGTTGTTAAATGCCAATGATCTTAGGTGGCCACTTCGAAAACGAGTTATTGTAGTTTGTTCCAGTCTGCTGCACCGGAGGGATAGAGATCCGCCAGGACGATTACCCTGGTACCAATGGTGCACGGGGGAATGGCAAATGCAGACCGAACAAGGCCTTTCTGTCTAGAGTATAGTTCAGAATAGGTAAGAGACGCCGGAGTAAGCAAAGGCTCGTCAGTACCTCTTTTGCTAATTTTGTAGTGTCGCCCAGTGGATTTACTACCATTGCACCGAAAACTGGCACTATTGGAATTGTAATTTGCTACTGAAAACGGGAATTGTAATTTGTAAACTAAGGCAAAGTGGATCTTCAAACTAGAATAATCACTCTCGGAAGTGTGATATCAGTTGGTGGACACTGCAACCACAACCAGTTTAATGTGTCCGATTGGCATCTATGAACACAGTCACCTTTAGCTTTTTCAGATTTCGAAACAACGATAATTAATTAAAGTTAAGCAATATAGAGCATTTTTAATCACTTTTAAAACATTAATATACACCTTTAGATTTTTTCATCGTTTTTTTCATTTTAGTAAATTAGATTGACTAAATATATATTATCCGGGTACCACAATTTTGGTGTCCATATGTTATTAACGCCAGAGAATGTTGTATTCTTTCTCACTTGGTAAAATCGGAGAGCAGTGTGTAACTCTGGTTACCGAATACAATACAGGCCATCATAATATTGTTTCTAAGAATGTGATTCAGAGATTGGTCGCTGTCTGCTACAAATTTAATTTTACCTAGAGGAACAGCCTTATAACATTTGAAAGTTTAATGATATATGGCTATCCAACACCACGGTCTTTGCTACTTATTGCATTAATTCGTCTTCTTGGCAAAGATATTCAAAACGACAATTCATGAACAGCTGGCAATTTATTCAGTTTTAAAAATATTCGTTTCGAGTCTTGGGGTCATTACAATCTGCCTTCAGTAAAAATTACATAGCATAGCAGATTTCTGAGTGAATTACAAGGATAATCATAGTAATGATACTTCTTGTTCTCCACGACAAATTTTATACTGTTTCCATTGAATCACCAAATTTCTCACGTTAATGAGGCGGTTTTCTGTCAAACGTTGCCAGTGGTCTAGAGGTTTTGACTCTTTAACGTAAGCTGAAATTTCGGATCACTGTATCACTCCTTATGATTTACCACTGTATTATGTTATTTCAGCATAATGAATTCTATATAGAATATATTTAATATCTCTCTACTCAATTAAGGGAATTAGATTTTTGTTTATTTTGATAAACATGATCATAAATGTATAATTTATCAAAAAAATTTCTCATTCTTTTTTTTAATTTCCTATCAAACTCTTTCTGTTAATTTATAATATAACTCTGTAGGGTTACGTTAGTATTTATATTTGAAATAATGGTTTTAATGAAACCATAGTTGAAACTATTTTTTCTAGTTGCCTTAGGAATTTTAATATTTTTACCAATATATAAGATAATTTTTACAACAATGGTTGATTTTGAGTATTTGTAGTATAAGATTCCCAATTGCAAGCACATGCATCCTAAAGGCCAAAGTTCCTCAACCTTTCAGTATTCACGCCACAATTTTCAATCATAATTTTATTCCCGCCCTCCCATATATAATAAAATATATACAATAATAATTTTGTGTATTTTGTTGCTAAATCTACATTGCAGTTTTAATTTTAAACCTTACAAATTACCAAGAACACTGAATTTTTTTGACATTTGTAGAAACAGATTCTCAGCATTGAAAAGATAAGAATCCGGTGATGTTTAGCACTGGGTTCTGCTCTTGTGTTTATCATATCATATATTCTCGTGGTTTTGAGAGAAATTCCGAATGGCCTCGAACATTCTGGAATATTCTCTAGATGAATTCTCAGATGTGAGTGTGCGTTTTCTCATAGGGAGAGGAATGTTTGATAACGTCAGCTTCAATTTCTTGTAGTTTCCTTCAAGTCGGTCTCTTTATCGCTATCGTTTCTATGTGAATGTCTATGTTATATGTTTTCGCGTGTTAAGAGCAATTCACTCTATAAAATATTCATGGTAGAAGATCTATTCAGAAACATATATGAATTTTTAAGTGGAAGTAAGCAAGAATTAGATGATAGTTAAGCATAAACAAGTTCATTGATGAACTTCATTCCAAACATATTTACAAGAAAATTGTTTCAAGAGTACTAAAATGTTGGGCTTACTAGTACTGAAACAAAAAAATTTAGTAATATATTCCTCTTTGAATATTAGGTAGAAGTAGATGATGAGTTTTCTGCTCTAAAAACAAGGACATTTCGCACTCTATTATCATTTTCATCATCTCTACTTTTGCGAAGCTGGATTTTCTGCGGGGGCTTTCTTGAAAACAAAACATGGATTACAGCTAAATATAGAAAATGACTGAGATTGTCTATTCCAAATACTAACACTTTCCTCTGAAAATATTTTCTCTGCAAGACAAGCCCAAAGACATCATTAAATTCATTTTTTATTTGATTAATTTTTAATTAATCAGACATGTTAAATTAAGTAAGATAATAAACTTTTATTTAGTAAGCTATTTCAATTTAATAACTTAATTATTAAATATTATGCCAAAATGTACTTTGTTTTGAATGATTATGCTTTTCTTTCAGGCAGTAAATCAATTTTTATTAATAATGTTATTAATTATTTTTTTAATAACGATTGCGCGCCTCTTTCTGTGTGTTCCCGCCTCCCTACAGGTCAAGAATCATTGCTATAGGCTATGGAACTTGTTTCAATGATTGTTATTCATAACTAGAAATATATCCCATCATGAATTTTTAATATTAAATATTTAGTTTATTTTATTTTGCTTAAAAGTTAAATATTAAATTAATGAAACAAATAAATAGAACAGCATTTTCTTATTTAGAATGAAAACAAAAAGAAATCTACGTTAATTTTTTCTTATAAAATACTTTAAAATAATATCTTGGAAAAAGAGAAAAAGTGAACCCATTTACTTGTAACTATTTAGAACTAAATATATTGTTGGGAGCATTATAATTTTTATGGTCTAAATTAACCTTTTGACAAAGTTAAAAATGCATTAACATGTATCTAGAATTATTAATATTTGTATTAGAATTAATTATAGATTGAAATTACATATTTATCATTATACTTTATATTAAGTAACTTGACATCGATTTCAACTACAGACTAAATACTAAACAAAATTTTGATCCTATATTCTAGATATTTATTAAAAAGTGTAAGTACTGATAAAGCTTAAAACATTTTATTTCACATATTGAAGAGAGTTTAACAGGAAAATTCAATTGTAAATAATTTCAACATCCAACTCAAATTACTTTTAGGGAGTTTTACTATTTCTTCCAGTTCGTATGGAAATGAAATAAATAAATTGTACTGATGACTAATGAACATCTGCTCACAGAAAAAAATTAGAGCAGAAAAATTATTGTCTCAAAACTTTTTTTGCTTGTTGTGTGTGTGCTACAAGAGGTACCTATTTTTTTCGGTTAAGGTACATGTGTTTAATAAATAAGCATTATATTTTAGATTGTTTTATTTTAATCAAATGAAAAATCAGTTGTGTTGCAATAGTTTTTATTTATTATGAAATTTACGAAATTAACATAATGGTATAGTTATTAAAAAAAATAAATTGTATATTCTTAAAACTGTGTGCAGTATTATTTCCGTATTCAGTATGTGTAGTGTGTATATATATATATATATATATATATATATATATATATATATATATATATATATATATATATATATATATATATATATATATATATATATATATATATATATACATATATATATATATATATATATATACATATATATATATATATATAATATATATATATATATATATATATATATATATATATATATATATATATATATATATATATATATAAATATATATATATATATATATATATATATATATATATATATATATATATATATAAATATATATATATATATATATATATATATATATATATATATATATATATATATATATATATATATATATATATATATATATATATATATATATATATATATATATATATATATATATATATATATATATATATATATACGTTCGATTAAAATCATAATTTATAGAATATAAAATATATGAAAATATTATTTTAAGAGTTGCATTTTTTTCACTACCATTAAAATATTAAAATATTCAATTATGTTTTTTTACCTTTCCCGTGAAAACTAATTAAATGTTAGGAAACATTTGTATGTTTTACTCTTCAAGAGATTTTTTTCCTGTTCGCAAACATGAAAACTGAAGAGTAAAATATTAAATCACCTCTCAATATAAGAAATAAATGTCAGATCCCTAACAATACGTAGAATTGCATTTCGCAGTCCTCATTCTAATAACCTTCAGGCGTGGGTTTCAGGATGATTCCTTTATTCTTCCTACTGAATTCAAGTCGGATTTTATATGATCTAAAATTGGCATAGTGGAGGTGGTTCGGATGAAACCTAGGAAAAATGTCACCAAACATTTTTCATGGTAGATACAGATCCATATCGATTTCTGCCTCTAGCAAATTGATTGCAAGACATGAGAAACAGAATATTGAAAGGAGAAAAAAAGGAATACCACTTGTTCTTTTCTTACAAAAGTTTACGGAAGAAAAAAATCAAGTTAAAAGAATTTATATATATTTTCTTATCCACTTCAATTACTTTGCTCTCTGATATGTATTTCATTAATGATCTTGATTTTGCTTTTCATGTCGCCCAATGTTAGAAGCGCAACTTCGTTAAAAATTGTTTACAAGACGCTTTGGCAGAAACGCGTTTCTGCTGATAAATAATTTGGTAGAAATATTTTTATTCTGAGTTTCTTATAAATTAAATTGGACTTATTTGTGCTATGGAACGTCTGATAAAATTGTGTTTTGAAATAATGGGAAAAGAGGGTGAGTCTATTTTTACAACTTTTTCCCAAGTTGATTTATATGTATAATTGTATTAATAACACATTTGTTAAGTTTTTAATTATTTAATTATATAGTGAATATAACAATGCTTTTTAAAAATACGGTAAGGAAATTATGCGAATTTATATAAACCAATATTTAATTTATATATTGTTTATTATCAATTGAACAATAAGCAAATAATTGGTTGGTTGGTGTCCTGCCCATGGGGAGAATTTTAGATGACCATGAGTGTGCAGAACACAACTATCAATCTCCTTGGTGTTCTCGCAGTACAGAATCTTTTCGCCGACCAACTTGTCTAGTGGTCAGCGTGCTTGACTGCGAAGGAGGTCCTGGGTTCGAATCCCGGTTCGGGCATGGATGTACTTTCTCTCTCTATCTATCCTGTCTTTGTCCTTTCCTTGTATGAATGAGGTGTGAATGGTTGCCTAGCCTATAAAGGGAACCTATGGCAAGTGTGTGGAGCAAAGTCGTACTTTCACCTTCATGGTCCTCTGATTAAAACAAAAGAAACTCCCAATTGACTTAATTCCAAGACATAGCGAGCTTGGCTTGTCCAAGTGTCATTAGTAAACAACAACAACATCAGAATCTTTTCGATGTCGAGGAGGTTAGTTAGGAATTCCCCTAACTAAGCCAGATATCTTTAAATGGCAGGGAAGTCAAAAATGTGTTTTGGTGTTAGTGGAATATTATGGCAATGAAAGCAGAAACGGTAGGTTATGTTGTCATCTCTCTGAATCTTCATCCAGAGAGATGGCAACAGAACTAATATACCTTCCGCGGACTTACAGGCAGATGTCCATCTTCTCGGAGCCAATGGCAGCAGTTTTTCCATGGAAGAACATCTTAATAAATAAACTGAATGCTATTATACACATCATGCCATATACGTTTTTTCGTTAATACTATAACTATTATTTTACTTACATTTAAGTAAATAGCAAATATTGAATTCAGTTTAGATTTATTACAAATTAAAGAAATTGTTTTCAGCATAAACTAAAATAAATATTTAAACTAAAATAATTCAATTCAAAAAAGAAAACTGATGCTTGCTTATGACTCAAGTTTAATATTTAATATCAAAATCAGACTTTTTTGTATTTAAATAACAAGTATTTTTTGCAAAATTATTTTTTGATCTAAAAGTAGCCTTTTGTAAAACTATCAGTGAAATTCTTCATCTTATATAACAAGATCATCGTTAAAAGATGGGGCACACATTTTTGATCAAATTTTATTACAAAAAAAATAAAAACAAAATAGTCAAGATTTTGTTTTTGCATTATTTTCCTAAATATTTGAAAAATTATTGCAATTTAAAATTTTGCCTAATATTATAATATTAACATTTGAAAAATAGGCATGAAAAAATAACTTGGCGAAATTAAGTTAAATTCTTGAAAAACGTATATTAAGTCTTTGAAAAATATTAAAGCAAATCTCTTTCTTTTAGCAGTATCGTCATAAATCCTTTATAAAGAATTATTCCACTTTAATAAATTTTAAAAATCACATTTAACAATAATTTTTTATTTTATTGCGACTTAACATTTATCGAGACGTTTTTGGATGCGTTGCATATTATTCTAAATATTCTTGTCCTATATTGAAATCAAATGGTAATATTTTAAATTTTGTCAACAAATTTATAAAAGTTCTATTAGTGAAATTTTATGGTGTATTCATGTAAGACTACATATCTTGATTAGAATGCAACCGAAAAGAATATGTTGTATGTCTTCGGATATTTCTTTTCAATTTTATTTTAAACTAGAAATAAGGTCCCATATTGGAAACTGAATAAGAATTATTCATCTCTGCAGATCTACAAAAACAAATAGTTATATAAGAAAATACAATTTATGTAATGTTATCATGTGTCAATGTATTAATAAGGTGATGTTCTCTTACAGTTTCTCTCTACACTGAATTTTAAACAATAATTCGTTACAGCAAATCGAATGTGATATATTCAATTTTGTAAATACAAGTTTTACATTGAACAATTAGTAAGGATATAAAGTAGTTACTATAAATAAAAGTAGAACTAAGTAGAACTACTATAAAGTAGAACTACTATAAAGTAGTACTACTATAAAGTAGAACTACTGTGTTATAACGGAAGTGCTTTCTTTAATATACATGTCTTGCATTCTTTGATATAACTATATACTGATTATAACTAGTTGTCATTAGTTTTTAGAACATAAGAATTTTAGCTATATTTTTTTCTGCCACAGAAAAGAACTTTCTAAATTGATGTAATTTAAAAACTTCCATAAAGTTGGAAATACTATTTTTAGATAACAAGGAAAAAAGAATAATAATTTTAAGTAAAATAAAGTAAAATAACATTCATTCAGCTTTTAGAAATAGATTTCATTATAATCATATAATTCTGATGATTTTTCATTCACAAAAATTTAAATATAAATAAAATATCAATTTCAAAACCAATAAAAAAACAATCTTAAAAATTAAAATAAGAACAGAAATTTAAATTCATATTCTAAATTAAATTCATTGTAAATGAAAAGTTTGAGAAAAAAATTTATAAGTCAAAAGACCGTGTATTTTCATAAAAACGCAATCCATAATATTCATTTTTCAGTGTTAGTGTTTTTGTATAATATAACGCTAAAAAATGTTCGTAACAAAATGTTTTCTATGTTTTTTTATAAATAATATAAAGGTATTTTCCCATTAATTTCTCATTAAAATTTCAAAATAGAAGACAATTATTAATTTTTACCAAAAAAGAATTGTTTATTATTCTCACCATTCTCTTGGGATTCGAGAAAGATTTCATCAACTGAAAAATCAAAAGGATAACAATGCAAACAAAAGATGAATTAATTTTGCTTCGTGAAAAAAAGATGAAGGAAAATGTTTTTAAAAAAATGTCTCTTATTATTACATATTCTTTGTATTATGTGACAATAAGTATTTATTTTTAATATTTATAAATAACATTTTATATAAAAAATAGCTTTATATAATCTTATTTCTATATATCTTTTACTTAGATTTCTATCACAATTTTGAAACTTTAATTCAGAAATTTAATGCACATCAAATGTAATATTTTGTTTAATTATATATTAAGATTGAATAATTCATTTATTAAGTGTTTTATTGAAGTTAAATTTAATTACATGAAGAAAAAATTTTATATAATTAATATAGATGAAAAAATTTAATAACAAAATGAAACTTTATTTATGAGTTACTTATGCATTAATGCGATTTTGACTCACAATTTATTTCAGCTTCACTTTGAGGCATATGTTTTCAAAATATTGATCTCAAATGTAAGTATTATACCTTCATAGTACTAAGATTAATAAGTCTTATCGCAATATATGTAAATCAAATGATTTAACTGAAAAATAATTTTCTACAGAGGGATTAAAGTAATAAAACCATAAAAATATAAGTTCAACATAAGAAGAGTTTTAAATTATGTACACAATCAGTTTAAATTCAAAACAAAGGTCTGCAGTTTTATGGAAGATTTTTAAATTGCTTATTGGTATCCAACTTTAATTCAATATACTTTTTGCTATTTTAATTACAGAACATTCAATTAGGAACTTAATGGTGAACTATACTCCTGATAATTTTGTATTATAAAGAACCATGCGGTGTAAGATTTATATATTCTATGCGGTGTAAGATTTATATATTAGATTTATATATTCTTATTTATACATTCTATAAGATTTATATCTACAATTTCGGATTCTATTTGCACTAAATTAAAATCTATTTTTTAAATTACCTGTGTATAATACAAATAGCTCTACAGAATTATAAATAAATAAGATAAATAGAATAAGTACCAATTTTTTTATGTTTTAATAAAGAAATAGGGGAGAAAAGGAATAAAATAAAATACATAATTTTCAATATGCCTTTATAAATAAACCTGGAGGAAAATGCATAATTCACAACTAAAGTTAAGTATTTTTCATCATAAAATATCTATATAGCTTTATAATTATTTATAAGATGAAAATTAATAACTGTAAAATTTTTAGTTACCATTATATTAAAATATATAAGTGATTATTTGTGGAAAACTTAATTAATAAAACCTTCCAAAAATATAGTATTGGTAAATATTTTTCAGAAGTTCGAAAATATATTCTTATACAAAGATAATTTAAAAAAGATAAAACTAAATTATCCTTAAGAATGGTGTTTTAATATTATATGTACTATTAACAAACTATAAAAAAGAGAAATTATAAGTGAAAATATAAATATTAACATATTTTATAGACGAGAAGATCATATCGCAATATTTGTGTTATATTTTTATTTGAAAAGTACATGACATTATTTTTCATATAATATATAGTTAATTCCTAAAAGAGGCCTAATATGCATTCAATTATTGAATAAATACTCACACTTCTAACATTCTAATCTAATTTAATTAAAAGTATTCTTATACGAACAGAGTTTTCTTTGAATATACTAGTTTGCTTTAACAGAAAACATTATTTAATACTGTACAAATACATTAAGTACTTACCATTAGTTGCGTCTTTAATTTTAGTACATTACTCTGAAACAAACATCCAAATATAAACATTTTAAAATTAGTTTTGCAATCAATTACGAAAATTTAATGTATTCTTAAAGTGCTCATAATTTGGAAATTTAAGCAAGCATTTGATATCCTGTAAACATTTACAATCCATTTTAAATGCGTTATCACTGTAAGAATGCACACTAAAATATGAATTATACATTAAGTGCTTGACTTGTGAGTTTGAATAATTAATTCCTTAAGCTCAGGTAATACATCATTTAGACATTTATTACAAATATAAATTTTGAATAAAGGTTAAATTGAATATACTATATTTAACTCAGAAAATATTTAATTACTTTTGAAAAAGTTAAATGTAAGTGTTAGTTCCGTTATTTTTAACATTTACTTCTAATTGTGAACTATAATTAAATACATACATATATGTATATATATATATATATATATATATATATATATATATATATATATATATATATATATATATATATATATATATATATATATATATATATATATATATATATATATATGTGTGTGTATATATATATATATATATATATATATATATATGTATGTATGTATGTATGATGTATGTATGTATGTATGTAAATATATATGTGTGTGTGTGAGAGAGAGTTGTAAATTTATATAAAATATTGAAAATTAAGATTCTTGAATTATAAATCATTGAAATTATTAGATAAACACTATTTTTAAAACCATTAAACCAGGCAAATAATTTTATTCAAATATTATTCAGTTTTCATATTAATTTAATATTTATAATTTGCAATGATAGTGTTAAACGATATATTTATAACTAAATTCTGTGAATTTCTTCTGTTTTGCTAACTTTTTGAAATTATAAAGTATTTTGAAAAAAGATTGATACACATTGTAATAAGTTTAATGAATTATTGACCCACGTAAAAATGTTTGGGGTGTATAGAAATTTCAAATAAGATTAATAATAACATAAGTTTATGAAAAATTAAATTTTTAAATACTGATAATGTATAATTTGCCGGCAACATATGCATAATAGTTCCCTTAATCATAAACCTTTGGCAACTAGAAAAGAGGGTATTCCAAGACAGAGATGAATTGTATGTGTAGAGAGGATTTCAAGATTCTGAGAGCAATTATTTTTAAATCAATTGCAAAAAAGGCAAAAAGATATCAAAATGGAAACAAATTCTTGGGAAGACCTTCACTCATTAGGAGCTATCGTATCAATAGATGAGTATATATAGTGTTTTATGAAATAATGTAACTGTACATTATTTACTTCGAATAATGTAAATAGTTTTTATAGCTTTTAATTGAACATATGTATTACATGATATCTACTTAGCAATCTTGTCACTAGGTAAATATGACATATCTAAACAATTTATAATGGCATGCCTAAATCTACGTTTTAAAACGTATATGTAAAGTACTAAATTACATTCATGTACCGCAAATTGGAAAAGAATTTATTTCAGATTACGCGTAGCCTATAATATCACATTCCTTAAAATTATTTTTAAGTGGGTTCGAATCCAATCTCTGACTTGGATATTTATCGTAGTTTGGATTTCATTTTAAACTGTAGATCACTGTCAAATTAGCCATCGTATTAAAAAATGAGAATTGCATGAAATAAAAGCAAACTAAAGCCTACAGATTAATTATACCATTATATGTTAGACATTTATGAAAACTGTCTAACATTTTATAAATTATCTTGGTTTATATAATTAATATATTAATAATATTATTCTTTTGCCTTCATTGAATGGTGGATATAATTATATTATCTTCTAATTAAATGTTAACACTATTTGTAGATGATTTAATTTATAAAATAACTTTTCTTCAGTAATGAATTGTGTTGTAGTTTATGTTTTCATAAGTGTAAAGTTATTATTTACGCTTATGATAACATAAACTACCACACAATTTATTACTGTTGAGCATTTGCTTTAGTCGATATTAATATTTTCAAGAAGGGGAGTTCGTTTCAACTATATATTTCAAACTTAAATTAATTGTAAATACAACTCGTTTTAACATATTCAGTTAGATGTAGGCAGTTGTTATAGAGTGAATCATGTGATTTCGATAACATTGCAATTGTTTGACAATATTTTAGAGTTAATTGATTAATAATTATGTTTTACATTAATATTTATGAATTTATTATAATTAATATGCATGTCATTAAACTTATTGCAAAATGCTAGGACAATCCGTTCGAAAATTACACCGGAATCCCTCAAATTATGAATCTAACTGAGATTGATTTGTTTTGGTTTAATAGTAAAATAGTTGCACTTAAAATAAAAGATATGAAATTGGGTTCTATTTATTGTTGAAAAAGTTAAGCAAAAGTATGAAAGTCACTGTCAAAATTATACGTGCTATCTGATATTGTTTTTTAAGGCATTTTTACTGGTTGCCTGTTTTTTTACATGATGCAAAGGTAAAAATTCAAAAGCTTTGAAACACTTAGTTTTATAGATGTGCATTTAGAAATCAGAAATATAACCTCAATTTTAATTGTTCAAGAATGATTAGAATCGAACCTAGAAACTTAGAACTAGGTTAATGTTTATTCTGCCTCTTGACCCTGGGTATCTTCCAAAAGACATTTTTCTAATAAATGTCTCGTGAAAATTATTTGACTTTTCTTTTCTTGTAAAACGTGAGAAACGGATAGTATATGAAAATACTTTAGAAAAGAAGATACTCTTAGAATATAAAAAAAATTATTTGATGGCACAATCTTCATTTCATCGAAGGCTTCAGTCAATGATTGGATTTCCTGTGAGTACATGATAAGACTGCAAAATCACAAATATTTTTTAATCGTCGGATTTGAAAACCCCAAATTTGCTTAACTATTGTTGAACGACCGGAAATAAAACATTGTTGATGATTAGAAAACCATAGTAGAAGATGTTTGTTTTAGGCACATGTGTTGGAAAAAACGCTTGCATATTTTCACATTTACTCATACTTGAAACGTAAATATGACTTACTTTCGTCATAAAATCCCATACATAAATAGAATGTACAATGCTTTCAAAATAAATTATGCTTAAAGAATTTTTCACTACGTTACAGTTCCCAAGTAACGTGCTTACATATTGTTATGTTCAATTATTAACATACAGACATTAAAACATGTATTACATATAATTAACTAAATTGTGAATGATTATGAAAGACATGACATGCAATATGAAATATAAAGCTTATTATATGAAATCCTTTAGTTGACAGATATTAAAATGTTTTCTGAAGCTTAATGTGTCCTTAGATAGACAGTTGGTTCCTCAATTTTGCATTTTGTTGCTATGATGTACAGTATTACAGAGTCCGTTACATTAAATATGATTCCAGATTAAATAAGGAGGTTATAGAGTATCTAATGTTTCACCTAAGTAGAACTACTCTGTAACCTCCTTTTAAAGGAAACGATATTATAAGTATTCTCTCAAAAGTACACCTAAGCACGCTAATGGCCCATGAAAATATCTTGGGGCAGATATGATCATACATCTGAAAATTCTGTATAGATTTCACATTCAAAGAATCACCCATATTATTGATAAATATGTCTCTCTCACTCATATTTTATCAATGAAAAAAAGGAAAGCTATTCTATACTATTGAATGAGAGGAATAAAAACATTCTCAGTCCTGTTTATTGATCATAATTAAGATTTTTATAAGTATAATCTGTTTTTTTTTTAAGTAAACCGTTTATTTCCCAGTGTTTTCAAAACGAATAAAAAATGCTATTTTAAAAAAAATATTAAAATTCTAAATTACTCAAAATAATTACGCACAAAACTGCGTATGTATGTACGTATGTATTTATGTATATATATATATATATATATATATATATATATATATATATATATATATATATATATATATATTAGGTTGGTGCGTATGAAATGTCGGATTCTCTTTACATGCGGACGTTTTCCTCCCTGTTTTCGTTATACTTTTGTATTTGGCATAACCTCATTCATACTCGTATTGTCCATTGCCAGAGACTCATTTCAGCAAAATAGGTTTTCTCGAAGGTCTTCCCATTTTTATTTCTTTTGAGTTTATTGCCGATATGAATTCTGCCGACATTCGCGTCATTTTCTTATATGAGTACAAACTTGGTAATAGTGCTGCAAAAGCTGCACGCAACATAAACCAAGCGTTTGGGGAGAATACGGTTAACGATCGGAAAGTGCAGCGTTGGTTCGAAAAATTTCGGACGGGCGATTTTTCACTGCAAAATGAGCCGCGCGGAAGACCCAAAACGTCTGTGAAGAATGATGACCTGAAGGCTCTAGTGGAAGCGGATCCAGCCGTATCCACGAGGGAACTTGCTATCAGGATGAAAGTTGACCATACAACGATATTGAGACACCTTTCTGAGATTGGCAAGGTTAAGAAGATGGACAAGTGGGTACCGCACGCACTGACAGAGCGAAATAAGCTGGATCGGTTAAACGTATGCTCATCATTGCAGCATCCACCCTATTCACCGGATCTCTCGCCGACCGATTTTAATTTTTTCAAGCATTTAGAGCTGTTTTTAAGGGGCAAACACTATGAAAATGAAGACAGTCTAAAAAACTCGATATCAGAGTTTATTAATTCTAAAGACCAAAATTTTTTTTAAGACAGGCATCTACGCTTTAAAATCTCGTTGGGAGAAGTGTATTGAAGCGAATGGAGCATACTTTGATTGAATAAACAGCTTTTGAAGAAAGATATGCAGTTTTATACAATCACTTAAGAATCCGACATTTCATACGCACCAACCTAATATATATATATATATATATATATATATATATATATATATATATATATATATATATATATATATATATATATATATATATATATATATATATATATATATATATATATATATATATATATATATATATATATATATATATATATATATATATGTATATATGTATATATATATATATATATATATATATATATATGTATATATATATATATATATATATATATATATATATATGTATATATGTATATATATATATATATATATATATATATATATATATATATATATATATATATATATATATATATATATATATATATATATATATATATATATATATATATATATATATATATATATATATATATATATATATATATATATATATATATATATATATATATATATATATATATATATATATATATATATATATATATATATATATATATATATATATATATATATATATATATATATATATATATATATATATATATATATATATATATATATATATATATGCATTCTATATTATGCATGCATTCAACATGCATTAACATGCAAAATATTTTAATATTTTTAAATGTTTTTTATATGATATGCCTCTTAAGCTACTAATATATTTAATATCAAATATACTATCAGAGTTTGTTTAATTTCCATTATAAATTATTAGTAATTAAATTTAAATTGTGTAACTTTAATTTGAGAAATACAGTTTTTGATGAAAGTCACATCATTAAAATAAAAAGTAAAATTTTTAACTAAAGAATGTATAGACAATATTTCTTTTACAGTAATCAATTTAAACTCCTATTTGTAAAATGTTTCTCGTCTTTAAATACCAGTTTATATTTAAAAGAAAATGGATATAATAATTAAAATCTAAAATAAGCGCTAGTGTCTTTGATATTGCAATCAGTGTTTTTAGGCAGTTGATGCACGTATATTTAAATAGAATGAACAATGTATAATCTAATGAATAAGAGAATCTATTTACGATTATCAAAATCATTATTCTGGAAATGAAGTTTCTTTTTCTGAGATTGTCCTGAACTTAGGAGATTTTCTTTTCGTCGAAATAAAAGATAGTGCCAAGTGGTACACACAACTTCATTTGATGAATTATTCGACACCATGAATTATTCATTCGTCGGATGGAATAAGAAATGAGATCCGATCATTCTGACTTGTCGCAGAGTAGTAAAGTTTAAATGTTAGAAAAAATTCTATAGAAAATATGTTTCAAATTTTATTTTATTTATTTGCGTTTACTTCATTTCTTTCACGGTCAAATCTTTCTTCTTAAAAAGTAGTTACACAAAAAGTGACTATCAGATATTTTAACATTTAATTTTTATTTTAAAGCTGTATGTCAATAATTTCTATCAACAAATCCAGTGCAATTGTAAAAATGATTACTGGAGCAATAACGAGAAAGTTCAAGCACTTTCTATATTTGAATTATCTAAGTACCAATCATTGTAATGAAAAATTAACAGCATATTTTTTTATATCTAATGAGATTTTACTTTAAAATAAAAGTTTATTATTTTTAATTCAAATATTTTTTATCTTTAATATTTTAACGAAGTTTATTTTGAGTGGGTGGTTAAAGATGATTAGTTTAATTATTATAATTAGGACTTGTCACTTGGAATAAGGTAATTTATATTGCTCATAAGTACATCTGTCATAAAACGTTGTTAATGGCAATGATACCATACGAATTTAAGATAATTTTGAAAATGTCTGAGAATAACTTTTTAATTATTAATTTATTGCGCCTATATTTGTGTTCAAAAACACCTGTTTCAAAAAATTACTTTACAAATAGCCTGAACTTTCGTAAACTTAATAATTTTTTTGTTAAATAAATTTGCAATGTATTTAACATTTGAATTTTATGTACTTGACATTTATGTTGGAATAACGATTTTTATACTTTTATAATTTTAAATAATACCTTTAAAACAGCATCATATGATTTGACAAATCCTTAAGAGAATTATTTTCATTATATTTTTCATTGACTCAATTTTCCCGCAATTTTCATTTTTATTACTTTTACAGAAAAAATGAAATACTCGAAAAGCATACACATCTTTTGCTTTCTCTTATTTGACATTTTATTTATAAATATTGGGTTTCACATTTGATTTTTGATTGATGAATGCTTAGGATTCATCTTACTTCTGCTTTAAATGAAATTGATTAAATATAAAATTCATAACCTAATTCCTATATTTAGATAATTCATAATGATTGCAGATTAGAAATTCAGTATGTTCTGATTTAACTTTTACTTATAGTTAGCATCACATTAGTTTGCTAATAATATCCTCTCTATTAGAAAACTATTCCTGTTAGGAAATACTTTTCAATGTTTATAGGATACCATAATCCGATGAGGTGAAATAATAATGGTGAATACTCACAGAGCTTCACATCAACAGTTTGTGAGTTCAATACCTAACAAGTAGGCAGATTTGGATTGTGATTTTAACTCAGAACACTTTATCACGAAACTAAACTAAACTCCATTGCACGACAGCCCATGTGGGCCAAGACCTACAGTGCCCATAACTGTTTCCATGACCAAGGGCCCTGGGGTGCGAAGCATATGTCCCAGTTAGGTGGTCAGCCTAATATAAGACCCCCAGTGTTTAGTTACCAAGCATGCTTGGTACTCAATTAATCGACCCACTGAAGGGATGAAAGGTTGAGTCAACCTTACCCAGCCCGAGGTTCGAACCTCGGACCTGTGTCATGGGAGCGTGAAACGCTGCCACTAAGCCACCGGGCTTCGTTTTATCACGTAGATATTGCAAATTTATGTAGAAACTTAATATTGTTCCAATTTGAACATAATTTAGAAATATAATACTTTTAAAGCTATTCACTTTAACCATCTTAAACTTAGATTAACTATGTGAAAAATAAGCATCTAAATATCACACAAAATGTTTCATATAAGGGACTTTATTATGAAATTTTACTACAAATACATTAAGACGTTCTTTCAATGAAATGAGTGTTTTTATTAAAGAACTATTTTTATAAATGAATTGATGACAAAAACTGTGTTTAATATTAGCTTTGTTTGTTTGTTTGTCGCTCAACGGTCATTATTTGCACACGAGGGCTAATTAAACAGGGACCTAAGTTAATATTAGCAATCAAATGTTTACTATTAAACATCAAATATAATTAATATGTGAAATCAGTTACTCATATAAAAACTTAAAACCAAAAGATTTTAAGCACTTTTCTTTGAGGTAGATGAAAATATTCCGAAAATTAAATAGTTAATGAAGTCCTGTGGTTATAAACTGAAGGGAATTTTTTTACCGCTCTTGTTCACGTTTTTCTCAGAGAAGTTAATTTGGGCAAATTAATTCTGATTGAGACAAGCCACTGAAGCGAGAGAGAGGAAATCTGAACTTTTTATTTTCTATGATCAAAAAATTGACTAAGCCAGGAAGTACATCTTAAGAAAACTGCCTCGTTATAATTGATACTAGATATATTAAGCGATTTTTTATTGGCATGAAAGGATATTTTTACAGCAAACTGAAAAAAAAAAGTATTTTTATAAGGAAAAAGGCTGAATATAGAAAATACTTCAAAGTAATTTTATCAAAGTTAGTTTGGATTTGTGTGAAATTTTTAATTTGTAACGAAGTGATTTTTATTTTATTTTTCTTAAATGGAAGAAAACTTACCTTAAATGAAGTGGAATACATAAAGATATAATTTCAACTTAGATAATATTTTTAGCAATTTCATAAAAACACTTATCGGATAGTTTGTTCTTGATTTACTATCATGCGGAAATTTGTGCAGTATTTAAAAAAAGTATTTCATAATTTATTATTAGTGTCAAATGAAAGAATATTAATAATTTGAAATTTTAAGATGAAATAATTTTTAAATATAAATTTATTGTATTTTAATATATATTCAAGATATATTAAAATATCACTTTATATTAGAACAAAAGTATTGAAACAACATAATTTATATTTAATTACACACTGAATTAAATAAATATTTAAATTGTGAGTGTGTGTGTGTGTGTGTGTGTGTGTGCGTGTGTGTGTGTGTGTGTGTGTGTGTGTGTGTGTGTGTGGCATTTCTTGTAAATTAAAAAATATCTATAAAATTCCTTACGATAAAATGTATACCTCAAATATATACAAAATATATATTTGATGAAAAAAGAAACATTAAAACATTTAATTGAAGATTCGTTTTTCTTGAAATTGGTTGCAAGATAATAAGTGCATGCCAAAAGAAGTTACATATTAGTTAGCATGCTGAATATGCAGATAAACATAAAAAATTTTTAAGATTTCTGATAATTTTGGCTTTGAATAGTTTGTTTCTTGATAAACTATTAAAATAAAACTAATATTTCATATTACGAATGAAACTATTATTGACAATTTTAGTCATATATGGCACATTTAAAAACCAAAATATATCAGAATTAATTTAAGCAATAACTTCTTTCAAATATTTTAATATAACATTAAGTCTGTACACTTATTATAAAACTTTTGTAGTACTATAATTCGTATAATTTATCTAGACAGAAGTTTAATATTTAAAGAAATAAAATTATATCTATGAATGTATAACATTTATATTTCTCATTTACAGAATTGAAGGAAATGATATTTTATGTTTTACAGTTTTGTTGCATTTAACTTATGTTTAATTCATGTAAAATTTAATTGCAAAGTATAATATATATATATATATATATATATATATATATATATATATATATATATATATATATATATATATATATATATATATATATATATATATATATATATATAGTGTGTGTGTGTGTGTGTGTGTGTGTGTAAGTATGTGTGTAGTGTGTGTGTGTGTGTGTGTTTATGTTAGATTATGAAAAATCGTTCAACGTATTAATTTCTCTTACAACAAATGACTGGTAAAATTGCATACCATAAAGGTAAGAACATTTTTAATTTACTTGAAAATTCAAAACTTCATACATTTTTTAAATCATATTTTAGTATTGAGCAAATAATAAATTAAAATAAGCTACAAAGAAGCTAAAATATAAAAAGTAGTCCTTAAAGTTAAATAATCATATTGATTTAGGTCATTTGGACAAACAACTTGTATCCGAGAAACATTTTTAGTTAGAGGAAATTGTTAGTTAAAAATCTTGCTTTTATTCACAATTCTACAGCCTTGCTTTTATTATGGAATATTGAAAGCAATAAAAGCATTATTTAAACATAAAATTATTTTCATGAAGCTAATATTTATATAATAAGATATTTGGGATTCACATACTTTATTTTTTTAAAATTCAATATTTTGATTCAACTACAGTTATGCGTAAATAAATACATCACATAATAGTTAACGACGTGTCACGTAATTTAAAAAAGTATGACATTTTATAACAAATTTAATAGATTACACGGATAATGATTTCTAATATTTTACTATTTCGTTTTTTCATTATTTGATAATATGAAAAATTATAAAATTTAATATAGTAAAATTGCAAATAGATTTTACACAAAAATTTGCAAATGAATTTTATTTTTCCAATGTTTGTGATAATAATAGATAAAATAGGAAAACATAATACTGATCAGAATGAGATGTGGTAATAAGTTGAATTCTTGATCCACAGATAATTAATTTTAGAACGAACTAACGTGCGCGAATACACACAAACGCATATATATATATATATATATATATATATATATATATATATATATATATATATATATATATATATATATATATATATATATATACATACATACATACATGATATATATATATATATATATATATATATATATATATATATATATATATATATATATATATATATATATATATATATATATATATATTAAGCTTATTTGCTGTAAAATGGTAAACATTAACATAAAAAATAATAAACAATAAATAGAGTTCTAAGGGAAGAAATCTAATCGTGAAAACACGTTAACATATTCCTAACACCAGATTCTTATTTGTATTCACGACGGAACTATTCTGAAGAAACTCCACGCAAAAATAGTATTTTACTGACCACGGCAAAATTTTAAATTCGTGCCTTTAATTATATTTTACTGAATTCCATGTATAATTCAGAATAAAACTTTGTCTAAATGATTTTTAGGAAAAAGTAAAAATTGCTTCATACAGAAATATCGAGCATTTTTTGCGTTTACAACTTGAACGAAAATAGGAAAATGGAAATTCTTTGCAATTTAATTTTATATTTTTATTTCTGATAATCAATTCATAAAATATTAAGGAAAAATTTTATGTCATTACATTTCAATATGAATTTTCAAAATTTAATAATTTAAAAACAAATTAATCTCAAATATTTTATTGAATACATTGATTTTAGCATTAAAAATCTTTTGAAATTATGATAAATTGCTGATACTCATATAAAAATATTTAAATAGCTGGTAAATTCTGAAAATTACTATCTGAAATATTTTATTTCGATATATTTTATGTATAATTTTGGTGTATCGAATTTATTTTGAATGTAAAGATATCTATTCATGTAAGCTCCATTTGAATTAAATATTTTACGCAATAGGGTTTAAACAGTTTTTGGTACACATAAGCTGCTTGGAGATATTTAAGAAAAACGACTTGATTAAAAATTATTCTGTATTTTACATTGATTTAATTTATGATAGTATAATGACTGCCATTTGACTTATTTGCTTCAGTATAAATGAAAAAATAAATTCTGGAAAATACAAGCATTAATTCAATAAAAAGAAAATATTCTGAAGTAAATAAACAAAAATTGATGTGAAAATAATTTTTAGAAAATATAACAAATTCACAACTAAGAAATTTTTACAATAGTTACTTTTAGACATTAATTCAAGAGCGGAAAACTTTTGAAAAAATGATATATTTGTCAGATTAAAATTCTGAGAATATAAATTACTGAAAGAATGACCCTTTGTGTCGTTTGTTAAACACAAACACTGATTTTTTTAATATAAAATAATACGAAATTTTCACACATAATTAACGAATGTGACTGCTCAGAAGGTCAAATGCTACATTTGTTACAAACAATTAAATAAATTACCCAGAAATTGAACGGGCCCTCTTTAATTATAATAAGATGTCTAATGTATGATGTTATGGAAAATATAATGCAAGTGACTGAAATGTTAATCTAAATAGAGCAAATAAGTCCTTGTTGTTGTTGTTGTCGTGTGCCAGCTAGGCTGACAATATGGGTTGCGCTGCTCCACTTTTCCAACTGAACCATATTTTGGTGTGGAGTCCAACTTCTTCAGTACACACATGTTATAGGAACCCGTTTATAGGGTAGGCAACCATTCACACCTCATTCATACTAGGAAGGGACAAAGACAGGATAGATAGTGAGAGAAAGTACATCCATGCCCGAACCGGGATTTGAACTCAGGACCTCCTTATCCGCAGTCAAGCACACTGACCACTAGACAAGTTGGGCGGCAAATAAGTCCTTAATACCGCAAACGAGTCACTAAATAATACTAGTGACTCATTTGGGTTTCGTCTTGAAAAAATAACACCAATCATAAATTAATTATATAAAATTCTACAAATTAATTATTATTTCTTTTTCATTCTTTGCCATATAATTTTAACACATAATAAGCGGATATACATTCGAGATCTGAAAGAGACAAATTACAAAACGAACATATCACTTTATAGCCAAAGTAAGCAAATTTCAAGTGGCATGAAGCTAAAATTTTGTTCAAATTGCTTACTGCAATCAGAAATTTTTATGTAGATGGTTTCTATTCAAATTATTTACATTTTAATTAAATTTTGTATAAATTCTAAATGAATTATAAGTAAACAGGCATCGATTACAATGAAACTGCATGTCTTATGAATTAATAAAAAAAGTAAACACGAAAAATCTTCTATGATTTTGTAAACAAGTAAAAAACCAAAATCAGAATTTAATTATGACCTTCTAGTGTTCTGTGAAACAGTATAATAAGTCAAGAATATTAATGTGCATCTCAGGCGTAGATTATTAGAATTCTCTGGAGGAATCTTTAGATATCTGGAGGAATCTTTAGAATTATTACAATTCTCTGGAGGAATCTTTAGATTATTACAATTCTCTGGAGGAATCTTTAGAATTATTACAATTCTCTGGAGGAATCTTTAGAATTATTACAATTCTGGAGGAATCTTTAGAATTATTACAATTCTCTGGAGGAATCTTTAGATATCTGGAGGAATCTTTAGAATTATTACAATTCTCTGGAGGAATAGATTTTAAGAGATTTAGTTTTCGTATGTAAAATATTGTCTATGAACGCCAAATAAATCAAAATCGAACTATCAATTTATTCAATACCATTCTCAAATAATATATTTTTATAAATTTTAATTCATGTCCCCCATTAATCTGTGATTTTCGGGTATCCATAAGCATCTCTCTGGCAATGAAGAGTGTAATATTTTTAATATTTTTGTCTCCCGAAACTGAATTGGTGAAGAAAATTATGCAAGGTGTTTGTATATCGCAACTGGAAAGTTGTGATGAAGACATTTGGAAATAAAAAGTTATACCAAAATATATTTCTTTCATGACATTTGTGACCGTTATTTATATTGGAAAACATGTCACTTCCAGTGACATTTCTTTCATTGTAATTTTTATTTCTAAAATACGTTTATTTAATTTTCCACTGTAAAAGCTAAGACCAGACTATAAAATTAGATTACTTTCATACGTTAAAAATTTTAAGCAATTTATATAATTTCTAAATAAAAATTTTAACCAAGCAAACCATCACAAAACAGAAACAGTATTCCCAAACTTTAATTTCAATTTCATACAAAACATTCGCTTTATTTTTCCTTTTTCATTCATTTTATACATACCTTAATTTAAATAGCCTGTGGTTTTATATTTTCGCAATACTTACTGTTTTACTCTTGATGATGTGCATAAATATAAAGTGAAATTTATAACAATAAATCATTTAGCTGCTTAAAATTGGAATTATACTTTTAACTTATCAGGTCTATAAAGTAAGGGTATATTAAGTCTACAAAGTCACGCCTTATTAAATAAAATAACAACAAGTAGGGCTATTTATAGGAAAAAGTAATATGCGTACTCTAACTACAGTTTAAAGGAAACCACAGTACTACATTTCTCTGATTAATTAGGAAATATTTATATTGAAGCTGTAGAGAAAGACGAAAATTTTCTCTAGTATCCGAAAATTTTGCCTAAAATTTATAAAATATTACAAATATGCCTAAGGTAAATATTATGAATTTCTGCATTAAGTGCTTTATACAGCTATAACTGATTCATATCAATTAATATAAAATATAAATATATAAATACACTAATTATATATATAAAGTAATATAAAAGGATTCCATCATTGATACATTGGTAGGAAAATTAGAAGATAAAGGAAAAATATATAGAAAGGAAAATAATATTGTGAGAATTATCACGTATAAAAATATTACAAAGAAGGACAAAAGATATGCAGGAACGAGATACAAAAACGAAAATTTTAATTGAAAATTTTAAATCTTCAGTATAATAAAAAAATCATGAAAAACTTTTCTAAAGTAATAATTTGTTTCAATGCAAATAGTAAAAATATACTAGTTAGCAATGTGATGCATAATGTTTGAATGACGCATAATTTAATTTCATGAATAAGATTTCAACAAAGCGAAGTTGCTTATTTATATCAAAGCTGCTGCGAAATCTGAAAGAAGCATATGTAAAGGAAAGATTTAAAATTTCAGAATGTAAAGGGAGATTGTTTATTTCCTTTGTTTATTCTTTTCTGAGTAAATTAAAAGAAGAGAATTTAAATGTTCGGTTAAAACACATACATTTCGTGAGCTATTATCAACAAGAATATTGATAGTTATGCACCAATTCTTACATAATAATTTTTTATTTAAAGAACACGGATTAATGTTTGAAAAATAGGCATATATATGAATAAATCTTAAAAATTATCAAATGCAAGAGTATTAATTTATTTTCTTACATACTTCAAATATATTTTTAATGTGATGGATCATAACATTTTTGGATACTGTGTAATATTTGTGAATAATAGTTTATTTTTGCAATTTTAAGTATCAGTGATCGCAACATTTAGAATGAAAGAAGTGTTTAAGATATAAACATAACAATCTAATCAATAACAGGAGCAGTCTAATGATAAATAATAACAAAACGTATATTTTAAATAATATGATAAAACTCTGGACAATGTATCAATTGCCTAATGAATTGAGTCAAAATGCCGTTATGTCCATTTTGAGTCTCATCATATTAATTCTCATATTTAATATTTCCCATTTGTACTCATGCGTAACAATTTAAATAATAATTTTTCTATTCTAATATTTTAATCATGCTTGGTAATTAAATAATAATAATATCATGCTTAGTAATAAGTTTGTCAATATTAACAACGTCTCCCGTAAGCTCAGCAAAGTGAAGCATCATTTGCCGCGGGCAGTGGTTGGGAGGGTGACCACGGTGTACTCTCCTTCACTGGGTTGCTGGAACTCCGTTGGGGACGTGTCCACGTTAATCTGTGACGTCCAAAGTCCTTCCGCTGGTGTGGCGTGGATGTGGAGAGGAGGGTGCCAGCTCTTGTGTGGCCTCGTCACCTGACCGTGGTTCAAAATGACGAGGCACCTTGAAAAGAGCTAACTCGTACTTTCACCTTCGTGGTGCTCTGATTCAAACGAAAGACCCTATTGACTTAATTCGCACTGCCAAGGCAAAAGCGAGCTTGGCTTGTCCAAGTGTTATAGGAAAACAACAACAAGTATGTGATAGTGTAATTCTTGGGATTTCTCATATGGGCAGGGATTTCAAAAATGCTAATTGGAAATAAAATCATATTTTTTTTAATTACTTACATGTATCATGGAAAAAGATACAAAAAAAGATTAGTTTTCATTGGAGTTCAAAGACAAGTGGCAGCTTCGAATATATATAAAAAAATATATATAATAAAATTGTTTCGGTGTTCAAAAATTTATCTCAAAAAATCTAAAATACAGAGATTTAATAATTTTTGAAGAATTATTTTTTAAATTAAATTTTAGAGTATATAAAGTAACTTATCAAATAACCTAAAACTCTGGAATAAAAGTAATTTTACCTTAAAATGTAAGCTTCACATTAAGTATAAAATTTTGAACAATCAAAAATTTTGAAAATTGATAAGATACAGTTTAAATTATATATATTTTTTTGTGTGAACATTTTTTACTTTAATGTAAATTACTTGTTGAAAAACTATCGATGTGTACAAAATGTATGTATGTATATATATATATATATATATATATATATATATATATATATATATATATATATATATATATATATATATATATATATATATATATATATATATATATATATATGTATGTATGTATGTATGTATGTATGTATAAAAGATGTTTACAAATATGATACTTTATATTTTTTGTATGTATCATTCATGAATTCTTACTTTTTGAAGAGATATTTTCTTAATGTATTAGTAAAATATATTATTTTAGTGAAAAATTCGTTGTGGATAGCCATTAATAATATTCCTTTTATCAGTAGCTAATTAAATTTCTTAAACACAATTAAGAAAATTCTTCTGAATGATGAAATAAAATTCCCAATGACTAATAAAACAAAGTATTGCTTTTTACATTTTAATTGCGACTATCATTTTCATATAATTTCAAGGTATTTTTAGTTATAAGTATTTGAGTTAATAAAATGCTTTACTTCTGTTCTAAAACGTTTCTGTGCAAAAGATACATTTTATATAAAATAAGATTTCTGCCATGAAATGTTTACTTTATTTTAGTAAACATTTTGTAAAATACTGCATTTGTATAGAATACATTATTTTATTCTAAAGAAATTTATTCTTTCGACATTAAACATTTTCCAAACTTGAGCAAAAATATTTTTAAAAAACATAGTTTTTGAATGAAGCATTTTTACTTTTACTTTAACTGTTGATGATTGATTTACATTTTTATAAGTTAGTTCATCTCTTTGGCAAAATTTTATTTATTCTTGCAAGAATGCAGAACAGATTCATATATTTTATTTTCATATATAATAAAAAAAATATCTATCTGCACATGTGCTCTCTCACACAAATATACAAATGCATACACATGTATGTTTATATATTAATATATAAATATTCATATTTGTATATAGTATATAAACGTTTTTAATTATTTACAAGTATTAAACAAATAACTGTCTTTAATTTTTACTTTTAATAAAGAAAATATAAAAGTTCATGCAAACATTTAATGCTATATTGCATTTCATTAAACTGTTTCATAATTTTTAATGCTAAGAATGGGCAATAATTTCCCTGAAATTATTTTTTTATCAGCGAATATGCTTAAAATATGAAAAATCATTATCTTAAAAACCATTTAAATGTATTGTTAAATTCTAAAACCTTTGGTGAAATTATTGTCTTATGGTATTGTTCTAGGAAATATGACATTTTGTTACGTTCTATTACACAGAGAAAAAATTTAGCTGTATGCAACAGAAATAAAAATTGCTTAGTTCATAAACATAAAGATTTATTTCAGATTCATCAGAAATGTAACAGAAAGCTATAAATATTAATAAATTATTAAATTCAAATCAAAAATAAATGTTACGTTTATACAGTCGTTGAGGAAAATTATTAAAAATAATATTGCAGTGCACACACACACATGCAAGTTTTAATATATATATATATATATATATATATATATATATATATATATATATATATATATATATATATATATATATATATATATATATATATATATATATATATATATATATATATATCATATATATATATATATAAACATATGCAATTATGTGTGTGTGTGCAATTGTATGTATCATTTAATACTTTCATGCGTAAATGAACTTAAAATGCGAAACTGCAGAAAACTGAGAAACTTCATCTTCTTTGTAAGATTAGTCCTTCTTACAAGCAAACTTTACGAAATATGTCGGTGAAAGACACAATCAAGAATATGTTCAGCTTTTCTTTTATAGTGTCTAATTAATTTATTTTAAACGAATCAGAAAAAAAGGCAAATGTGAGAATTTGTAAAGTTTAATTAACTTCCAGAGACTGCAAAAACACGGTAGCAGGGTATAGTCTGTTCAAACAAGCACCCTTTAATTAATATTTAATGAGGAAAACAGCAGTTCAAAGAGACTGATAATGATAGTCTCTCCCACCTAACACCTTTTCAATTAAGCCCTCTTCTGCACACTTTCAATTGTGTTTTCTGCGAGAACCGGAGAACCCATTCATTATCTTCGAATTCTCTGTTACTGAATCCCTAATTATTTCGCGGGGAAACTTTACACTCGTAAAGGCCGTGGATGCTTTCCTCAATAAATAACATGAGCAGTCTTAAATTCACACTGCTTCTCACAATTTCATTGCTTCACTGTCCTCTCGGGACCCTCAGACTGAAAAATAATTGCCTACTTCGAGATTAAATGCCACCCCACCCCCAGCACACACACTCCCTCACCCGAAGAATCTGAGGCCAGAAATATATATTACGTGCCTTGCGGGCTGTTAAAGAGAAAGTAAAAAATGTTAGCTAATAACTTCTAGAGTAAGAATTGAACCCAGCACCTTTTTTTTATCTCCTCTTCACCATCAAACATTTACAACTGAAATGATGCGATATTTGATGAAAACACTCAGATTCTCTTAGAGTTTCAGCTCTCAACTCATAACATGTGTGTCATATTATGCTTAGAATGATCCTTGAACTTTAGAAACGAAATACTCGATGTTATTACAAGGAAAAATTCCTAGAAATTTTTATTACAGTGAATAAATGTTACTATATGTATATATATATATATATATATATATATATATATATATATATATATATATATATATATATATATATATATATATATATATATATATATATATATATATATATATATATATATATATATATATATATAATATATATATATATATATATATATATATATATATATATATATATATATATATATATATATATATATATATATATATATATATATATATATATATATATATATATATATATATATATATATATATATATATATATATAAATATATATATATATATATATATATATAATATATATATATATATATATATATATATATATATATATATATATATATATATATATATATATATATATATATATAATATATATATATATATATATATATATATATATATATATATATATATATATATATATAATATATATATATATATATATATATATATATATATATATATATATATATATATATATATATATATATATATATATATATATATATAATTTAAGACAAAAACATTTCTGTTTAGTATACTAAGTTAAAAATAAATAGATTTATAAAATATAATTATTAAAAATATTTGGCAACATGTTGAAAGTGTGAAAACAAAACTATGGGTTGTTTTTCCAACAATGTGCGAGAGCTAGAAACTAAAAATTTTGATATTTTGCAGCAAATAATTGTCGATGAAATATATCTAGTGAATGTATATCTTTTTTTCTGTAATTAAAAAATTACTTTTTATACATAATATTTACAATTTTATTTGATAATTTGTCGACCTCAATAACTATTGATAATTGTCTGATAATTTAAACACCCACAAAAATTTCTTAGCAATTTTGTAAATCGTAAGTTTATATACTTAACTTTAACAAACTCACGATTTAATGATTATTTTTAGATACAATGATTCATGTAAGGTTTTTATAAATTTATATGAATTTATTATAATAAAATAATAAAAAATTCTTATGAAATTTAAAATAAACTTATTAATTTAGCATTATGTTATTTAGAAACATTACAATGATATTTCATTATTTTATATTCCTTCATGTATAACACATTGTTTGGTCAAAAATGTATTTAACTTTTAAGACTATCTGGCTCTATTTCAGTTATGATGTCCTTAATTTTTAGAATTATTTGACGGCATAAGATGATTATATGAAAATAATTTATCTTTTAATTTTCGACGTCTAAATTAAAGATATTGACATTTGTTCTTGCAAATACATCATTCATTAAAATATAAAGACTATAACATATGTTGGTAAAATATAATTTTTTAAAGTTTTTGTGCAAATAGAAATATTTGAAAGTGAAACATTCTTCATTAAATGTGTGTTGTTTGTAGCTGATGTGTTTTAAACTTTAATCAAACCAAAATAGTTTGTGTTTTAATGATTTGATACAATTATGGCGCTCACGTTATGTGAAAAAATATGATGTACATTCTTTAGTTTAAAAAACTCCATAGTTAAAACATTAAGTTTGGAAAATAATTATAAAATAAGATCTATTTTATTGTTAAAATTTAACTATAAAAATTTTCACTTTAATGTGTTTGTGTTATTGTAATTAGAACTTTTTTTAATATTTCATAAATATTTTTGCATAAATTTTAATTTCAAAATGACAAAAATTTTTAGAAATTCATATTTTAATTTCTAAAGATATTTTTTTAATGTTAAATAATGAGTTATACCTTATTTACATTGATTAAATACTTTAAATTATATAAGAATTTAACAGAGATTTTAATGTTTAATTTCTTATATAAATCCCAATAAAAATATTTTAAATTGGAAATATATGTGTTTTTGAGCCTGGAATCCGTATCAGAAGAGCAAAAAAAAATGTGACTTATATTATAACTAATAATCAACCTGCTATAAAATTCAGTTATGATAAATCTGTTTTTAATTAATTATTAATTTAAAAATATGATAAATTTGAGAAAAAAATCAAATTGATTCCTCTTTTTCGGTTCTGTTAACAAACATTGAAGACTGATTTTTCTGAGTGCATATTAAATATAAGAATAAAATTTACTTAAATAACGATATAATTCCTAAGATTGTCCTATGCTCAGAAATTCAATTTTCATTATTTGGTGTCATTATCAGGTGCCATCTCAACCTGAATGAATACATTTGACTCACTTGCAACGTCCTAGTACTTTTATTAAAAGCACTTTTTAGGATTTTTACAGCTTAATGACTTACATTCTTCAAGGTAATTTTCTGAAGTCTTTATAAGATCTCATTGGTGTTTTTCATAACTAAAATAACTGTATTATTGATAATCTACATGATGTTTTTCTCATCGAGAATTTAAATAATATATTATAAATATGATTATTTTGACTTACTGTTTCTGCCCATTCACATCTGATAAATGCAATCAACGGAAAATTTTATTTCATTTTCCGAAAATGATAATTGTCGCCGTTGGACACCCAGTAAGTGCACCATCTTCAACAACGAGAGTGAAGGGATAAAGAAACACATACACACAGAGATCAAGGAACACCCCTCCGTGCCCAAACCAGGATTCGAACCCGGGATCTACTGCTTCAAAGTTAGGGACGCCAATCATTTCTTCATCGCTTTGCTTGTTTGTAAATTGAAGTTATTTATTTTTGTGTCCATAAAAAATGACATATGAAATTCGCAATTGAAGTATTTACGAATCATGATTATTACCATCTTTGTCATTTAAACAAAACATAAATTAGCATTTAAATATATTGTCGTAATTAATGCGATATAGAATTAATATTTTTTCATTATAACTATATACTACTTTTTTGAAATGTGGCTGAAAGAATAATTAAAAGAAGAATTAAAATAAAGATGCTTTTTGAAATATGAGTAAAATATCCTCATTCACAATTTCAATTATATATAGCTCTAATAACGAAAAGAAAGGAATTATTAAATTTTAAATTAAATACAAATATACGTGTATACGTATATAAATAATAAAAATTATGCATATACGAATATAAAATAAAACTGAGCTAAGTAAAATTAAAATACTATATGTAAATAAGTTTGAAATGCATGGAATTACTTCTGAATTCATCTTCCAATGTTTTATATAGATTCACATGGTCGAAATAAAAAATATAAAGCCTATTATGTAAGAAATAATTTATATTTTTGTGCATTTTTTACAGATATTTTTTATTTCATATATTTTTGATTCACGTATATTATTTACATAAAAACATAGCGAAATAGATTATAATCTTGAAAATAAGGGAGATAAGTTAAATTAGAATCAGAACCATAAAGATAAGGTTTCTAAATTTACTCTAATGGAATTTAGGCCTTTTTTTTCTTTCTTTCTTTTTCTTAGAGAGCTTTGAAATAACAGCTTATCAAAACCTCTCATTTATAACATCATCCATAATCATCTTCAATTTGAGATTATTTCATTTCGAATTATTGTAAACTAATCAATACTGAACTAAAAGTTTTATTAGTTCTTAGCTCAATTGGTAAAAAATGTTGCATGTAACGAATGTTAAATCCTTTTCATCATTACAAAATTCTGTGTTATTAAAGAAATAAATAACATTTAAAGATAAACCACATTTGATGTGCTTATATAATTAAGAGATGAATCATATTATAATGATATATAATTAAAGATTAATTTGTAAAGAATAAAAGACGCATAAATCAATTTTCTTCATTTAAGAAAATTACAGCTCGAAATAAGCACCAAATAATGTGTAGATACTTTAACTTGAGAAGGAACATAATTATTGCGCGAGGAAAGTTTTGAATAATTAAGGAAAACAGAAATTATTAAATTAATTCAAAAGAAGTTTGATTAAAATTAACTATGACAGCAATAAATTTTGGAAATTAAGCTTTCACTGAAATTAAGTGAATGAATTAGTGCAGAAGAGCTTTTCATTTTTAATAATAATATTATTAATACATTTCTTTGATTATAAGATTTTTCTATTTTTGCATGCATTTATTTGTTTTTCTTCCAAACTAACTTAATTAGATTCAAATAAAATGAATTATTCATTTTAATTAGTATAGTATAGAATGAGCTTATAAATATTATTTTGCATTTAATCTGATTTATAACTTAAATAAGTTATTCTTTGAACATTAATTTACTTTTCAAAAACTCTGTTAAATTATCTAAAACAAATATACAGGTTGATCATAAATTAATATGAGCTGTTTAGATATCTTCAGTGAGTGAAATGTTTTTTTAAAACGCAATAAATATTTGGTATATTTACCCGATGAAATATGATTTCTGTTTCTTAAAAAGTAAATAATTAATAAACATATAATTTAAAATGAGAAAGTAAAAACTCCTAAAAATTTTTCAAGGTACTAAAAAAATTTATTTTTAATAAAGTTAAAAAAACCTTATGTCTAGGTAACAATTAACAATGTTGCCTATAAAGAAGGTGAATTAATAACAAATTTAATTTGAACGTTTAAATTAATTCCATATTAGTTATTCCTCCATCATTGATATTGATCTATTTGTACATAGCAAAGCTAAAACATTATTTAAAAGAGAAATTTGAAAATAATTTTTTTAAACATCTAAATTCCATGTTCAATATGTTTACTGAGTTTCGCCATGCTTCATCAAATACATCATTTGCTATATAACTCTGCCTCAATAGATCACACTCATACACAATGATCACACTAATTTATGATCATTCTGTGTAACTCATAAATAATAACATTTTATTTTATTTAATTTCGCAGCAATAATGTATGATTACTTACATCAAAAGATGTATTTTATAGATGAAATAGGAATAATATGTTTTAAATAAAATGTAATTATCTTCTTAAATTGATTTGATAAAATATGTGCTTAGTGTAAATAGCCCATTTTCTTGACATATCCAAAAGATTATTTAACTATAAAATTCTTGTGATAAAGAAATGGGCATAATGACACTTTTTGAATTCTGATAATACTCAGTACACATTACAAATTATGTTTTTAGCCATTAGAATGAGATAATTAGTCCAAAAATTCATTTTAATTTATTTATTTTCATTTCGGGGCACTTTTTGAAGTCATTTAATGATTTGATTTTATTTATGTACAGCTGTCTTTTGACTGTTACATTTCACAAAATGTTTGAATGAGAGAAAATAAAATGTTCAAGTTAAACTAAATTATAAATTTAATAGGAAATTAGTGTCCTATATTTTTAAAACATAGCTTTTCTTTTTTTCAGATAAACTTTATTTTCTGAGTAAATTGGTTATTCTGAAATTTAATTGCATTATGTCACTTAAAAAGAGTAACGTACAGATTATTTAATAGATCATAATAATTAAATCTTGAGAAGAAATCTTGGGACCATTTTATGCATTTTATCCCAAAAATTAAGAAAAGTTTTTATGTCGCTTTATTAAGTGTTCAGTTGTCCTTTGGGATTTTTTGTGCAGCACATAAACTTAGTTGCTAATACGGCTACTTTTAATCAAGAAAAACAGATGTTGAAACATGCTATAAAATATATATCATACATTATTTCATTTTAAATCAAATCAAATTGTGAGGAATATATGTGGAATAATCTAGGAGAATGTTTATATTTAATTTATTAAATCACATTTTAGTAAATTTACGATCACCAAAAATATTCAATTATTCGTTCAAA
This sequence comes from Latrodectus hesperus, assembly GCA_037975125.1. Classification (NCBI taxonomy): domain Eukaryota; kingdom Metazoa; phylum Arthropoda; class Arachnida; order Araneae; family Theridiidae; genus Latrodectus; species Latrodectus hesperus. Next base: position 113,591,668 of record CM075851.1, read on the forward strand.
CATTTTTACAATGGTTTGAGAATAGTAATCATTAGCTAAATTTTTGTAGACAGTCATTCAATTATCTAAGAGTATTCAATGTGATTGTTAATAAATTTCTTTTGTTACAAATATATATATTTCAAAAAGAGACCCTTATTCTTATTGTTAAAAAATTTACAAATAATTACATTATGTTGTAATATTTAACTAATAAATTTATTTATATATTGAATTTTTGTACTATTATATAAAGTATTCTTGATAGAAATACATTAATGAATTATAGTTTACCAATTTTTCCTATTATATTCTTCGTTCGATATTCTAATTTGCGATTTCAATATGTGTGCATTAAATGATTAAATAAATTTGTGATACTTTTAGAAATTTTTTTAGCTACTAATTCTGCTACATAAAAATTAGCAGCTAAAATTGTAATCGATAGGGACATTTAGAAATCATTCATTCATTAGTTACACAAAAATAAAGGTGGCCAGAAAAATAAATATATTTATTTTGAAAATTCTTTATTTTCCCAAAAGCATTATCATATATTTTATCAAAGCATTTTCCTCAACAATAATCCAAGCGATATCAAAGCGAATTGACAATTCTTTACTAATATTTCATAGGATAAAAAATTTTGGCTGTTTTCTCTTTAAAGATTTAGCTTTTACGTCTCTCAATAGTCATCTTCTGCCACGTGAGCAAATTAGATAGGAGCCTATTGTTTAAAGTGTATTCCGAATCACTACAAACATCTAGGCCGAAGGTGAGATGCAAACCCACAATCTGTTGAACCGAAGGCAAGGGCGATAATCATTCGGCTACCAGTTCGACTTTCCAATATTGAATGAACTTGTCATTTTGAGATTTCTGAAGAACTCTCAAATATTTGCAGTTTTCTCAAAAATACTTTCAAATAATACAGGCTCTGCTTTTAATCTAAATTCTCAAATAATAACAATAATATTAAGACATTCTCAAAAGAAAATAGTTATTATAAAACCCTCTAAGATAATGACGCGATATTATATTTCTAAACCTTTCTTAAATTATAATTGCTTACATTTATTAATTTTTACAATTATTTAATCAATAAAAAGTAAAGTTTGCATTACCTATCATTGTTTCTATAAACTAAAAAAGCAATTGCTTATATATGATTAAATATTTTTTTTCAACTGATAAACATGAGTATAAGAAAATAAAAAGAAAAAGTTACTATATATAGAATAACAAAAATAATTTAATAAGCTGCTACAAAAAGGAACTTTGTAAAACCAAAAGTTTTATATTTTATTTTGCAGAAAAATTAAGATAATTTAATATTTAAATATTGCTTACTGTTTGAAATAAATGAAAAAAATATCATTTCTTTAAAAATTTATTATTTCTTAATTTTTGTTTTGCGAATAATGTAAAATTGTTTTTGATATTATACGGGACAATTTTATAAATCTTTTTAAAAAAATATATCTTTGCTTCATTTCAAATCAATTTTTTATAATTGGAATAGAAATAAGTCTTCATTTTTGGAATGCAAAATTATATGTCATGTTTTATGAAAAAGAAAAATTTAAATAATAAGGAAATAATTACTTAATTTACATGAATCGTTACAATAATGATTGAAATGCAAATTGTTATTAATTATTAAATCATGTTCTCTTTAAAAAATCACTAGGTTTTTTGCTTAAAATAATGTAATTGGATTATGGATTATATAGTTGCAAGGAATAAAATTGTAAATATTGGCAACCTCTAAACCGTCAAATATGCTTGCGCAATGCAGAAACGTCATTGTTTTACAATGACTAGTATCAAACCAAAGACCACATTTAATTGGAGCCTAGTCATACAGCTAGCTAATTATTAGACTCAATGTTTCAGTTATTAGCTTTCCACTCAACTGTCCCTTAATTCGATTCCCACCTTGGGAATGGAATCATGTATTCAGCAGTTTACAAATCTACTTTAAATTATGAATTATTTGGAGTTAATCCTAAAGAACAAAATGGAAACAAGTGAGATTAACATAAGAAATGAAACCATCGAAACAGCATTATTTTAGATCAATTGCTTATTAATTAAACAAAAACTAAATTTTCCTACCAAATCTCGCAAATTGGAAACGGGCCTCGTCATTTCTGCTTAAGTTTTACAAAATTAAATAATACAGTAAAGCACCTTATCGTTACATCGTTAGATTGATTTCTAATCAGGAAACTGCGCATTTCCTTTAAGACAAACCAAGCCAATAATGAAATTCACTCCCACTTATCACCTTCTTTTAATCAATTCCTTAATCAGTTCATTCAAACAATCAATTCCTGATCTAGAAAGCATCTAAAAGTCAATTGAATTCCCACTGTTATCGGAAAACTCATTCATTAACTGTGTGTCCTAATTATCCTAAGCTTCTAAATGTTTCGCTTCGAAACTTTTTGAACTTATGTTGGACTGAATTCACACCAAGTAAGTAAGATCGTGCTGAGAGAATGGATTTAAATTCTCCTGCGCCCGTCGCTTTTATTGTCCTTTATTCTCCCATGAGACCAAAAGGGTGAAAATGTTTCTCTTTTCCATGATTACATTTTAACCACTGCCCATGCGCATTTTGACTGCCTCGAAACAGTTAAGGTTTTGAGAAAATTTATGATTACAAGTCTTTCCAAGGAGACGAATGGTAGTTCCTCCTTAAATTCAACGTGTTCTGTAATTTTCTTTTTAATTTGTTTATAATTTTCTTTCGAAGGATTTATTACATTGAAAAGAAGTAAAGCTTAAATGAGCTACATTATTTAAACCTTTCTCAGCTATAAATATGGAATCATATAAAATGTAGAATTAAATGGTAATTTATCCATGAATTTTAATATTCGATTCACAATTTCACTGTTAACTACGTTTATTATACTAAATAGTAAAAAAAAATCATACTTAAGAATGGAAAAAAAATTATAAAGTTTAATGAGAGATCACACAAATGATTTTTGTGAATTATTTTCACTGTGTTTTAAGGAGTAAAACTTTTTTTTTTTGATTTTTGTGAAGGAAATCTTAGAATTTTTATGGAATTTTTACAATTAGAAAATTTGTTAAATAAATTCATTTTTAATTTGGCGAATTAGTTTCTATTGTAGATGATTATGTGTAATTCTGTTGGTAATAAATAATTTATGAAAATTTTTGCAACCTATAATGTTGCAAGAAATTTAAATAATACTTCATAAAATAAGTTTTATATAGTGAAAATTCTTTTTCTAATTTTTAAACTCTATTATTTCATTAAAAGAATATGTTTTTATGTTAAACGTTGAACACTATTTTAAGCAATTCCACTACTATAAGATTAATTCAAACTTTTTTAGTTTCTAACAAAAAACCAAAGCAAATGTTTTAAGTAAATTTATTTATTAAAACTCTTATTTTTCTTGTACATTAAATTTCTATATAATTATGAATTTAAGGAAATACATTTTAACAATCATTTGAGTGAGATATAAATTTCACACATTATTTTAATTCTAAGCTTTGATTGTTACAATCATTTTTCGTTATCACTTTATTGACTTGCCGCCTACCCTCTGTAGTGGTCAGAGTGCCTGACTGCGGATAGGGAGGTCCTGGGCTCGAATCCCAGTTCCGGCATGGATGTATTTCCTCTCTCTGTCTATCCTGTCTTTGTCCATTCTTTGTATGAATGGTTGCCTACCCTATAAACGGGTTCCTATGGCATGTGTGTACTGAGGAAGTCGGACTGCACACCAAAATATGGTTCAGTTGGAAAAGTGGAGCAGCGCACCCCATATTGCCAGTCTGGCTTGCACACGACAACAACAACTTTATTGACTTTTCGAGATGTACTAAATCTTATTGCATATCAAGAATTGACTATGGTTCCCCTGAATGGAATTGGAATATATTTAGTTCTTTCTATTTACGTGAAAAATATTAAAGTTTATATTTTGAGCATAAGCTTACCAAGAGGAGCATCTACATTGAATTTTTAATGTAAAAAAACTGCTTTCGCTCTGTGAACTAAACATTTTTCATTAACATTTCCTCCTGCATTATTTAGTCCAATCAGTAATTATTCGAAACGTTCTGACAGTGCTTCAAATTAGGGACATTTTCAAATGATTTTCCATATAAACTCTTTGAAAGACAAAGTTTTTAATTTGGAATATCTCTCTATTTTTCTCGTCCTTTCAATCCCCAAGAGACAAAATCTAAAAAATAGTTGTTCGTTCCCAAATGAAATAGCACTATGCTTCACTCAAGATACAGCAGGACATGAGAAATTCATCTGTCATTACAAAAAAACAGTAATTAAGTAATTTCTACTTTTAAAACTTATTAATAGTGTACAATGATTTTAAAAATGATTTCCCTTCTGATGTAGATCATTTTTTATTGATCTCCAGTCTGATTAATTATTTTGAATCCATAATCCTTTGGTATAGGTAGAATTTCAATGATTCTTTATTTAAGAAGAAAATTTTTGCAATAAATTACTTTAATAATTTTGCAAAAAGGGGTAAGAAAATAAATGACATAATCCTTAATTCTGCAAATTATCTTAGATCGTCTTAGATTTTCACGTTTAATTTGTTTAACCTAGAATTTGGTATTTTTAGAAAATATGTGAAATATATTTATTATTATGCATCGAAATGTTTGTTCTTTAGGTGAAAAACGTGTACTCTTTTCAATAAGTTCTCATATTTTCCTTTTTATATGATTTACATGAAAATATCTTTATATTATATAAATTTACAAAGATTTCGGTTTTCATATTATACAAATATCTACATTTCTTATTAGAAAGCATTCATAAATATAATTTTTGACTTAAATATATTTAAGGACTTAATTTTATTTATTCATAAATACAAGTTTAATTTATAAATTTAAATCCATATATATAAGCTTTAATAAGAGTAATTTTTTTAGGTTTTGTTCACTATAGACTCTTTTTGAGTGATATATGCTTATTGCATACTTAAATGTCGTAAGTATTGAATAATTTCTTGTGAATAATGTTTTCATAGTTAATATTATTTTCCCATTTAATAGTGCTACACACATGTCTTCAAAAAATTATCGGAGTTTAGAAAATATGCGAAGTTTAAATAATTAAATGTCATATAAAATAATATAAATTCTAAGTTCATCATTAAATTGTACATAATAATTTTAATATTCAATTATTTTTCTTATGAATAACATATACTCAGTATGAATGATCCGGTAAAAAATAAAAAAAGTTTTGTTTGAACTCTGGCTATATAATAATTTGTGTATGAATTTATGCATAATATGGATACACACATTTATATGCATACATATATAATTTTCCTCGAATAATATTTGATTTTTTATGTATAGTTATTACTCATTTATTGTACCGCTAACTTTATGAATTAAATTAATAATTTAAATAATTATATTTTTAAACGAAAGATAATTTAAATTGACAATAGTTGACTCTCAAAAATATAAATGAATTTTCTCAAAGTAAAAAAATATATCTTAGAAACATAATTTGCGTTTATAGAAATTGTTACATTATTAAAATGCCAGCATTTATATTTCTTGTAACATGATTTGTTAGAAAATTTTAAAATATAAGGTAACCGAAAAATATTTTCATTTCTGTTCTCTTAATTTCATTTTTTTCGGTAATATTTATGTATGTACATCACTATTAAGATTTTACAGAAAGGATATTTCAAATTGAAGTTAAAAATTATAATTTTATTCTGAATGAAAAGGTGAAAATTATTTATCTATATATTTGCTTATCTTATTCTCTTACGCAATTTTAATGAAATTTTTACTTCATTATATGAATTTCAAATGAGGTAATAAAATAAAATATGTTTTATTCTTATATTTCAGCAAAAAACAAACATCAAGTAAGCACACTACTTAAAATCTTTGGTTTTAAATATATATATTTGATAAAACTATAAATAAATGAAAAGCATATCGAAGAAATTAATCTAATCAAAAGAAATATGTGATTTTGCATTGTTCTTTTAACATAAAATAAATAGCAACCAAATAATAAAGCAAATATTTAATTATTGAAATGAAAGAAACTAAAAAAAAATTGTAAATAAATGCTAGAATACACGCCATAAGAAATAATATCCTGCTATCAAAGCAGTAAAAATAAATAACACTGAAAAAATATGAACTTAAAAAAATGAAAACATAATTAAAAGGCAAAAAATAAAGCACAGCATAATAAGTCTAATGATTAAAACAGGAAAATGAATGTAACAAGTGTGATTTAATCTATTTGTTCATTTCAAGTAGTGAAATCCCAAAAGAGGGAAAACACAATAAATTAGTTACACAAATAATGAATACGGCACTAAATAAATTATATCTTCAAAAAGGGGAAAAAATAAATTTCGTAAATACTTACGTAAATGAGAAACATTTGTAATAGCAAAAAATAATGACAGAAATGTATGAAAATTGAATAAAAAAATAAAAGAACTGAACATAATGATATTGTGTGTTATATTAAATGAATAAATATAGATTCAGAATTCATAAAAATGACAAAGTGATTTAAAAAGAAATTACTAATAAATTGAGAAAATAAGGTAGTAATCTAGTAAACATTTACAAGAATTCAAGTATTTTTAGATAAATTTGAAAACTTTTAATTCCACTCTGTTTTAAAAAACATTATATATTTATTATCTCAATTACCTTTAATAATACAATTTATAATATTATATATAAGATATTAAAATAATAAAGATCAGTAAATTGTATAGAATTTATTTTAATTCTTCTAATTTGAAGTTCAATTATTTATTATTAATATCATGTAATGTAAATTTAGATACGAATACGAACTTAAATAACTATCGATAGAGTTAAACTGATAAAATCTATAAATCAAATTACAGTTAATAAATATGTTGTGTGTGCTTTATAGATTTATATTTTATTACTGTCAATTATACCATTAATAATAGTCTAAAATATATAATAAATCAATTTTAGATTAAGTTTAAAACGAAATTTAAAATTTAAGTTGTTAGAACCCCAAGTCATTCGACATCTAAGTTTGATATAAAATTTATCGAACGCCAGGAAATTAAAAAAATATATATATATAAAATCTGAAACAAGCGTAAGCACAAAAATAAAAATAAATTATAATGACCAAATTCATTATTCATTTAAGATTCTTCATTAGATTATTCACTGATTATAAATTAAATATTTAAATAAAATAAAATTTTGAAAAAGGATTAGTAACATTGGCAAAATGAATTAATAATGTGTGATTAAATTAAAAATTGAGAATATGAAAGGAATATTCTTATATTCTTAAAAAATGTCTTCATATTGATTGTTGTTATATTCAATACACCAAATTTACAAGGGCAATGAAAGTTAAATCTAATAATTCAGTTTCAAAATGCTAATGTTCAGTTAAAATTTACCAGTGGTTATCCTATGCTTGCTGGATAAGCGTTTTCGTAGAAATTTTATGCATCTTTATTTTGCCTGAAGATAATTCATTTTACAGTTCTAATAATTACAATTGATAGTAATAATGCATGTTATAAATACAACTTTAAAATTTTGTTTTAGTCGCAAATGTTCAGGAAAGATCCGGAATTATTTTAATCTGTAAGACTCAATAGAGTTAATTCTCATGTTCAAAACTCCTATAGTGGTTGTGTTTCGGGCATTAAATGAAATTTATTTCAATGTTTAATCTTCAATAACATCTATCAAATAAATATAAATCATATTTTTCATAACTAAATTATTTTAACTCTTAACTAAACAGCAATTTGGAAATTTTTTGATCTGTAATAAATGAAGTTTTAAAAGCTCAAAAAATAGATAATTTATACAAGAATATACAGTTAAAATAATTTGCTTGATTTCTAAGCAAATTGTTTAAATATTTTGAATTATTTTTTAGCGAATGCATTATGGAATTACATTTTCTAGTCTCTACGTCTCTACATACATATTTATTAAAACATAAATTATGAAATTGATTAAATTTCTAATTTTATTTTTTACTTTATTTCTTTATATATATATATATATATATATATATATATATATATATATATATATATATATATATATATATATATATATATATATATATATATATATATATATATATATATATATATATATATATATATATATATATATATATATATATATATATATATATATATATATATATAGATAGATAGATAGATATAGATGTATAGATATATATACATATATGCATATATATATATATATATATATATATATATATATATATATATATATATATATATATATATATATATATATATATATATATATATATATATATATATATATATATATATATATATATATATATATACAAATATATATATATAGATAGATATAGATGTATAGATATATATACATATATGCATATATATATATATACATATATATATATATATATATATATATATATATATATATATATATATATATATATATATATATATATATATATATATATATATATATATATATATATATATATATATATATATATATATATGCATATAGATATACATATATATTTTGGTAATAAGATGCGTTCTCCATAATAAATTATATAGTGTTATATTGAATACATAAATTGTTTTATAACTATTTCACACAAAAGATGTCAGTAAAGTCTCTATCCCGTTCCTTAACTATTAAATACTGATAGTTATAGTTTTAAATAAGATATAGAAGTGACTTTTTGTTTCAAAATAAAACAAGCTATAGCTCTCCAAACGGTAAAATTCACAAGTTCATTGTTACATTTCGAAAACTAAACGTAATGCAGAAAAGTAAACTACGAAGAAAAATAGCGATCATATTAGCATAGTTTGGTATCTTGAATTCTGAAGGAAAATACGGATACAATACTCATTCGAACTCGCATACAAAATAATGATACGTGAATTTTCTTCGCGCAAGATGTCGTTTATAGTTAAACTGCTATTGCTATACAACCTTGTATAATAGAATTTTTCCTTTATCTCACTTAAGTTTCGATGCAGAATAAGTTCCTTGTTTTTAAAATTAAAGGTGCTTTTCAAATAATTTTGTCTTGCAGCGCATTTTAATTTTTCTGTATCACTTTACATTTTATGAAATCATAATTATTGGTGTTTCAAAATTAAAGAGATGAGGCAGAACTTTAATGAGGTCCATATATATTTTTTATAAAATATCCCTTTTTCAGTTAATATAATTTAATAAGTCTTTGAAATTGACCTCAAATATAGGATCACATGAAATTTTTATCATTTGTTATATTAACAGCATTTTTTTAAGGAAAGTACATTTACATTTTATAATATACGGTTAATCACTTTTCTACAATACAGTTTTCCTTAATTATGACGAAATTTCACTGTACGACTTTCAACCGCCAACGGTAGTTTACGCTACGTAATTTTAAAAGAAACATTAACTTTCACACTTAGGATAATTCATTTAATATTTGAAGCTTAATTTTCAAATACGGCTCATGAAAATAAGAATAATTTCTAAATAACCTTATTGAATTATAGATAGTAGTAACTAGTTTTCGTACTAATATTTTTGAGAAATAAGTTTGAGTATCCTTTTTATAAAAAGTAAACAATAGATGACTTTTAAGGAACTTAGTTTAATCGCAATTCCTACATGAATTATTCATTTGCTGAACAGAGTCAGAAACGAGAGCCAATCAATCAGATTTGTCTAAGTCGAAATCGTGAAATGTGTAAGGTTGTTCGAGATAGTTCTCATGAGAAATGTTTATAGTTTAAATGTGAGATTTCATTTATTTAAATTTCCTTATGGTCTTTAAAGTTGAAAAGCTTACTTTTCCTGCTTTATTTTTTAAAAAAGGAAAAGAGCATAATGAATGTATACTGTTTCTTTTTATTTGGTTTCATGTAGGCGTAAAAGTTTCATGCAGGCGTAAAGACGTAAAGCTTTAAAAATAATTTTTCATTTAACAATACCCCTTCAAAACGTAACAGCTATTTAAAATTTGCAAATCATCAGCCTTATTCCCATCTGAGTCATTTTGGTTCGTAGTAATTCATAGAATAATGTAGATATATGTAAAATTATTGCTTTTTTATAGTGTGAGCGTGTCACTATACAATTTCCTTTCTTTTTTATGAATAGTTTCTTTGATATTTATTGTCTACACATATTATTAATTGAAAAAATCTTTTTCTAGTCAGAATGCTTTCTTTATCGTTTTTTCATCATTTTCTCAAATAATTGAATCAAAATGAATTCCTGGTTGACTTTTATCCATTGATTACTGAACTTTTTACTTTATGGATACATATAGGACATTTAAAAGGACATAGAGCCGACCAACTTGTCTAGTGGTCAGCGTGCCTGACTGCGGATAAGGAGGTTCTGGGTTCGAATTCCGGTTCGGGCATGGATGTACTTTCTCTCTCTCTCTATCCTGTCTTTGTCCTTTCCTTGTATGAATGAGGTGTGAATGGTTGACTATACTATAAATAGGTACCTATGGCAAGTGTGTAGAGCAAAGTCGTACTTTCACCTACATGGTGCTCTGATTAAAATGAAAGACGCTCCCAATCGACTTAAATTCACATAGCATAGCGAGCTTGGCTTTTCCAAGTGTCATTGGTAAACAACAACAACAACAAAAGGACATGGTGACAATTTCCCGGATCTGAAGTGAAACTACTACCATCTTCATATTCTCTGAGCAATGATGAGGTTAAACATGGAAGTTGATAGATAAAGAACATAAGCGTTTTAAAATTTATACAACTATTAATGCTATTAATTTAAATCTGTTTTCATGAATTATCAAATTCAAACTGTGTCAGACATTTTTACTTCAAGAACAACTTAAAAAAACTAACTTGTTGATTATTAAAGCAATAATTTGAAAAAATACTTCTAATAAAAGCAACTGTTGAAATATTTTATATCATATTATAACAATATTTTCTATAACAACTCTTAAAATATTCATACATATTTACACTTTGGTATAGTAGAAAAATGTTTTTTGACATAATTATTATGTTTCTACCAAAATAATATTTATTTCATTTAGTCTAAATCAGAAGATACTTCTAAATATAGACCACTAATAAACTGCTGCTGTTTATGAAAGGTATATGAAGAATTAAAGTTTTTAGGCAAGATATATTTTCTTGAAAAGTTTAGTTAAATAAGCAAGTTAATTTTGACTGAGAAACAAACCATTGATGCGTGAGATAAGAAAATTAACTTTTCTTTTTGACTTCATTAGCTCAGTTTTCTCATCAAGGAGCTGATTAAATTTTGAGATATATATTAAAGAAAAAAAAAACTTCCTCTAGTGGATTTTGACGCAAAGTTAGTAAAAAAATCAAAAACATTATCATACTCATGCTAATATACTTTTGAAAAATTTAAAAGAAAGGAATTACGTGTTAATAGCGAATTTTTATGAATAAAATATTATATTTAGATATTCAAACTTTTTTCAATAGTAGTTATTCTTAAATAGTTGAGAAGAGAGAGTAAATACATTAAAATTATTGCGAGTAAAAAATTGGAACATGAAAACTGATATATTAAGTAAATGAAAGTGTTATAATTTACTGTCATAATTTCCTTATCAAAAAAAATCTAAAAATATCAATTATATTGATAAAGGAAATTTTAATTAGAATATCAATAGATGTTTCACAGCACACCTAAAATGCTTATTATTGTATATAAAAATTTTAGCTATTAACAACAAAATATAGAATGGTTCTTGCCGTTCTAGTTTAAAAAAATAAATAAAATAAAATTTTAAGAGGGAAGGGAACATTTTTGGTCACCATGTATGTCTTATTGAATTCGAAAAGTGGGGAATGTAATAATAGCTGAATGTGGAATCAGAGCTTCCAAAAATTTACGAATTTATCACTATACTATAATTATCCATTTGAAAACTGTTTCCAAAAATAATTATCACACTGGAATTTAAAAATAAATGAAAATATCAATGAGCTATTTTTTTCAAAGTTTTAAATTTAATTTAATATATAACAAATAAGCTCTAATGAAAAACATTTGCCAAAAATATTTTTAATGTAAATTATTTTTATGAAAAATTTGCTATCACTGTGGCCATAGTTCAACAATTCATACGTTCTAGCTGATGTCTTTTATTGATGTTTGCAATGACTTGAATTCTATTTTATAGAATTTCTATTAAATTAACTCAACAGTGTGATGATATAAAAAGAATTTTAATAAGAATAATGATAGCAAAGAATTTTTACATTTTTCCAGAGATGATCTCACATTTCCCATAAATCAGAAAAAATAGCTCCAAAAGTTTGATTTAAGTTTTTATATTTAAAGTTTTATTTCATTTTTGGACTATTAGCTTCAATTGGGGAGTCAATGAGTTTAATGTATAAGAAGAGATTTTTGTTGATTATTTTAGTGTCTGGCAATTTGGGAACTTATGTAGATCAACATGATAATGCTTCTGTTCCCTGGAATTGCCCACCTAAAACCCTCTATCAAATTTCTTGGATTGAAGTTTCACCATACTTATTTCTCAATGAATCTGTAATCCTTATTTGAACACCCTTATTTGATTACCCTTTTCACAACACATATTTATTTTAAGTAAATTAGAGAATCGTGTGTATATTCTAAAACAAACTTGGCTTTAATATCTTTGGCTGTTTTTTCCATGCATGTTTTATTGCTAATATAATTTCTAAAATATTAATTTATTAATATACATTAATATATATTAATATTATTAATATAATATTATTAATATTAATATTATTATTATTAATTTTCTATTATAAATGCTAATATAATTTCATTATAAAAATTGAAATAGAAGTCGACTAATAAATAATTAATTTCAAATCTTCTTCGAGTTTTTCGAAGCAAAATAAAGAGAAATTTCTATTTTTCATTTATGAAGTTAAACTAATAAAAATAAATTTATCACTTAAAACCTAATTCAAGATAAATTTTTCCCTTAAAAACTACTTTTTCTTATGAAAATATTTGCGAAGAATAACTATATGCTATTTTTCATGTTTTATAATTTGTTGTTAAATATAATTGGCATTATAAGGGTTATAGAGCACTGAAGGGCTTTTTATCTTTTTTAGTGTGTGGTAGTGAAGCGGCTAATCGTTATATTAAAAAAAAATTTATCCTGCCGAACTTAAGGATTATCTGATATAATGTGTTGTTGTTACTAATGACACTTGGACTAGCCAAGATTGCTATGCCTTTGCGAAATTAAGTCAATTGGGAGCGTTAATCAGAGCACCATGAAGGCGAAAGAACGATTTTGCTCTACACACATACCATAGGCACCCGTTTATAGGGTAGGCAACCATTCACACTTCACATTCATACAAGGAAAGGACAAAGACAGGATAAATAAAGAGAGAAAGTACACCCATGCCCGAACCGGGATTCGAACCCAGGACCTTCCTATCCGCAGTCAGATACGCTGACCACTAGACAAGTTGGACGACGACTTTTGATATAATAAACCAAAATTCATTTTAATCCTTATTATAATAATTACATAATGATTCACACATTTTCTTCTGTTTCTCTTACGTTTTGTATTCCACTAAAAATAATGTTAAATAAGCCCAGTTCTTGAGTATTAGAGGTATAAAGTTAGATATCTATTACAAACTAAGACCGACATGATTAAAGCTTTAACGCGTTTAAGGCTGTGTAGCATAAAATGTACTTTTTTTGGAGTTTAGTGGTGCGGGAAAGAAGAAGCAGGAACAAAACTGACATCATATAACTAGACACAGTTTTAAATTGATAGTTGGTATTCATTCTGCCTAAATAGGCAGTTAGAAAAATCCATTATGGAATTTTAAAGAGTCCATTAAGGAACTTTTGAATTAATAATTTAATTTTTTGATTATTAATTTAATAATTAATAGTTTCTGTAGCATTTTCATAATGTTGAAAAGTGTAAGTATATATATATATATTTGTTTTTATAAGATCTGAAATTTTAATTTCTGAATCTTCGTTTCCCAAACCCATATTTCTTAAAACAGTATATAAAAATAGTATTTGAACAATAGGATAATACACTAACTAAATGAAAATTTTTTTGTTCATAATTAAAATTTTCGTCTATTGTAACAGTGGCAACGATGTAAAATTACTTTCTTTAATTAGTAAACAAGACTTCAAATTCATTATTTGTAGAGTAACATAAAAATGTGATGAAAAATTGTTATCATTATGAAAATTCTAGAAAAAGTTAGAGCTTTGACAACTCAAAATAGAAAGAATAGTTAGTTATTTACCTTGAGGTTTAACCATTAACTGCAGTTATTGCTAAATAAATTTAGAAAAACTGCATAATACTGTGCATTTCTTTTGAAAATTTATTTTTATAAAAAAAACAATTTATTCGTTTTATATGTAGCCTTGAATATAACAGTAATTTTTTTTCTAATAAAAATGTTTACAATCATGATAAAATTATTTGTTATTTATGTATTGAACTCAATTTCTTTTCACAAAAATTAACCTGAAAGACAAAGTAAACCTTGTTTGATGAATAAACATTTTCATGAATTATTCAATCATTGAATAGAATATGAAATGAGAACCAATCGTGTGACTTGTGGAGAAGTCGATCATTGTAAATGTAAAAAGTTGTTCGATCGAAGGTGTTTACACTTTAAATATGATATTTCGTTTATTTGAATTTCTTAGCTTTTCGCTTTTGGTTCAAAATAAATATTCAAATCTCTTTCTTGAAAATCTAAAGAGTGTAGTATAAAGTCAATTTATTGAATTTATTCATGTAGGTCTTGCTTGTATATTCTTAATATACTTAAATAACTTTGCTGAAAACTACATTAAAGTATATATTTCGGAATAATAACTTTAAAAACTATATAAATTTTACCGCAAGATGATTTCATAACTTTATTTTAACTAAATACTTCAGAAACATTTCATATAAATAATTTAGTTTGAGTATTTTAAACTTTATTTTAAATATTTTAACAAAATAAAGTATTGTTAAATATTAAAATGTTTTTAGAAAAATAATTTTATTTGGAAAATCCTAACACATTTCAATATAAATAGCGCATTGAATATATGCAAAATTATTTCTCATCGTTATAATAATATTTATTGCATAATTTTTTAACAATGGTTATAGTATGAATTTTAAAATATTTTTCATTTTATATGAGAAATTTGTGTGCTATTTAAGTAACGATTTGACAAAGTATTTTTATTAAATTGAAATAAAATCAAAGCTGCAAATAACCTGAAAATCTGTGACGTTGATTAGAAATGTGTTATAAAATTACCAACAAGGGTTTTATCCTGAAAAAGCTGATACGGCTCTTGGATTAAGTAGTCTGATCTCACCATTCTGATAGAGGAAACTGCTGCAAAATTATAACAGTTAATTTAATTCTATGGTTATTAAAAGCATACAGAATTATCTTAACCGTTCTTAGTCACGCATTTTCTTAGGAAACTAATCTTGGCGAATTATGTTTAAATGAAGAAAGCCTTTGGAGCATAAGATTGCAAAATGAAATATTTTTTCATTTCTTCAGCTTAGTTTCCTCATTAAGAAGCTTATTGAATAAATAAAAATACTTCAAAAAGTGCTTTTTTATGAGAATACATGAAGTAAAAGTTTATGAAACTATTTTTGTGGTAAATAAAAGCTTAAAGAAATAAATGAGAATATCTAAAAGGAATAATTTAAAACTCAAATTATGTAATTACGTAAATAATGTTTGCTATCAAAGATCCTAATTCAGCAATTTGTTGATCGTTATATAAAAACAGTCATTCGGAAAAAAAATTATAAAAATTTCCAGAATATAGTTTACTCATATTATTATCATATCTAATCAATATACAAAGATGTTATTTTTGTTTCTTATTTACATTATTATTATCTTGCAACATTATTATCTATAATATTTCAATAATATCTTAGCAATTTAAATGAATTCAAAAACACACTATATTGAAATCACATATTAATTTCAAGATAGATGTCTAGTTAAGTTAGTTTTTAGTATATCTTTAATGAAACATGTTTTCTTAGATAGCTAAATATTCATTATACATACATAAATTTATTATAAGGCTTCTTAGAAATTAACTTCATAATGAAAAATCTTACAAGATAAATAAAACGAAAACCACGTATTACATAGGAGAGTTAGGGAAAACCTGTATAAAGTCATTCTGAAGAAGATAATTGCATGAAATATAAAAATGATATCTATTTCTTCTAGTGCAAGAGTGAGTGCATAAAATTTTAGATCTTCCATCCCAAAGATTGAGCAGCACTAACCACAACAACACTGGACACTCTTTTAGTACATCATAAAATTTGCTTGTCCTTTTTTCCATTCAATCAAGATTGTTTTTATTTTGAGAATATAGACTCTACAGATTTTAATTTTTCAAAAATATTTTAAAATGTTATTTTGTTTTAATTTTAATGCTATAGAATTGAAATACTTAACATGAACTTGTTCCCCCATAACTAGGATTTATGAATTAATTTAAGAGAGTGAAATAAAATTTTAAGAATTAGTGAATTGGTGTATGAATAATGAATTTAAGAGTAAATAATTAACAAATTCTGACTCAGCTTAAAAGATGTGCATGAATAAATTCGAATCAATTAGTATGGCCATTTTAAGAAACAGACAACGGTAGCTTATAACAGTTGACTAGAAAATATCACTTATTCGAGCATTTCCTTAAATCCTTTAATTTACTTCAATTTTCATATCCTTTTCTGGTTGAACGCGTTTAATAGCAGCTGAAAAATTTACTCCTTTAACCACAATACTATTTTAAATACATTTTAATGCTTTTAATATTTCTCTCTTAATGTTAAAAAATACTTCATTTTATTTCTCCATAATTATTATTATATCTATTAAATTTTAAACATTAAACTATAGAGTTTTAGATTTCGCATTTATTTGAAGGTTGTGGCAATTTTAGGATTATTTTTTTACTAATTAAATAAAAACATACTATAATTGTCTGTCGTTGAAATTGTCAGTTGTCAAATTGTTTTGAATGTTAGATTATGATGTCAGATTTATATTTAAACCTATTGCAATTTTGGTTAAAAAATGAAATTGGAAAAAATCGGGCTTGAAATCTTCACATGTTTTCCTTTAAAAGCAGTTTAAAACAATTTATTTTTTTATTAAATATTTTGAATAACATTTCTTGTTTCGATATTGATATATTTTATTTAGAATATATCCAATAATTACAAACGAGTAAAAATATTCCAACGGAGAACTAATTTTGTTGAATTATTTACATGTTATTTACTATGATAATGCATATTATATTAATTGGGGAATAATAATAGATTTTAATAGAGAAAATTAAAATGTGATAGAAATTTATGCAATAATAATAATTCTAATTTTTAACTCTTGTTTTTTACCGCCAAATAAATATATTCTCTTTGAGTTTAGAAGAAAATGAATTTCAGTTTTAATAATTTAAAAGACGCAATTTAATATTTATTGAAGATTAGAATTACAATGCTCTTTTACCATACGAATTGCAATGTTAATGGTAACAATTTTAATAATTTAATTATTTCTAACAAAAAATATATAATTTCCTTTGTTGGAATCTTAATTTAAAGACATTATAAAAAGTAACTTATTTCCATTACTAAATTTCTCTAGTGAATTTTCTGAGCAAATTAGAATTTAACAAAATAACTAAAACGACTCAATTAATTATGAAACAAACTTTGGTGATTTTTTTCAAAGAGAAATATTCAAGCAAGTATTTAATTATTTAAAACTACTCAAAATATCAAATTATCAGTTTTAAAATAAAAAAATTAACTATTTTGGATTATTTTGAATTATATCTAATGGAGATTTATCACTTAAGATAAACTAATGACAAAAGATTTATGCACAAAAAATATATGTGTGTAAATTTCAGTAAAAAAAATAGTAATTGAAAAACATTTCAGCTCATTTTCTATCTCTTAAATGAACTCATTTATTTTCAATTAAATTTCCTAAAATAATTGTAAAATATTTATTTTTAAAAATAATTTTAATTGTTAGTAAAAACATTCTTTATGTGTTTTTTATATGCTCTTATATTTTTTATATGTACTCGCAATCGAAAAGTATGAAAATTACTCCCATATTTATATGGAATTTTAAAAATTTTAATAAAAATTGTTCAGAAATTTTTATTTCATCATTCAAATACAAATGTAACATCTATATAAATAAATACTATTATCTACTTTGCCTTAAATTAAGATTATATGTATCAAATGTATTTTAAATAAGACCATAATAACCAAATTTAGTAGAAATCAGTGAATAAACATGAAATAATGTTTATTTAATTAGTCTTGTCTTTGAACAAAATGTTGTTAATCTCATTTAGGATACTTTCATATAAAAAACAGTTCTTCCAATTAAATTGTTTTTTATTCAATTTATAAAAATAAATGTACATGATATTAGTACATTTTTATTTTGCTTACGTTTGCTTGCTTATTATTTTGCTGTGTATAATAATGTTTGCTCAGTTTCTGTTTCGGAACATGTTTTCTTATTTGTAAAATAATGATAATATTGCTAATGGCTGAATAACCAATTTAAGAGAGAGGTAATTCATATTATATCATTCCACATTTCTTTGATTTAAATTAAGAAATAAAAATGAAATTTTATGTTTAAATTTTGTTTTATGTTTATTAATTTGTAAATTTTGTCAATTAATATGAAATAAAGAAACAAATCTATACACATAATCTAAAATAATCTTCACTACTTTCAGTGTAACTAATTAAAGTTAATTAATTTAAAAGTAAATATTATAAATAATTAGCACAATTTAAAAATAATCTGTTAAATTAAGCAATTACTTTTTCTACAAATTATCTGTGAGCGAAAGTTATTTCAAAGTAAGTTCTATAAAAATCAGAAATATTTAAATCAAAACGGTAATAATAAATATTTGTAACATATGTTTTGAATAAAATATAAAGAACTCAGTTAATTTTGAAAATAATATTTAATATTACTATAAAAATACTTATTTAATTTCATTAAAAATGTTGTTTCTGATAAAAAATATTCTTTGAACGGAATATTATAGTTTATTCAAAACCACAAAAATTATAGCTTCATATATGTGAAAAAATTTATTTTACAGTGACAAAACATTTATTTTACAGTCTTCGGGTGCAACAATAAAATTTTAAATTTTATCTTGAATCATCTTCAGTATTCTTAATAAAAATATAGATCATATTTTATACAAATTCTCTAATAATAATGTATTCTTTATATTTAAATTTGTAAAATTTTTACTTAATTATCTCTGAAAAATTTGAATATTTTCATATATTATATGATAAAAACGATGTTTCTTGTTTTAAAGTATATATATTTACTTTGTTTATAGGAGAAAAAAATAACTTTGTATAATATTGCTCGATGATATCAAGACTTTATTTATATCATTTCGAATCAGATAACAAAAAGTAACAATTTATCAAATTGCCTTCATTATTTTAAAGTGAATTTATCAATCAAGCTAAACATAAGTAGTAAGAAACTTCTTTTGAAGTAACTTTTAATTTAGAAATTGATGTAAGAAAATAATTGCTTCCTATGTAATAAATAATGATATTTTCCCCATTGCCTTTTATACTAAATATTAGAAAACAGATTTTCCTAAATTTTATTATTCAACAAGCATTATTTAGTTAAACTAGTTAAGAAAACTATACAAAAAAGAACTTTTTATTTTAATAAAGTGTGCTTTATTTTCTTAAAATTAGGAAAACAAATCTAATTTAATGTATAAACTGCCATAATTTTCTTTTTTGTACTTAATAATAAAAAATTTAGATTGTTCTGAAAGAATCTTAATTATTTTACTAAAACTGCTTCGATTTTATCAATTGAAGGCACCATTTTCAGAAAGAAAATTACCTTTTCTTAATTTTATTCAAGAAAAAATTAATCTGGATGATGTAAGCATTCCATATATTGATTACTCTTTTATGTTTATTATTCCATGTAAAACAATAATTATTTTAGTTCTCAGTAATTTTTAATAACATTTAATATATATAGATTGGTAAATGAATTTATATTATCATTATCAAACTAATAAAAAATATTTGGACATTTGCACCGAATAGTAGACATTAAAATGTAGGCAATACATTTTATCAATTTTAACGTATCTGTTATCAATGACAAACTATTGCACTTTATTAAATTGAAATAATTTAGTTATTTATTAGGTTGGTGCGTATGAAATGTCGGATTCTTAAGTGATTGTATAAAACTGCATATCTTTCTTCAAAAGCTGTTTATTCAATCAAAGTATGCTCCATTCGCTTCAATACACTTCTCCCAACGAGATTTTAAAGCGTAGATGCCTGTCTTAAAAAAATTTTGGTCTTTAGAATTAATAAACTCTGATATCGAGTTTTTTAGACTGTCTTCATTTTCATAGTGTTTGCCCCTTAAAAACCGCTCTAAATGCTTGAAAAAATGAAAATCGGTCGGCGAGAGATCTGGTGAATAGGGTGGATGCTGCAATGATGAGCATACGTTTAACCGATCCAGCTTATTTCGCTCTGTCAGTGCGTGCGGTACCCACTTGTCCATCTTCTTAACCTTGCCAATCTCAGAAAGGTGTCTCAATATCGTTGTATGGTCAACTTTCATCCTGATAGCAAGTTCCCTCGTGGATACGGCTGGATCCGCTTCCACTAGAGCCTTCAGGTCATCATTCTTCACAGACGTTTTGGGTCTTCCGCGCGGCTCATTTTGCAGTGAAAAATCGCCAGTCCGAAAATTTTCGAACCAACGCTGCACTTTCCGATCGTTAACCGTATTCTCCCCAAACGCTTGGTTTATGTTGCGTGCAGCTTTTGAAGCACTATTACCAAGTTTGTACTCATATAAGAAAATGACGCGGCAGAATTCATATCGGCAATAAACTCAAAAGAAATAAAAAAGGGAAGACCTTCGAGAAAACCTATTTTGCTGAAATGAGTCTCTGGCAATGGACAATACGAGTATGAATGAGGTTATGCCAAATACAAAAGTATAACGAAAACAGGGAGGAAAACGTCCGCATGGAAAGAGAATCCGACATTTCATACGCACCAACCTAATACTTTCAGCAAAAAAAAGCTTCATTTGCAAAAAAAAAAAAAAAAAAAAAAAAAGCATTTAAATAGTAATTACTTTTGATATCAATGTTTTTTTTTATTTTACTGAAAACTTATTCTTTTTTCTAGAACGCTTTCACTAAAACAACAAAAATTATAATTCATCACCTTCAAGGCATCACAAGGAAAAAATATTACTCTAGCATTTTTGTATACTAGTAAAAGTTAAATAATTAATTTCATTTAAATATTATTGACGAAAAAACTTATAAAAATCCCTTACTTTCATTCTTCGTATCACTATGAAATGTTAATATTCTAATGAAAACTAAAAAATGGAATAATCTCACTCAAAAACATAAATGAAAGACTAGTATATTCATGAAAATTAATTGATTAATCTCATTTAAGACATCACCAATAAAAGAAAAGAAAACTAATAAAATTAATTAATTTTATTCAGCGGAATGAGAATGAAGAATAGTGTTGGGAACTAAATATACCTTTCTTTAGTTAAAATCTGTAAAAAAAATTTTGCAAATATAGTAAACCACCGCTGTATTTTAGCAGATAAACGTTTTGCTATAATATTTTTAAGCACATAAAACAAAGCTATTAATATTCTTAATTGATATTCAATATGTTAATAAATAAATTACTATCTATTATCCTTTAATATATTATCGAAAAGTATACGTTTTCAAAGTATTTTACATGTCAAAATAAATACCTCTAATTTTAATTTAAATTACGTAAGCAGTCATTCATTGTATATAATAAATCGAAACTTAGACATTTTTCTGCAATCTTTCAATATCAGTTCCTATTCTTTATTTATCTAGGACAGTAGTTATTCTCTTATTGAGCAGGAAAAATTATTCACTAACATGGTGTCGGCTTTTATCAAGTACACCATCAATTTGCCAAAAAAGCATTTTACCCGCAAAGATTGGAAATGTTTGCCGGAGTAAATAACAGTGAAAGTAAGAGGAGAGAGTCTTAAATTCCGGTCACCTTTTACTCGTTTATTGCCCCCTTATGCCCTCATGGGATCTACAGGCTGAAAAATAAGTGGCTTTTTCTAGATTAAATAGCAGATCGACACACACACTCTCTTTCCTAAAACAGGAAAGGCCAGAAAAATGTGTTACGAGCCTCCAGCTCGTTACGGAGAAGATGGCAAGAAGAAACTTCTAGAATACGAATTAAAGCGAAAATATTCTTTCCCACATTCTCTACCATTATTTACATTAAACATTGGGTACGTTTGGAATAAATATTGTTTGAATATTGAACGTTAAATATTATTAAACATTCTAGTATTTAATATTCTCTTCTAAGACGAGAGATTCAATGAATTGTATTCTCCTACTTTCTTAATATAAATTTAAGGAACATTTTTAAAACCTAATTTAATTTGTAATAAAATAGTGTGAAAAAAATCTTCAATAACTATATTATTCCGCTGAATTGCGTGTATTAAGTTGTGAATATGTTATGGAATGGTGAAGCTTTGTTGATACACAAATGAATAAAATAAATAATTTATTGGAAGGGAACATGCTCTATAATTATTTTGTTAATAAATATTTCATTTAACTATGGACATGCCACTGTGTCATAAATAATCACATGTACAATCTCGAAGCAAGAATATTTCAAATACTTAAATGTTTCGTTTAACTATGGGCATGTCATAGTGTCATAAATAATCACATGTACAATCTCGAAGCAAGAATATTTCAAATACTTTAATGTTTCGTTTAACTATGGACATGTCATAGTGTCATAAATAATCACATGTACAATCTCGAAGCAAGAATATTTCAAATACTTAAATGTTTCGTTTAACTATGGACATGTCATAGTGTCATAAATAATCACATGTACAATCTTGAAGCAAGAATATTTCAAATAGTTAATCATTACTAATATCAAATTAATAACTGTGAATTTGAAATGACTTTAAAGTCATTGTTGTTGTTGTTGTTACTAATGACACTTGGACAAGCATAGGTCGCTATGCCGTGGATGTCGGAATTTAAGTCAATTGGGAGCGTCTTTCATTTTTAATCAGAGCACCATGGAGGTGAAAGTACGACTTTGCTCTACACACATGACACAGGCTCCCGTTTATAGGGTAGGCAACCATTCACACCTCATTCATACAAGGAAAGGACAAAGATAGGATAGATAGAGAGAAAAGTACATCCATGCCCAAACCGGGATTCGAACCCAGTGATCCTACTCGAAAATTGAACCCACTCGAAAATTCCTATCCGCAGTCAGGCACGCTGACCACTAGACAAGTTGGGCGGCCTTTAAAGTCGTATTCCAATATTCAAAAACTGACTGTTTTTCGTACCGCCAAACAAAACGATAATTGTACAGACCTTTTACAGGAGTTTTGGAAATAGAATAAAAAAACATTTGAGTAAAGTTCGGTCAGTTTTATTGTTATAAGTTGGACAAAATTTAAAAATATATAAATTTTTGAGACCCGATATAAATTTTTTAAACTTTTATTATTTAATTGCTTAAAAATGAAAATTTGCTTGTCAAATTGAAATTATAGCTGTCGAGAGATGAAGAACTAGATGACATCGCTGATACGAAAGTTCTTTGTGAAACTTTAAGCAATAAGTCCTTAATTGCTCATATAATTCCATCTGGAGATTTTATTCTTCTGTTTAGTTTTGTCCGTATTTTGTTTAGGTCGTGTGAAACAGGTGTAGAAATACAACATATTGTATTTCCCTTACATATGTTATTTTCCAATGAATCTCTGATATAAGAGATATCCATTGAAATTCAAAAAGTGTTTCAACCATACTTATTTCTTATTTTGAACTTTTCTTGCATCAGTATTTTCAAGATAAATTTACTCAACTGTTAAAATTATTTTTATCGAAATGTACAAATATTTAAAATTTCTTATTGAAACTTTTTTCGCTATAAACTAAAAGGGCAGTTTTATTTTGAAACATAATTTTAATGTGAAGAAATACATGCTATGTTAGAAGATTAATTTGTTTCTTTCTAACTTACATTAATATTGTATATAAATATATTATTTTTTATAAATGTAAATAATACATTTTTCTAAATATACTAAAATATAAATAACACATAAGTTTATTCTTATGTTGGATAAATATGTATTTTTAATGTTTTAATTTAAAATATTTTTCTAAAGTCTGCTGTTTCCATTGTAGTATTCCATGACTTACTAAAATTAATTTTTTTTTAAGTATTTTATCCAAAATAATAAAATTTATCATTGGATGCGATAAATTTGACAGAAAAATTTACTGATTTGAAAATATAAAAAGAAATTATTTTTGTATAATGGATTCAAATAATAAACTTCTTGCTGTTAATAAGAATTTTAAATTTTATTTTAATTCATATTGGAAAAATATCTAAAAAAATAAGCAATAATACCTAAAGATAGGTGAGAAAATGGAATATAATTGAGTTTAAAATATGATTTATACAAATAATTTAGAAATTATAGTTGTGTAATGACACGTAATTGTGAATATATAAAATTATATCCACAATTACGTGTAATTTTATAATTAGAAAGAGATTCCGAAAAGTAAACCAAATAATTCAAAGTAAATTAAAAATAAACAAACAATTTGAAAAGAAAATTTATACATACATACATATATATATATATATATATATATATATATATATATATATATATATATATATATATATATATATATATATATATATATATATATATACATATATATATATATATATATATATATATATATATATATATATATATATATATATATATATATATATATATATATATATATATATGTATATATATATATGTATATATATATATATATATATATATATATATATATATATATATATATATATATATATATATATATATATATATATATATATATATATATATATATATATATATAAAATAAATAAAATATAGAAATGACAATTTATATGAAAAAATAATATATAAAATATAGTTATACACAGAAAGTTGTTTCATCTTAATTATTTGCTCAAATTATTTATATCTAAGGTAATAGAAGAAGAATTAGTGTCATTTGTAAGACTGTGAATTATTCTAATTTTTTAACATCTTATTTGTGATGATATTATTTTTCTTTGTATATTAAACATTTCACTGTTTCAGTTAGAAATTATTTTTATTCACTGGATATTATAAATACTAACGGCAAATGCTCTTGAAGCAGTTAGAAAAATACTCGTTATCATGAAATAAACAGCAATCCCACTTTTACACTTTTTGATTTCCTTCAGTAGCTTTCATAATAACAAATATTGATTTATCAAAGTCCATAAGAATGATGCAATTAATGTCTGCGTTACTATTCCTCTATTCCCAGAAATTCAGTTACAGATTACTTTATGTCAGCAAATATGATTTTCGCCATGCTTTGTTTTGGAAAAGTGAGACGGAAACTTTTGAAAAGCTGAAACTTTTCACATTGCAACAAAACAATAACGAATCGTTATCGCGTCTTCAATGATGCCTTCGATGTTCAACGCTTCCATAGACGGCATCTAGACAAACGTTTTCATTCCACATATACACAATCATAATAGTTATATCACAGAAATGTAATGGAAATATTTCTATCAGGTGACGCATCTGTATTGTTAAGTAAATCTATGTGTTATAGTTTTGAATGAGAGCAGAGTGTGAATATAACAAAACATGTCGACTTAAATCTTATTATTACTTAAATAATAATAATAGTTCCTATTTAAAGGTTAAATGTTGTGTACACTATTTATTGGTAGAGAAATTTCTGAAAATACACTTCATTTTACTTGACATCTCACTGAATATAAATAAATACCAACAATAATTTCTAAACTTGCCTGACTTGTGTAGCTGGTGTTTATTTAAAGATTATCTGAAGTGAGATAAGACATAATTCAAAAAGTAAAATTTATAGTAAATACTTGATAAATAAAAATACTTTATTATTAATAAGCACATAATGTAATATAATTTTATCTTGATTTAACACGCCATGAAATATTACAACAATTTCATAACAAAAAAGAAGAGAAATAAGATAACAGAAAAACGCAGGTTTTATCTTTTGGAGAATTCATTTTGAAACACATGGCAATTACAATATATCTATATAATAAGTTCTATACTCTGGCATTTTTAAATAATAAACAGTAAATTTCTCTATTTTTCTTGCATTTGAGAGGAAAAAAATTAAAGTATATATATGTTGTTTTTATATGCAAAACTTATCGATATTAAATAAGAATGGTGAATGGGAATTTTCAAAGAGATTTAAGGAATTTTTAAACTAATTTTTATATCTAGGAACCACAATTCCCCTGCCATTATAGAGAAATAGAACTTTACCTGATAATAAATTTAAATTGTATATTTACAGACAGATATTCTTAAAGCTAGGGTAACAAGAAAAAAAAAGTAGCCAACATTTAAAAAATACAGCCTTATATATACAAACACAGCTACTTTACAGATTTTAATAAGTTCAAATGAAACATTTTATGTTAAGGCTAATTCACCCTTGTCAAGAGAAGATTATGTTCTTTGGAGTGGGAAGTCCCAAGTTGAATCCCAAGTTGCTGATGAATAACAGGAAATAGTAATGTATTTTCATTCTTTATGCATATTTGTTGAACTGAGTGTTATGTTTTTTTTTAATCTTCTACTTTGGGATTTAAAAATACGATCAATGAATAATAAAATCTTCTAAGAATAATAAAACTCTGACGGCATTTAAATCTTGTACAACAGCATTTGACTGTAAGATAATTATCAATGTAGTCAAACAACTTGAGCAAGATTCATCAATGTTCAGAGTTAAGATTAAATTTATCAGTGTAGAAGACACCAAATAAGACCTACTTTTGAAGAATGAAAGATATTATTTATTTATTTATTATTACTTTTTTGCTTGCCACTTTTCTTAAAGGGTGTTAGGATACCTTCAGGGTTTCTTTCCTTTTCACAACTTGCCTATCTGCCCATAAATATTTCCTTTGGACCTCACTTCGCAAAATATATTATAATCACTGTACAGCAGCTTCAAATGTTAAGCTATCATCTTTCAATATTAAACTATTTTATATAAGAATCGTCATAAATCTGAGTTTTTTAATTATACATTTAATTCTTAATGAATTTTATTTATACATTCAATGAAGGAAAACTTATTTGTAGTAATATTATATATATTCATATAATTTTTTTTTTACATTTTCTTAAAAATTATTCACTGTAAATTTTTATAGTACTCACTATTTATTAATGCGTAGCTTTTTTAATTAATCTGTTAGTACATGATGAAATTAATTGAAAAAGGTAACAAAATAAATATATTTTTACAGTCAAAAAAAAAAAGAGTTTTAGTGTACTGATTTAAACTGACTACAAAACCTTTTTTGAAGTTTACAAATTGCGTTGTGCTTAAATCACAGTTAAAATATTAGAAAGAAATTATCCATTTTTAAATCGAAGATATAAACCGGGTGATTTGTTTGAATACAGTGAATTTTTCAAGGAAATGTAAATATCGAATAAAATTAGAATATAGTGATTTCTAGAAAACATTAAGAGAACATCACCATAGATGAAATTACTTTAGGTAGTTTGTTCCAGCATAACAAGGAAAAACAATTTAAAAATTTCAAAATAATGATTAATTCTTAACATATATTATTTACTTAAGTCACTGAGATTTAATTCTAATATAATTATCTTTCTTACTTTGATAGTAAAATTTTAAAATAAATGAACCCCTATTTAAAACAATTGCTTATAATCACTTGATTATTTAAATTCCTTTTTCATACTTTAACGGAAAAAATATTTAAGAAGTTAAATTGTTTATGAAAAGAATTTGCTTTATGAACAAACAAAAATATTTGACATCTCTTTTGTTTTTCTGAGGATCACGCACTATAAGACATTGAAAATTCAATCTTGGAATAATTTTCGTAAAACGATTCACATTAGAAGACGTTGTTTCCATTGGTAATAAGTCGAAAGATACGTATGCAGAAAACACATCCACTAGAAAACATCTCTTATTGTTCCTTAGTACCTGGTATCAAACGTGAGACTTCCATTTCATAGAGTAAGATTCTTATACTAATACAATCTCAAATGAAAAAAAACTGAAATTATGAAATGATACTTTTAAATTGATATTTTACTTGTAGTTTTATAATCTTTCACTTTAAATTATTCAGGTATTAATCTTACCTTGTTTCTGATCTGAATCAATACAAAACATAAAAATAAATTATTTAAAAATTTAAATTTTGAAAATATATTCCATCATTTTACTGAGCAATTCGCATTGCCTAGCGGAGCCGCAGCGGTTAGGGCATTGGCCCCCTGTCCAAAGGAGCGGTCTTCGATTCCCAATGCCACCAAAGACCCACTGAGTACATGCGATATACCTGCCCGTTGCCTGTGGAATCGAGTCCTGTGGTTGATCGTTGAGCAGTTACCATGGGTGTAATGGTCTGGAGAAAATTTCCTCACCCTTCATATCAATGTCAATATTTAGGGAGTGAATCTTGTAGTGTTGTTGCTTATGACACTTGGACAAGCCAAGCTCGCTATGCCGTTGGCTATGCGAATTTAAGTCAATAGAGAAATTCTTTCGTTTTGGATCAGAGCACCACGAAGGTGAAAGAAAGACTTTGCTCTTTTTAAGGTGCCTCGTCATTTTGAACCACGGTCAGGTGACGAGGACACACCTGAGCTGGCACCCTCCTCTCCACATCCACGCCACACCAGCGGAAGGACTTTGGACGTCACAGATGAACGTGGACACGTCCCCAACCCACGGACTTCCAGCAACCCAGTGAAGGAGAGTACACCGTGGTCACCCTCCCAACCACTGCCCGCGGCAAATGATGCTTCACTTTGCTGAGCTTACGGGAAGCGACGTGAAGCCTCTGAGCCACTGGAGCTCGAGTCCTGTGGTGGTGCCATCTATCAGAGGAGTTCAGAGAAAAGTCTCACTTTCAACTTCTTGGTGCTCTGGTTAAACGAAAGACGCACATTACTAATTTAAGTTTCATAGCCGATGGATATCGAGCTTGGCTTGTCCAAGTGTCAT
Organism: Latrodectus hesperus; assembly: GCA_037975125.1. Classification (NCBI taxonomy): domain Eukaryota; kingdom Metazoa; phylum Arthropoda; class Arachnida; order Araneae; family Theridiidae; genus Latrodectus; species Latrodectus hesperus. The sequence continues at coordinate 113,621,092 of CM075851.1, forward strand.
AATTAACAACCACGTTTTCTAGAAAAAAGAGCATATGCAGAAAAGTAGCATTTTTATGTTTTTTTAAAAGTCATTTAGACATTATTTTATGACACCTAAAACGATGTGGAAATATACATATGTTTATATCGACACATTTTATCATGTACGCTTATTTCAAGAGGATAAATTTTATTTGAAAGATTTATGCATTCTTCTTTATTTAGAATATTTTTGAATGAACTTTGTTTTTTGATTTATTAGGACGCAATTATGTTGTTGTTGCTTATCATCCATATCTGGCGGAGTCAGACTAGATCCACGAGTTCGTTGACTGTAAGGAAGTCGAAGACTAAAAGAGGATTGCTAAAGAGATCCTCCCTAGAGAGACCCATGTAATCCAAAAGATGCTCAGGAGAAGCTTGATGATTTTGGCACTTGGTGCAGGTGACGAAAGTTTTCCTGCCCTCGTTGAAAGTGAGGCACTTAATATGACCGCTAGCAAGTCTTGAGAGAACAGTCCGGGTACGTCTGTCACACGGGAGGTCAAGGGACAAACCCGGTTTTGATCCCTTGTACCAATTATGGGTGGGGGTGTTTTCCACTCCTCCGAGATTTTTGATTTTTCCCGGGAGTATAACTCCTGAAAACTAAGTGTGGTAGAGGGAGTATTTGAAATCCTGCAACCCTCCTTAGCAAGATTATCGGCCATTTCATTCCCGTGGAGATTCACATGTGAAGGTATCCATTGCAAGTGAACATCATGATTAAGTGAAATGAGCTTTAATTTAAGCAGGATAGAGTTGCTGATCTTGTCGCCTACAAGAAGCCAATTACTAAGATGGTGGAGAGAACTACGGCTGTCAGACAAGATCCATAGGTCACCATAATCCTCTTCAGAAAGAATAGCTTCTAGTCCCAGGTCTATTGCAATCAATTCACTTCTGAAGACAGAGCAGATGACGCAAATATAATTTCCTTAATTATTTTAGTCAATATTTTTCATTTATTTTGCCATTTTACATTACATTTTTTTGCCATTACATTTTAAACAGTGAAGGTTGTCTGAATCAAAAAAAAAATATCTATTGCAAAAAGAAGTATACATAGATATTTGTTGATCGACAAATATTATTCGCAAAGTAATTTCAATATTAAAATTAATAAACACTTTGAAATGGTTGATTACAACTTCATTTCTAATGAATAATTCATCTTCAATGTAGAATAGGAAATAAGATGGATAATTCTGATGTGACGAGAAGGAAATATTTCAAATTACACAAAATTTTGAAATAAAATCCATTTAGAGAATACGTCAATGTTTCATTCTCAAATTTCATTTCACTAACAATTTTCGAAATTAATTATTCTCGATTTTGGTTACATGCTTATCTTTCAAAAAAATTTATTAATTCTCATTAATATTATTTTTGTTGAAAAGTCTTATATACTAAAAATTATGGTAATTTTTGCAAAAGTTAATTGCTTACCATTAAAAATTAAAATGAGATATCTAATTACACGGCTGTAAGCTAATTTCTATAAGATAATACGGCTTATTAACATATAAATGTTTTTTTTTTTACAGATTTTGAAATTAAGAGTAAAAAAAATTATCTGATATGTTCTCATAAAAAGTTTAATGAATAAAAAATTTTGCTTTTGTAAAAAACTTTTATTTTTGAATATTTAACGTCATCAAAACCCGAGGGCAGGTTTAGGAGTTGCTTGAAAAGAAAATTTATATTCATCTTACAGGATAATATCACACATCTAAAGCATTTCTTTATTTTTAGCTTCAGATAGGTTAAGAAGCTCTAATTTAGAAGAATTAGTTAATGGAATTCTTAGATTATGAGAGAGATGTTATAGAATATTTTTTTAACTTTCCTTATCACGCAATTTCTTAAAAAGTTAATTTAAGAAAATTAATTTTGACTGAAGTCAAACTGCTGAAGCATATGACAGAAATTCTGGAAATGTTTTGCTTTTTAGAACTCATTCCCATTTTTAAAAAGTAACCAATTAATATGCTATACTTCAAAAATCCTTTCAGTTTAAAAATTTAAAGTATATAATATAAATTTTCGATCCAATTTCAATATCTATTCAATTTATCTCTCTCTTTCTCTCTGTATATATATATATATATATATATATATATATATATATATATATATATATATATATATATATATATATATATATATATATATATATATATATAAAAGTTAAGATACGATATGATTTTATGTCTAATTTTATACTCAAAATATTGGAACGAAGTGTGTAATAAGCAGTTCTTTATTGAAAGGAATATAAAAAATCTTGATAAATTCAAATAATAATCTCTTTTTAGTATGTGGAAAAAAAAGCATTTTGTTGTAAATTATCGCATTTTATATATAACATTGTCATGGAAACATTGCGAAAACGCGCGGGTTCAATCAAGGGATGTTTCTACCTCTTTCTTCATTAGGTAAGTGATATCAATTTTTTGTGCTCCTAAATTAAACTATCGCACAATGAAAGGAAAAGCGCAAATCAACCATGGGATAACTCTAATTTCAGGTCATATAAAAATACTGGAATTTAAAGCTCTAACTAGTTGTTCAAGTCTCACAAACATAGACTTTCAAGCACTGTTTGACGCATAATTATCTATTTGTATGGAGTTATTACTAAGTGCAGTTTATGAGTGGATGAATCACCTTGTCTCCATATTCCACATTCCATTTTCGTATACGGGTAACAAACCAAATAGCCTACTCCAAAAGAGTATTTGATGTACTTTAACGGATTTAAAGTTCAAGCTGGTTGTTCAAGTCCCTCAAACAAATATACTTAAGCATTTCCGAATGAAAACTCGCTTAATAATCATCTATCAGAGGAGGGATATTACTAAAAGAAGTAGTATATGAGAGAATCAACCACTTCGTTCTTATATCTCGCATTCAACTTTCATATTGATGTAAATTTTATTAAAATGTGCTGGTGACTTACGTTTTTGGGTAGTTTTTATTTAAATAGTACTTTTATCATGAAAGTGCATACAAACCATTACTTTTACTTCCATTTCTCTATGATGAGTTTCTTAAAATATGCTGTATATTAACATTTGCAGAAACAAAATAAAACTGATTTTGTGGTAATAAAAAAACTGTTTTCAAAAAATTGATATTCTTGTTATATATTTGAGAGAAAAACAAATTAATATTTAAAATAATGTGCACTCATAATTTGTTTCTATGAACTGCTCTATAATTTTCCATAATTATTGAGTTTCTAATTGCAGGTTTAACGATATGTGTATCGTTTTCATTATTCATAAAAACATTTATTTGGAGCGCATTTTCATTTTTTTACATTTTGCATTATTCCCTGTATAGAACATACAGCTCTATATATGGAATTAAATATATAGATATACATATATATATATATATATATATGTATATAAATGATATACAGGGTGATCTTTTTTAAAGTGACAGTGTTTGGAGAGCCCTGTAGCATGATCTATTAGCCGAAATGACACCAAACTTGGTATTTAGACTAATTAAAACATGGGGGAAAGGATTCCGTGAAAAAAATTTTAGTTCCAAAAATCACCGCTTGGGCATTTTGTGGCCCTTTACAATGTATAAAATGTGAGAAAAGAAAAATACTAACACATACAACCGTACAGTTAAATTAAATTAGGCATAATTAATAATAAGTTTCGATTAAGTACATGTCATTCCAAAAGAAGTACATGGCTGAGCAGGCTACATACCTCAAATCAAAACTAGACCGAAAAAAAATATAATAAATTTGACCACATCCAATGTGAGTACCGTTCTCAGAAATAACACCGTGCATTTTGTGCACAACATTCTCCACAACCGTACGTAACATATCACGAGGAATACAACTTCACTGATCATAAAGTCGCAATTTTTCAGTTGCATGGCCGCCTCGTTCCTCTGACTTCACACCATGCGATTTTTGGCTCTGGGGTTATTTGAAATCGCAAGTTTATGTTGGAGAAGTATCAAATTTGTTTATTCTAAAGGACAACATAGCAGAGACAGTACGGAATAGTCTTCGTGATATGTTACGTACGGCTGTGGAGAACGTTGTGCACAGAATGCTCAATGTTATTTCTGATAACGATGATCACATTGAATGTGGTCTAATTCTCACCGGGGAAGTTAATGTAGTAAATAAACATTAATAATTTAACTGTACGATTGTATGTGTTAGTATTTTTCTTTTCTCGCATTTTATACATTGTAAAGCGCCACAAAATGCCCAAACGGCGATTTTTGGAACTAAAAATTTTTTTTCCGGAATCCTTTCCCTTATGTTTTAATTAGTATAAATACCAAGTTTGGTGTCATTTCGGCTATATTAGATCACGCTACAGGACGCTCCAAACACTGTCACTTTGAAAAAGATCACCCTGTATCTATCTATCTATCTATCTATCTATCTATCTATCTATCTATCTCTCTCTCTCTCTCTCTCTCTCTCTCTATATATATATATATATATATATATATATATATATATATATATATATATATATATATATATATATATATATATATATATATATACACAAGTAACCCTCCTATAACACGGTAGTTAGGTTCCTAGAGAATGCCGTGTTGTGTGAAATCGTGTTGTATGAGACCCAGAACTAGTGCAAAAAGGGGGTTAAATGTATATCCAACACAAAGCAAGAAAAAAAATATTTTAATCTAACGCAACCCTAATTTAATGAATTTATTCGTCGTCACTGCTCAGTACAATCAACCAAGAACGTTTTTTGGGTGGAACGATATCGCCTTCACTTTCAGAACTTTTTTCTCTATTTAAAGTTTTCGTATGTTTTCCCCTCTTAAAAAAATCTGTAATCGAACTTTGCTGACTAGTTCTCACTAGGTCATTGTAAATTTCGCGGTATGAAGTTAAACAGTTTTGCAGTTCCCTTTTAAATTTTTGACTTCTTTCCGTGTAAGGGTCTGTTTTCAAGAAAAATGACTCGAGATTTTCCGCTAAGCATAGGCCTTCTTGTAATTCTTTTAATGTTAAATTCTTAACTGCACAATCTTCATCAGTGCTAAAATCTATGCTACAAAATCTAGCGTCCTCAAAATCTATTTGATTTGCATCCAGGGATGCCATTTCCATCAAATCCGCTTCGTCAACTTCTTCTTGCACTAATAATTCTTGAATGTCTTCAGTAGCCATATCCACAAAACCTTTGCCTCCGATTGATTTAGCGACTTTTAATATGGCACCAATTTCGTTTTCTGATGTTTCACGCAGTAAGGAGTGAACATGTTTCCGCCTACCGATAACAATCTCTAACATTGGAACAAAACCGTGTTATAGGAGGGTTACCTGTATATATATATATATATATATATATATATATATATATATATATATATATATATATATATATATATATATATATATATATATATAATGAAAACAAATGATAAGTATGGCATGCTGTAATCATACTGCTCTAAAAAGTTTTCAATACGTCGATGATAATATGCACTCAAAATGTTTTTACCCAGATGTTTACCAGAAATTAAAAAACACGTAGACATGCACTGTCCTCAAGACATATGCCTTTTATGAAGGTTAAAAAATAAGATTCGTAAAGTCTAAGTAATTTAAAATTAATCTAAAAAGATTACCTCAGACACTATATTAAAAATAACTTCTTTTTTAATTATATAAAAGCCTATCTCAAATTCCTTTGATAAGAAATAATTCTGAAGTATTACTCATCCAACATACACAACTCATTTTTACACAGTTTCCTGCGTTTGTCTTATGGCAAATGAACACTGTGATTTATTGCGGGAAATCTCTACATTAAATTGCTGTTTCAAGCTACTATTTCGCTTCTTTTATGTAATTTTGGCCCAATATATGTGCATATCACGTACTATAGCCATCATAATCCAATATAGGTATACCAACATGTGTATATAAATAAAGGTGGTTATTGAAATAATGTAAAAAACTGTGAATAAAATTAATATTTTTGAATATGCTTCTTTTTAAAATTCAATTCACTATACATTTCCTTTCTTTAAATGCTCGCAATTTTTATTCTTACGCTAATTAATCGCTAATAATCTTTAAATTAAAGTGGACCTGAGTTTAGTCGATTTGTTCAGATATACGAAATGATGTTCATAATCGTACTGTCATGTTTCACTAAATGTTTGTTTCATTGTAGGAAAATATTCATAATAAAAATTATTCCTGGTTTTACTAACGATTAATTCAGATGGATAGTCGACATTTCTTGATCCCTTGTTTCTTCCATCATCGATATTCCTAGAATATTCACGATCATCTCCCTTTTCTCTATATTACGCTATATTTAAGAAACACGAAATAATTGTCTTCTAAATTAAGATCAGCACCAAATCTGTCTTCGACTTAAACTAGAAAATCTTTCTTCTTCGTGCTCTACAGATCGTTACAGAAAAGTCGTTAAGAAATCAGCTCTGGAACGAGAGTTAAGGGCAAAATTCCTGCCTTTCTGTGCACCCTGTATTTATTAAGTTTTGTTGAAAATACTCTGATGTGCTTTAGTGTTGACATTTTTAGTTCTTCCCACTTTGTTCAGGGGGATGAATATTGAATCGCTGCAACGTTCCCTTCCACGTTTAGTTGGAATCTCCATCGAATTATTACCAGCCAAGTTGCTCGATGTGTGAAGAAATGAATGTCAGCATGAATTTTCGATATAATGATCGATGATTCCTTTGCATATTCTTTGATAAAGAGCTTTACAGGAATATCCGAGTTTTGTTTTGCTTTCATGACTTGCGATTACCATTTTGGATTCATAAATCATTCACCGAGTCTCGGTCCTTTCACACCAATAATTTCTCTCTTTCTATTTATTTACATATTCGCTGTGGATCATATGGCTTTTAACATAGATTGATGGTACGATTTTGAATTTTCAGACTATGCCTGCTAAGGAAATAGAATTCCCGATTTTTTTAAAATTTTATTCTGTTTGATATTTTATATTTTTTGTGACAATTTTCTTCCTATAGTAGAAATTCTTTGCGTTTTAATATATAGCAAAATATTTAGGATTTTCTTCGAATCAGCTTCGTGATTCATTTTAAAACATAAATTTCATTAATAGAACTTTACTTTGGAAGTTCGATTTAATTTCGATTTTTCATTAAATTACATTGCTTTTTTGATACGGAATTTTATCACCAGGAATTTATTTATAAAGTATCATTTAATAATTTTTCCTTAAAATGTAATTATTATTATTAAAATGTAATTATTATTATTAGAAATTTTAAGGAAAAATACTTAAAATGTATTTTTCCTTAAAATGTTAGCTTCTTTCATAAAATATCTTAATTTTTTCACTAGCATATAACATTTTCATTTGCATCTTCGTTGTTAATAAATCTTTTCTTGGAAATGTTTATAAAGTGAATGTTAGACTGATGTTCGAATACTTTCAATTTTTCGTATAACCCACCTTCAGATTATCTGGCGTATACACATCTAAGTACATTAAAAATACTATAAATACAAGTTGATGCGAAAAAATAGGCAAACAAATCATTCTATGTTACTTAAATAATTTTTAGTTTTCAAAAAAAAAAACAGAAAACTTATTGATATTAATATTAATTAATTCTAAGACACCATTGAAATTTTTTAATGAATTTTCTTAAAATTATGAAAGTTATCAGGGTGATAAATTAAAATAAAAAAATTGTGGATACACATTAATCTCCCTGTGTTTGAATCACGTATAGTTCTACTTCCTAATTTGTGTTGAAACCTAATTAGAACATCAGACATAGTTTTTCACCAATTAATATCTTCTATTTGTTCTTCCTGCCAGAGAATACAGTTAGAACGTATTGCAAGTTAATATGTGTGTGTGCAATTAATATGTGTAAGATAAAAAGTTCTTATATATATTCCATGAACTTTTTTTTTCTTTCTAAGATTGGGAAAGGACAACTGCCGGAAGCAATACAGTTCTTTCTATGAATTCCTTGGATAGAACAGTACTATAAAATTCCCTTTGACTATTAAAGATGGAAAAATATATCAACTGTAATATATATATATATGTATCATATATATATATATATATATATATATATATATATATATATATATATATATATATATATATATATATAATGCAAAGTTAGATATATAATTGAAAGCACAAGAATATAAACATTTAAGCTTAGCAAAACATTTAGCGCATAAGCAGCTAGAATAGTATTACTAAGATATCGTTAATAGTATATTTTATAAAATACAATTAAGCAAAATACAATGAAAAATGTCAAATGGAGAATAGTTCATTGACTAAAAACTAACTTAACTAAAAATTTATATAAAATAGTTCAGAGTTTTGTATATAAAATTTAAATTAATATCATATGATACTAACAGATAGAAATCAACAGCTACTTATTATAAAATGATTGCTTACAATTCTCAAGACATTCATTTAAATTTCCTATGCAAAACAGATCTGATAATACTTCGAAAAGTATGGTTTAACTTAACGTAAGTTAAATTTTATATAAGTTTGGACGAAAATCGAAATCAGTAACTTATGATTATGGATAATATTCGTGAAGGTGACCTATGTATTCATTCACAGATCCCTGAGGAATAGACGATCCAAAAAAATGATTAAGGTAAAACTGCTCTTATTTCAATTTCCTTAATGCAATTATAGCCACGAGGTTGCTAACAAATGCCTGAAAAATAATCAATATTTTTTTAACATTCTTGTTTCAAATTAGGAACTTAACATTGCAGAAAATATTGGTAGATTGCATATTATTTTAACATTCTTGACACTATCAAACTCAAAATTGCGAAAAGTGGTATGTATAAGAGTCGATGCTGCTTCAACTTCCTTGGCAAAATCAAAAACTCCGCTGGTGAGTGGATAATAAAGAAAGAGATGCACTTAACAACTGATCAGAAACATAAGGATTATTAGGTGTTATAAGAACCTCCTTCATCTTGTGAGAAGGTGCCTGACTGAATACTGTAAATTAATGTCTTGACCCCTGTCACATGTCTAATTTACGAAAAACGATTTTAAACAGCATAAGCCATTAATTATCTGATGTATTTTATGTTGTGAAAAGTAAGTATAATTTAGTGATTCTAAGGAAATTATTTATTCATTTAAATAGTTTTAACAAGTTTCCAATTTATTAAATAAGTAGTATTTTTTACATCATGCATTTTAATTAAATAAGAATATTTAAAAACTAAACTCCATGGCACGACAGCCCATGTGAGGCCAAGGCCTACAGTGCCCATAACTGTTTTCATGACCGAAAGGCCCTGGGGTGCGAAGCATATGTCCCAGTTAGGTGGTCAGTCTAACGTGAAACCTCCAGTGTTTAGATCCCAAGCATGCTTGGTACTCAGTTAATCGACCCACTGACGGGATGAAAGGCTGAGTCAACCTTGCCCAGCCCGAGGATCGAACCCCGGACCTGTGTCATGGGAGCGTGAAACTCTGCCACTAAGCCACCGGGCATCAAATAAGAATATTTAATTAAAGAAAATATATCTATACATAAACAATGATGAATTTGCTTTATTTCTCAATTTGGTTTCCAATTTTTGAATTAGAAGGTTATTCAATCAAGATATCTGTATTAAAGCCATTGCCAATTTAATGTAAAAATTCCTTTTAGATGTAAATATTAAATCCAAGAACTGTTGAAGGTAGGTACAAAGTGCTAACTAACTGGGAGTCAGATCAGCGGAAAGGAGTTAAATAATTTTAAAAAAAAGAAATTATAGTATAATATGTTACAATAAGAATTCTCATCCTTCATATCTTGAAATAATTAGTCTTAAGCACTTCATTTATATGATTGTCATTTATCTAAACGAATAATGTCTATTAAGGTCATTTATATGCACTTTTTACATTTTATTTAAATAAGTATGATTAATAATTAAGTTAATATTAATATACACACTCTTCTCTTTATATAAACATAGAAACTAGAAGAAACAAATTCTTATGAGCCTTCGTGACCTGAATCGATAATCATTATTCTCGTACAGATAAATATTGAATTCTTATATAATCTGCCAAGAAAACAATCGGGCGAAAACGGCTAAATTTTCGTATGATCCAGTATTCCCCACTGATGTCATATGATGTGTATAGAAGGACTCCTTCAGTGAGAATCTTGTCTCTGATTGTGATTAAAATGACAAGGTGATTACGTTGTCATGTGACAAGGTGATGTTTAGCAGCTTCAGTCGGCCTGAATAAACAGTGGAAAATGTATCACAATAATTTAAAAAGTATTTCTCCTATACCAAAGAATAAAATGCCGCCCAACTTGTCTTGTGGTCAGCGTGCATGACTGCCGATAAGGAGGTCCTGGGTTCGAATCCCGGTTCGGGCATGGATGTACTTTCTCTCTCCATCTATCCTGTCTTTGTCCTTTCCTTGTATGAATGAGGTGTGAATGGTTGCTACCCTATAAACGGGTACCTATGGCATGTGTGTAGGGCAAAGTCGTACTTTCACCTTCATGATGCTCTGATGAAAACGAAAGACACTCCCAATTGACTTAAATTCGCATAGCCAAAGCATAGCGAGCTTGGCTTGTCCAAGTGTCATTAGTAACAACAACAACAACAAAGAATAAAATGTAGCACTTTTTATGTGGTCATTTTAAGCAAAATCAAACAGAAACCATAATAACCATAATTTTATCTATTAACAGAAATAATTATAATATATATATATATATATATATATATATATATATATATATATATATATATATATATATATATATATATATATATATATATATCCGTATCAGTGTTTAAGTTGTTACATGTGAAAGGACCCGCTTTTGAGCGTGTGAAACTTTTATTTAATGAGTCAGTGTCAGTTCTTTTTATGGAGTTTCCACACAGTAATTATCTATACAACATTTACGATCACAATTACCTCTTGTTAAACAACCGTAAGTTGGCAAAGATTAAATACTTTACCTGTATTTTATGTCTGACTGATTAAAAGACTGAATAAATAACGCAGAGACAAGGTTAAATTTAATAGCCCAGAACCACAGCAAACGGAATCTAAGTCCGTTCTTAATCTTCATCATATTCTTTTTAAGTTTGTAAGCTGATACAAATCAAAAATTACCTCAAAATGGTTAAATTAAAATCGGTAATGTGTTTTAGCATAATAAAAACATCATAAGTGTTCTTTTAAATGAAGAATTTAAAAATTATTTTATATATGAGATAGACAGGATTCTTTGATGATTTTACACTAGAGATAAATTCAAATGGTAGCATTCTAAACTGCTTCACTTACAAGATTGTTATTTAGAATATAAAACTTTGCTCATTACAGTTTTTATTTGCAAAATATTTTTACTAAGGTTCTGTTATTTTTCATTCAATGTTGTATGTGATCTCTGTATATATTAATGAGATTTCTCTTGCTGATATATAAGTTTATATTTAAATCTGCTTAAATAATTAAATATACAAAGTAATAACGTTGCTATTTCAATGTATATATATGTTAAGACACCAAATGTATTTTTCTAACTAAAATGCTCCCAGCACATAATTTTAATCCCTATGGAATAGTACTAATGAAGAGGTAGTTTATTTATTGTTATTTACATATTTAATAATTTTTAAATTCAACAACAAAAGTCATTTATTATAAGAATTACAGAAATTCATATGCTATCAGTTATAAAAATTAACTTTACTTGATTGAAGCTAAAAATAAAAGAATATAAAAATCAACGTGCGTAATTTAGAATAGATAAATTTTAAACCAATCTTCTTCTCGAAGTAAGTATTGATAATGTATAGGTATATATATATATATATATACATGTATACATACATATATATATATATACATATACAGTATGTATATGACACTGCTTGATATTGAAATGCAATACTAGAAGGAGTTTCTGAAATTGATGAAGCTCGGCGTTATTGAGGAATATTCTTCAACGAACAATAAGTGATCAGTATTTCGATATGAGACGCATAGTACTTGAGCGAGAACAGTGTCGGGTCAGAATGTTGTATGACCACTGATAGATAGTGACACTCGATACAACATGTCTAGGTACCGCATCAATGAGAGTACGGATGATGTCCTGAGGAATAGCTCTCCATTCCCTACCAACCATTTGCCAAAATGCTTCTTCTAAAGGAGGTGGTGGCAGGGTCCACAAATGGCCTCTAATCATATTAAAAATGTGTTTGATTGGGGAGAGATCTGGAGATCATCGTGGCCAGGAAAGTAGCTGTATACCTTGCTAGGTATGTTGGCTGATGCAAACAATGTGTGATAGAGAGTTATATTGCGGTTAAAGGAACTAGAGGTGACTTGTAATCATACGCAGAGGGGCAACAAACCATAATGCCACGTTGTCGTGTTTGCAGAATTAGAGCTGTCTTCATGTCGACACCACATTCGTACGTGGTGACTATTACTGGAGAAACATAAGCGTGACTCTTCTGAGAAGATGATCCTGAACCACTCTGTCGTCCAAATCACTCTAATCCGGTACAATTCCAGATGTTGGCGTCTATGCTGTGGGGTCAATGGCAGTCTTCTTAACGGACACCATGAGCGCCGGCTACTAGCAACCAATCGACTGCGAATGGTTCTACTCGATATGGGAGCAGAAGGTTGTCTGACATATGGCTCAGAATTTCGGTACATGTGCTTTGTGTGTCCGCCAGCGCCTTCCGTTGACGGATCAAACCACGCGTGTTGACGTCACTATGGTTGCACATGCTGCCCATAAGCGTTCCACTTTCTTGTTCCAACCATCTTCACTACAGCCGGTTCGCTGTGGAGGTGTATATGTGTCTGTCAGCTGTGATTTGTCTTAAGGACCAACTTGCCATTTCTCTGTCCTATCACCATGCCCCTCGTAAACTCATTTGTCTGATGGAACTGATTCCAACGATGAGGGCATGGAATTCTCTGCAATTACAGGCTTCCTATCGACAAGAACAAAATTCCAACGATTATTTTCCAAGCAGCAATAACGGCGTGAATACTGCCCACTTTACCGATTCCTCACCGTGTATCTTATCCTACATGCTCTGGAGAATTGCACATTTCACATCAATCGCGTTACTCGGTAAGTTGCGTTTACCCTGAAATTTGAATAGTTTGTTGGCCTCTCCTTCTTGGTGTTTCATTTTCCATGTCGAGCACCCCGTATACATATACATACACATATATATATATATATATATATATATATATATATGATAGTATGTGTGTATGTATGTGATGAGTGTATATGCATGATATGATGTAGTATAGTTAATAGTATATTTTATATACAAGTAACCCTCCTATAACACGGTATCTTATAACACGGTTTCGCTATAACACGATTCGTAAATTGCGGGAAAATTCCTACAACACGTCATCCTATAACACGGTTTTGTTCCAATGTTAGAGCTTGTTATCGGTCGGCGGAAACATGTTCACTCCTTACTTTTTTTCTAGGTTTAAAACGTATTATATAAGAAGATCCTTACAGTGGATTTTAGACGCAACCGATTCGGAATCAACTAACGTAATGGGAACTTGGAAGAAATTTTCAATCAAGCACTGTATCGGAATCATATCTTTGTCGCTGAAAGAAATAAAATCATCAACCTTAAATGAGTGTTGGAAGAAGATATGGCCCTCTTCAGTTGAAACAGAAAACATGCGTGAAACATCAGAAAACGAAATTGGTGCCATATTAAAAGTCGCTAAATCAATCGGAGGCAAAAGTTTTGTGGATATGGCTACTGAAGACATTCAAGAATTATTACTGGAAGAAGAAGTTGACGAAGCGGATTTGATGGAAATGGCATCCCTGGATGCAAATCAAATACATTTTGAGGACGCTAACTCTGATGAAGATTGTGCAGTTAAGAATTTAACATTAAAAGAATTACAAGAAGGCCTATGCTTAGCGGAAAATCTCGAGTCATTTTTCTTGAAAACAGACCCTTCCACGGAAAGAAGTCGAAAATTCAAAAGGGAGCTGCAAAACTGTTTAACTCCATACCGCGAAATTTACAATGACCTAGTAAGAACTAGTCAGCAAAGTTCGATTACAGATTTTTTTAAGAGGGGAAAACATACAAAAACTTTAAATAGAGAAGAAAAGATCTGAAAGTGAAGGCGATATCGTTTCACCCAAAAAACGTTCTCGGTTGATTGTACTGAGCAGTGACGACGAATAAATTCATTAAATTAGGGTTACGTTAGATTAAAATATATTTTTCTTACTTTCTGTTGGATATACATTTATTATTTAATAAAAATTAAGTTGTTTATGTCGAATTAAAAAAATATTTGTTTTTAATAAGTTTTTGGAACGTAACCCCCTTTTTGTACTAGTTCTGGGTCTCATACAACACGATTTCACACAACACGGCATTTTCTAGGAACCTAACTACCGTGTTATAGGAGGGTTACCTGTATATATATATATATATATATATATATATATATATATATATATATATATATATATATATATATATATATATATATATATATATATATATAGTATATTTTATAAAATACAATGAAAAATGCCAAATGAAGAATAGTACATAGAAAAGAATTACATTGAAAATACTTGAAAGAAATTTCAAAGAAAATATCAAAGAAAGATAGATATAAATGGAATAAATTACCAATATGGCCAGCTTCGTCAGAGGGTGTTGACCACATTGGCACATTATGGCTTTTCTGCAATGGCCCAAGACACAGTCTTAAAGAAGTCAATACACCCCAAAGCCATACCAAAAATTCAAACCAAAGTATCAAACCAGAATAAAAGAAGTAGAATTTAATCTAAAATATATAAGTAGAATTTAATCGAATATATATAAGTCAAAATCCAATGTTGTCAAAATACATTTAATTTATAATAATCAAATTAAAACCATATCTAATTACAAATCCAAATATGCAAGAACCTCACCAAATACATAAATCAGTGACTAAGTGTAAACACTATCGGCATTTCAAGCTTCTTATAAGACCTTCAAGGCTTGGGTGACCCTTCTGTAGTATAAAACTACGCCTTACTTCACTCTTATAAGCAATGCTCTACTAGCCAAATAGTGTTTAATAAATTTAGTTGGAATGCCATTATGAGTTAAAATATTTTCTAGTCTATTTTTTTGTTTATTGATGTTATTTAAATTATTACATATATTGTATATTCTATTAAGTTGATTAAAAATAATATTTTTATAAATTTTAATTGAAATGTTTGAATTCCAGAAAATTAGTTTATTAACTTTGAAATTAAAATTATTAGTTTTATCATATATGTCAGTAAATGTGTGGTTTTCTTTTATCGTAATTGAAATATCTAGAAATTCAGTTTTTAAGTTATCAATATTAGTTTTAATTAATTTTAATTCCTTAGGATATATATTATTGTAAATTTTATCGAATTCAAGGCAATTAAAAATTATTAAATCGTCAATATATCTGTAAGCAAAAGGCATTTGTATAATAAATGATTTTTCATAGTAGTTTAAAAATAAATTTGCCAATATACTTGAAAATTTGAAACCCTGGGGAATGCCGTTAACTTGTAAATAAATATTTTCTCCATAAGAAATATAATTATTATAAATACAAAATAAACTTAGGTCTTTATATCGACATCCAATATTGAATTAAAATTATAAAAATAAAACATAATAATATCAAAAAGTTTTTCAAGTGGAATACTGGTGAATAAATATTTGAAATCATAAGTGGAAACATCATTAATTTTATTGGCGTTAGTTCTATATCTAATTTTGCATTTATATATATATATAGTGTGTGTGTGTGTGTGTGTGTGTGTGTGTGTGTGTGTGTGTGTGTGTGTGTGTGTGTGTGTGTATGTATGTATGTATACATTTATTTATTTATTTAATATTATTAATTTTGTTACTCAAGTTTCCTATTCAGTTTTCAAAAAATTTGATTTTTTATTACTATAAAATGATTAATCACACAAACTTCTCTGACAGTTAAGTATATTCATGCTTTAAAAGATTATTTTTAAAGTGTAAAGTTTCAATATAAGCATTTTTGAGTTGCGAGTACTGAAAAGCAAAAGTTTTGGCTTAAGATAATAGATTTTAATGAATGAATAATGTATTTTAATAAAATAAATTATTTTTTGAATAACACCAAACAATATGACAGCCTTTAAAATTTGATTGGCAATTAACATTGTGTTTATGAATATTATGTGTGTGAAAGTGCCTAGGGTCCTAACATTTTAAATGATAGTTTTGCACAGACTAAAATTCCCTCAAAACTAAAAACTGTTAATGATATACTTTCATTAAAACTATGTGTACCTTTTTCACAAATTCTTTAACGCGCATATTGCAGAAAAATTATTTTGCATTAATTAGAAAGTCATTAATATATAGCTCAAAAATTCCAGATTTTGATTTTTCGTATGTCATTATTTTGCGCACATTATTAACATATAAAGTAGTAGTTAATTAAGGTACAAACCCTTTTAGGTGTTTTTTTACTTGTTTATAACCATATCAATATGAAACAATCTAGCTGTATTATTATGCTAAATAAGTTTGCGATATTTTTAAGAATACATTTACTGTAATTAAAAGTTCTCTTACCAAAAGAAAGTCGACTGATTGTTTCTTAAGTAATTTTTTTTTCTTCTAGGATAAAAATTTTTAGTTAGATTGAAATATATTTGTGTGTGTGACCAATTATATATATTCTAACAAATTTTAATTATTTATTATTTATAATTTTATATTTTATAAATTTTATTCATTACATAAAATAATAAGGGATTTTTTCACAATATATTTAGAGTTTACCTGCCTAAAATATTTAAAAGAATTATAGTTTGAAAACTGTGTAATGTTTTCAGTATTTCGGTAAATGTGTAAGTATGTGTGCATGCGTTAATGGGTTCTTAAAGTGTATTTATACACACTTAAATTTTTAACAACAATCATTCAATTGTGATATATAATTTGTAGTTATAAATTATTTATTAGTTATTGTTTGTAGTGAAATTGTTTATTAGTTATTGTTTGTAGTGAAATTGTTTATTAGTTATTGTTTGTAGTGAAAAATTATAATTTGAAGTTATAATTCGTTGAAGTTTTACTAAGGAATTAATTTATCTTAAAATCATTGTATAAAAATTTTACCTTACTCGAGAAGTATGTAACTTTTACTTATACTTATTTCTTATCGGTAGTTATTTTAATAAATGATTATTTGTAAAGTCACTTAAGAAGATAATTATAAAGTTTAGAAAATTATTAAGTTTAGAAATCAAAATTTTAATTATGATTTGTAATTTTTTTTCTTATAAAGTAAATTTAATGTTTGCAAATAAAAACAATTCATTATTTTTGGAGATGGCATAAGAATTCCAAATTCTTGTCTTATCTATCAACTTTGGTATGCTAAAATTTACTATCATAAGAAAAATCTTGGTGTGTGCGTATATACATAGAATAGAGATTTCGCTACAATGATATGAAAAAGTGATTATGAACTATAAGTCGCTATGACTGATAGCAATTTTCTTGGTAATATTTGGAAGTTAATAATGCCGTCTCAAAAAGTTAACGAGATACGAGAAAGTAATCTTTTATAAGGGTATAGAACAGCAGTGATTTAATAGCAAATTATATCTTACTCATAGAAATGTGAAGAAATCTTCGCATATAACGTGCATTTGCTTGTACGTAAACTCTAACAAAGTTTTATTATAAAATGTGCAGATAGAAAAACAAATTTGAAGAATAAAAACTTTAAAAGAATCGCTTTCTAAAAATGTATTTAGCACATTTTATTAAAATACTGTTATTTTTTAACACTATTTTATTGAAATTTATCAATTTTTCATTCATTGATAGTTGTTTTTATTCAGTGAACAAACTATTCCTTTAATAAAACCTTGATATTGGTACGGAATGCTTAACTATTTAGCTCGAGGACATCCATATGTAAGAAGCTTGATATGTCTCCGAAATAAATAACATCGAACTAAAATGATTGTCTTACATTCTAGTCTCCCTTGTGGACATTCATTACCTTTTCTTACGTCCTAGAATAAATAGGTGAAAATATATTGGCTTGAGACCTGTTCCTTATTGCACATTAGCATAGTACATCTTTTACGAATAGAACTGGTTAAGAAAACAGTATATCTGTCCTTGTAAGTCGTAAAAGATTTAAAAGAGTTGTCTTAGGGAAAAATTTGGATAAAGAATGAAATGTGAACTTAAGCATACTTCCCCAATTTTTAATACTTATTAGTTAATTTTTTAAAAAGAATGTATAAAGTTTTAGATTATATAGTTTTACATATCTTTTCTTAACATAGTTTGATGTTTTGAATTTGGAATTGTTGTTTGACAATTTAAATTCAGATTTTCAGTACAAAGTATTTTAGCAGGCGTTCATGATTAACATCATTAATATTGATGAAAAAATGGTAAAACGTAGATATTTGATATAAATTTTAATTGCCTTAATAAATAAAAAATATTATTTTTAAGCGTAAAATATTAGTGGTAGAACTTTGATTTGAAAAAGTCATTTCGGAACCTATCAAATTAGTTTAATTAGTCATTAAATTCTAGAAACTGTTTAAAAAATAAAATAACATTTTCGAATCCTGTATACTTTTCCTCGGCTCAGTACTGTGGAATTGTTATAAGCACACTCTTCTACCAGATATTCATACTATATTAGTAAATTGATGCTAATACATGGCTACTTAACATGAAACTAGTTTTGTAGCTGGCTAATTCTTAGCCAGCTATAAAATTAGTCACCAGTGAACTGACATTAGTAATCAAATATTTAACATGCAAATCCTTTTTCAGGGATCTAATCCTTTTAAAGTAGTTATGTTGTTTTATGTAGTAATAATTTTCCTAGTACCACGCCAACAAAGGAACAATAAATCCAGGCAAGTTAATGGGCATGTTATATTGTGGCATCATAATCATCGTCTCATATGCGTCTGCGATATGACTTCATATGACTACTCAAATTGCGAGTCGATTTCTAGAAGCAAGGTTTCTTCTACGCTAAGTGATTGACAGAGAATAACATCCAAGAAGTACATATGCATGTTCTTTTGTAAGAGCATAATGATCATCTACACTAAATTAATGTCGGAATTCAAACCTCTCCACTTTCATCCATGATTCAATGGCATGCACAATTTATACGGTAAACAAGAAACTTCTTGCGATTTTCACTTTGCCATTGAATGGAAGTGAGAATAAGCATGCAATTTAGTGTATGACAAGGTTGAGACACCAGTCAGTCGAGAGTAGGAATAGCGGTCGTTATAAAAGCAGATCCGCTCACATTCACCTATCGTAACTCGAACAATAGCGAAAGGAAATGAACACGTTAAAGTAGCTCGTTCGGTGTTAAAGAAGTTCAAAGTGGGCTTATTTGCTGCTGCATCCATCCACCGATTTTGTCAAGCGTTTGGGGATAGTACTGTATTTGAACATAAGGCAAAGCATTGCTTTCACAAATTAAAGTCAGGAGATTTGTCCCTATACGATGAAGATACTGTCTGGTGGATTTGTCGTCAAGTGATACACCATGAGCTTCTACCAACGAGACAAACAGTTATTGTGGACCTGTACTCACAGCAATTGAAACGTGTGCAGCAGTCATTTCAACTGAAGGAGAACGATCCAGCACTGGTTAATCGCAAGGGTCTACTGTCCTTGGCCGATGACGCGAGGCCGCATGATGCGCGGGTGGTCAGGAATACCATATAGCAACTTAGTTCAGAGACTTTGTACCATCCTCCTTACTACCTGACCTTGCACTATCAGATTACTACCTCTTCCATTCCATGGACAATTATCTTTGTGAAAAATACTTCACCAATGAAGTAGACTTGCACCAAGCACTCACTAACTTTTTTGCATCCAAATCCCCAGAGTTTTACCGCAAATGAATTGCACAACTGGAGACACGCTGGCAGAAGGTGCCAGATACCGATGATGATTAACATCATGGACTAACAATTGGCTACACTTTCTGTAGGTCATATTCTTTTGGGTTATTAAAAAACGCAAAATTTTTCTTGTTTACATGATAACTAAAGTAAATTGCGCTATAACATTCACTGCTTCTTCGTTATAAAATACTATGTCAAAAGAATTTAGAATTATAAATTCAATTTTGATGTCTCTTCCTTTTCAAATATTTTACTTTTTTAATATAAACGATATTCTTCGTTTCATATTGCTTACAGTTTTTGCAACTGCAACTTTAACTGAATTTGATCATCATACACGTTAAAAAAATGCGAGAAATTTCTATGCTCTAAATCAAGTAATGGTTCAGACAAGAAACTCTATATTTGTAAATTAGATAAAAGAAGTAAAAGTTAATATTTTCGACCAAAATAGTAATGCAACTAATACAACTGGGAAAAGAAAAAGAAAATTTATTGTATTGTGAAAAGATCATAATGACTTTTCAATAAAGTTTATCTTCATGCAAAATTCTAGGAAAGAAATTGAACCTAGCAACATTTAGTCTTTGGTAGTCCTAAAGAAAGACAAACATAACATGGTTTTCAGATTTGGCGCTAGAGTGTCAAGTGGCGACATTGTTGAAAACTTTTGTAGGATTCTCTGGTAAATTTTTCAACGTTTTTCTGAGGTACATGGAGAAAAGAAAATCTTTAATAACATTTTACCCCAAAATAATAATTAAATAAAAGTGAGCAGGTTGGTTGGGTTTAAAGGCACAAGGTCCATAAATGGATATGTTGCGCCAATAAAAGTGAGCTTGAGAGTAGATCAGGTTTACTATAAAGCATTATAAGATATATTTCTTTTCAATGAAATAGTGACACTTTGTTGACTTTGTTGTTTGAATATTGATAATTTTTCCTGTCAGTTTACTTTTCCCACTTTTACGAGATATGTAAAAGAGTGTTGGAATTCTTCATTTTACGTGACTATCAAATAAAATGTTTGTCTTCTTACTGGAATATTTATTTTAAAATCTATATGCTCAGTTGAAAGCAACAGTAACTATATGTGATTTCCCTGTGTATAAACTTATATATTTCATCGTATATAATGTGTTATTTCAGTTACAATAAGAACATAACTATAATTCTATTATTGTTGCTAACTCTAGTTGTTATTTTGTCTCCAAAACCATAGATATTTCTTAATCTTATTCTCTTAATCCTTAGGATTATTTAAACAAGTGGTTGTCTTTTTCAGATTCTTTTGACAAACATTTTCATTTAAACCTACAAATATATTTCTCATCCGTAGCAATATTTTCTAGTATAAAGGTTTGTAATGTTTTTATTATTTGCTTTTATACAATTTATAACTAGTTCCTTTAGTTTGACAACATGTAATAGCAATATGTAGCAAAGTACCTCATAATTTTCAGTCTAAATTCATATCTGAGATACATCCTCATCTATAAATTTTTACCCCTCTCCAATAAACAATGAAATATCAAGACTCTAAGATGTGCCTGGGCTCAATCAGCAGAAAGATCTTCTGCAAGATCTGATTCAAACCATCTGCCATCCAACTATAAGACTAAGCATTACTATAATCAAGAAGAATAATCTTTTAATGTGTGTAAAATTTCTAATCTTAATGAATCTTACATTGATCTATTATTACCAAAATATGGTGCAAATAAATTCATGAATTAGTGAATGAGTCTTACATCCATACTAGAGAGTTACACCTAGACTCCATTAAAGGGTTATCGGACTTTATTAATAAAGTGGGTGACCTGAGCAACTGGAACTAGGAAACATTAGGTTTGGAGTTAACTAGTACAAAATTCTGATAAAAGCAGAGGTGCGCAATGACATACAAATCCAACGCTAAGAAGAAGAAGAATGAGTCCTAATGTAAAAAATGGTGGAGGAAAACTCAACACATTTTAAAAATAATGTACAGCATTAAATAGAAATAACAACTATAAAATATAGTAATAACCGCATTCAGATCCTGCAAATTATTCTTGTTCCGATCTATATCTCATACTTACGTCAAGCAATGTCTCATTACAAATGATATAACTACAGTTATTAATTGAACAGCAAATCATAACCAATATTGTTCAATTAATTTCGGTATCTACTCTTCATTATCTTCATAAATTGTGATATAGACTGCGAGATATCTGTAGACATAGTTTCTATTAGCGAGAAATGATTCAGAAACATTTCATGTCTAGACAATTCTCTCATAAAAGAAAAATGCTAACTCATCACGTTTTATGATCCATTTAAGCAGTTTCCCAGTATAGGATATTGCATATAAGCATTAGTTTTCTTTAACATTGTTTCCTCTTTTGCTAACAACTGAAAAAATAAAAATGATCAATTTAAATATTAACTATGATTGGGATACTAAATGTTGTATAAATTTTATTGCAATTGCTGAAAAATGCAGTTAATCGTGCTTTAAATCTGAAATTTGATAAATAAAAAATAATAACTGTAAAAATAATATAGTTATGCTGCTTGATATAAATATGGCATGTGTGTGATAAATAATTTCATATCTTAAATATATGCTCATGTATTTAAATCACAAATATATGAATTTAAGAAAGTAGATTGTTTACTCTCTGTGACATAGAATTTGGAATTTCATAAGAGATTTTAAATGAAATTGTATGAAAAATACTACATTTAGTCATTACAGATATTTACAGAGGTTCTATATTTCATAGAATGCATACATTAATTTGATATCGCATCTATCAAATTAATATATGCATTCTATGAAATATGAAACCTCTCTAGCACATGTTTTTACTGCTCTATATGATCAGTGTTAAACAAAATGTATCTGCACGAATGTTAACGCATCTTGGTAAACACGTCGATTAGTTGCCTCTAGCAAACAATGACGGTTAGACTTTACTTGAGGATGCCCCTTGAATTCTCGCCAAGCTGGGCGATGTTCTTCTATTTATGGTAACCCTAAACGTTATTCTGAAATCCATTCACGATTCTGATTGGTTTTCATCTCAGGATAAATTTAAGCGATATCTGTAGGTGCTATTAGAGCAGTGTGTGTACCTCAAAGTGAGGATATTCCAGCAAAATAAAGTGAGTACATTTATTTCTTTTTTGTGTGTGCTTACTGCATTATTTTAGAAATTTCGATGTGTTTTGCCATTACTGTTTGAACAGCGTTCCGCGCGAACAGGATTGGCGCCAAACAAAAATCACTAATTTCGCCAAGGGGCACCCTCAGATATATTTTTACCACAATGACTATTGACTTTATCCCACCTAAATCCATTTTTTTTTCATAAGAATTGTCTTCTATCGGCCAAAAACAAGCAAAATCATAAGGTTCAAAAGCAGAAATTTATGTTCGATATCATGTTAAAGGTATTACCATCTTGATTATTCGAATTAGGTTAATTCAAATGAGAATAAATGAGTTTTAGATTAATTTTCCTTGTTTGTCTCCTTCAGTTACTAAAGCCTTTGAATAAAGTAAAACAAACAACTGGCACTGCCATGCACATCCGAAAAGTCAATAAGAAAGAATAATTTATTTGCCTCAGATGATTTCAGTGTTAAATGTCAGCAGTGATTTTCCATACTAATTAAAACTGTATATGGATCCAGTTTTGAAAATCTGAATTTGGGTACAAACAGTTTATAATGTTGATATCAGTTTTAAGAGTTTCAACAAAATTATTTATATAATTTCATGCATTCTTTCACACTTGCTAATGCATTGAATTTAAGGGAAATACTAGAGAACAGAAGACATATGAACAACGAGGAAGTACAGGGGAACATACGTTTTCTTGCATATCTTGTTTACCTTCATTTAAGTAATATTATGTTAATTCATTAAGTAATATTCATACAACCATTTATGACTATAGAAGAAGATATTTTTATGCTTTCTTGTAAAAATATATGCATGGAAAGGTTATTCTCCAAAAATTATACAATTTACATATAGTATGTTAAGATAAAAATTTTAGAGAATAATTTATCAGCTTTTCTCTTAAGGTCATCTTTGCCTAAAATTAGTTTCCCCCACTTTGAAATGGGTTAATTTAAAATCAATCTTATTCCCTGTTGAACAAAACAATATTTAATATGACTTTTGATAAAAATAAATTTCAGCACATTTCTCGAGTTGAGTGATTGGGAATATTTCTAGTTACTTACATCAGTGCAATAAAATATGGCAATAAAAGCTTCCTTTTTTTTCATACAGCAAAGAACTCTGGATATTGATGAATCTTTATAACACCTTTCAGCTTGTAGTCTGAAATAGAGAATCATCTTACATACTTTTATTTAAGTGTTCTGACAAGCAAGTATTTATAATGTGAATTCTCATAACATATTTTACTCATTTTATGATTTTGTTGTGTACAATATAGAAAAAATTTCATAATTTTTTATTTTCCTCAAATTTATATAAAAATATTTTTGTAAATCTCCCTCTAATATATAACAAATACTTAAATTGCTTAAACCATTTTGTTCACGCTGGAATTAATATTTTTCATAATCAAACTTTACAAAGATAACCTGGCGAACAATCACAACATCAATTTATATGAATTTTAATTCAGATTGATAAAAGATATCATAAAATTTTGAGGGTATATCAAAAACTCAGAAATTAAAAAATGCTTTAGCAAGTTTTAACTTTTGAAAATTTTAGCTTTTGTTAATTTTATTTTGTTCATTTTTCAAGCTAATATATATATATATAGTATGTATATATATATATATATATATATATATATATATATATATATATATATATATATATATATATATATATATATATATATATATATATATATATATATATAACAAGTAAATCTCTTGAGCAAACAGTAAACAATATTTTGACACACAGCTATAGATATTTGTGTCCATTCCTACTGCAAAACTATCACTACCTCAATTGTAGAGCTTCAAAATGATACTCTGATTTGTAAGCATGACACTAATTCGTCACGTTCTTGCTCTATACCTTTAAATCGGTAATCTGGGCAGGTTAAGGGTGACGTTGCTCGTCTACTTCATGATGCCACTATTCGGCATAAGCTGCAATACTGCATAATATGTTGTCGTCCTACCAATTCCATTCGATTTTCAGAGGACAGGAAAGAGCTTGATTGCTCAAAATATTGATGAAGCTACTATCAACATTTTAGGTATTATTTTGTGTAAGCATTATATATCCTAAGACTGCAAAAAACTTCATTTGTATGTAAGCAAAATAGGTACTTACATGTCTGTGTTTACAAAAAGCCATGATTAGGATTAGAAAGTGATGTTAGTATCGATTTGAACATCAGGGAGAAATTTTTTTTAAATACTTTCTTTACCGTTTCGAAAAATGATACAACTTACTCTCTTAATATAGTTCTCGTAATGCGGGCTGTAGAAGTATATATATTTGGTAATAGAAGAAATCAAGTTCGCTTTTACCTGATCCAACCGTAGAACGCATTCTCTTGAGAAGTTTTACATACATTAAATACTGACACATCATTTTTTTCTTGCTACTAGTGAGATGAAGATAAAATTTGGCTATATCAGATGTTTTGATTGCCATTTAAAATCAGGAAATATGGCGATGTGAGCATTGCACCCTTTAACCATTTTTCTAGTTTGTTGATTCTTTATTCTCACACCACTTATTAATAGATAATGAAACATACTTAATAAAATGGATTATATTTTAGAGCCTTTAAATACCTATTATTTTAAATCAAGAATCTAGAATGTTTTCAGATGTCCTTACACACATTTTTCTTATCTATCATGTCCAACTATTGGAGAAATATACCTTTTTGAAAAAACATTTATTATTATAAATATTAATTTTTTGTCTATAATGGTACAAAGTATTATGAAATTTAAATCAATTAAGACCTCTTATAAATTAATTGTAATGATTACTTTTAAAATCCAATATCCAAAATTGCCCTATTTTTGTGAAATATTTAATGATAATAGAAAGCCATATTTTTCTATAATTTCTCATTGCCGCTTGTTGTCATTATTATATTATTTATAAATGGCCTTTATCATAAGTACTTATTGCTGATAATTTACTAGACGTTTCCAAGTTAGGAATTAATTCATCTATGTTCTCTTTTCTGTTATTAAATTCTGAACTTAGAAAGGGGATTTCTCGTTGCTCAAAATTCACCTAGAAGCTCCCACTTGGAATTAGCTGCAATATGCAAAGACAATGAATTTATAAATAATAACAAAACCTATTTGATGTTGCGAAATATTTGAGAATAATTAAGCAATCAGAGGATAAATATATAATTCCAGTTTGATATGATCAAAATTTTTAGTCACTGGGAGGGATATCTATAAGTTAAAGTTATCAAACAGTAACGATTGTAAAGGTAGATGGTAACTTTAATTTAGCATATTTTTTAATATATTATTACCGCGTAAACTTATATTATATATATAAATTGTATTATATTTAAATATCAAAATTATCATAAAATATTGAGGTTTTGCATTTATTAATGAAAATATGATTTCCTAAAATGCCGGTCCTAACTTCCAAGCAGTAGGTCCCGGGTTCGAATCTTGGTTCAGGCATGCTTGTTTCCTTGTGTTTGTTTTTCTTTATCACTTCACTTTCGGGGCAAAGATAGCCCACCCACTGGGTGCCCACTGCATGAGAGGCCATTACTTCGCCCGTAGAATTGAATAGGCCAAAGGCTTAAGGGCCGTCGGGCATTAAAAAAATGATTTCCAAAAACTTCCAAAATTATTTAAGGTACATTTGAATTTTTCAAATATTAATTGAAATATTTTTCCATTTGATAACTAAGCAAATATATATATATATATATATATATATATATATATATATATATAGTGTGTGTGTGTGTGTGTGTGTGTGTGTGTGTGTGTGTGTGTGTGTGTGTGTGTGTGTGTGTGTGTGTATATAAAGGCAATATTATTATGCCTATCAAACTAGCTATCGGATGTCAATAATTAAGTTAAATTATTAATTAAGTTTATTGTTTAGTTAAGTTATTAATTTTCTTATCAATAATTAATTATATTTGTATCACTTCAATTAAACTATTAGTATTTGAGATTTATATAAATATTCTATAACGATTTCACTTTAGCTAAAAATTGAGTCCATATAAACATATAATATTACATAAATATTCATAACTTAAACATAAAAACTTTTACAAAAAAATATATTCCATTGATTAGCACTAAAAATTAATTATGGGAGCAACTAAAACCTTACACGTGACCCAATTTAATAGTTTCAAACTCATTCATTTTAATTCAAAATTTCCTTTAATCTTAGCATTTTCTATGTGAAATTAATCTTTGAATCATCAAAATAATATTTTATAAACATGGGAAATACTAATAATAAACAAGGGTTGTTTCTCTAAACAACCCTTGTTTATTATTGCAAAAAATAAATATAATCACTTTTGAATGACATCAAAGTATGCCGCAGTAGAAGAAATTTAGTTTAAAAAATTAACGAAATCTACAGTGAAAATAATTTAACTTTTAGTTTTACAAGGAAATTAAATTATTTTAGAAATAAAAGTAATTAATATTTTGTTGTTACATACAAGTTGGAAAGAAAACTGCAAATATCAAATATTACTCATTTTTTAAAATAATTGTTTTCAAATTAGGAAGCAACTGTGAAGTAACGGATAATTTGTTTTAATTCTCCTAATTATTTAGTACACAAATATAAATATATAAATGCAGTTAATTATACCATAAAAACCTCACTCAGAAATTTTCCTTTCCTACAATAGTTCTTTAAAATGTTTGAAGCAAAATAAGTTAATTTTTAATGCTGCGAAAATACCGTGTTGAAAATATATTCTTATAAAGTTTTCTTTTCACTTAAGGTTTCTACTAATAATTATAATCTATTACAATTATAGAAAAATTCTATTTTAGAAAATTGGATTTACTTAAAATAAATTCAGGACAAAATGAATATAAGATATTTATTTTCAAAATAAATATAAGGTATTTATTTTCAAAATGAAAATATAAGATAATTATTTTCAAAATAAATATCCCCATTTCAATTATTCTAATCCAATTTTAGCCTTACTAAATGTATTTTATAAGTATTATAACAATGTCCCCTATAATTATTTGATTATCACAGCATTTTAATATGTAGATAAATGGCATGTATTAAAACAATTTTTCAAAACTTTCTCTGCTTAAAGATTTAAAAATATTTCCGATAACATTTAAAATAAGAAAATTAATACTTCAAAATAAATATTTCTGCGCTCCTGATATAGAAACAATTATTCATATAATGGCTGCGAAACTATCATTGTTATGGTGCGTGGTATGTAAAGGCAATGTTATCGCATCAAAAAGTTTATGAGTTCGATTCCTGATTCTGTCAAAGGTATTGATGAAAAGGAAGTTTCTCTATGCCAGAATTGTTTAAAGTCTAATGCCTTCCCCGAGTGTAGCATAAAATTTTGAGCAAATATTTTTCCTTCAGATATCTATTTAATTCTTTGAAAACGTAGAAAAATTGAAGGAAGAGGTGTGGCTTAAAGTATTTTATTATATAGTTAATTGAATTTTTGTGTGTTGAAAAGAAACTCAATAAAATATAAAAACAAAACTAATTTCACGGTCTACAATTTAATAAGATATTTTAATATTTCTTTTTATGATATTTTTTGCTTTGCAGCCTTCAATTTTTTTTCACTATGCATCAAACGTTTATACATTAAGGGGAAAATAATCGCCGATTGTGTTATTTTTAACTATTTTTGAAAAATAGTTAATTCTACTTTCACCATTATATGAAAGGAAAAAAAAAACTTCATTAAATTAAGGTTCGATTTCGGTGTTCATATGTATTAAATATTTTTATCTAATATTTTATATAAAATGTGTAGCTACTTTACTCATCACGAGATTAAAAAAACTGAATATAAAAAAAGGTATTTCCTTTATAAGGGAACGAGAAAAATCTTAAATACAGTTTAGTATTCAATGCAAAAATAAATTACTATATTAATTCAGTATGCGAAGCAGAATTTCAAATATCTATTACACGTATGTAAATTGCAGTAAAATCTTTATTTGTAATAACAGTAATGAATACAGACTATTATAAATCCTTATTAATAGCTGATAACGAGGGAATAGTCAACATCTGAAAACGCTACATTAGCTTCAGATGTAAGCTTCGGTTGGCAATCATCAGCGAAGTTAGCTTCACTGAAGCACGTTAATTATCACATTAAATGTATACTTAGGAGTATTCAAAATGAATTAAGCATTAAATACTTAATATATAAAATCATTCCTAGAACAATTATATGAGAAATTAATTCGTTCTCCTTTCTTGAGAATAGATTAAATTTTAATTAAAATCCGAATATTTGTTTCCAGTTGAAAACTTATGCTTTACGAGTATCAGACACAAATACAAAGAATTAGAACGTGCTGTAAAAATTAGTTACCATGTTCAAATGGCATCAAAACATGAAATGATTTACGGTCAAGAGACTATGTTGTTGACTGACCTGGTACATTTCTCTTCACTTCATATCAAAGAAAAAACATTATTGTCTAGGAATAGTAAAGTATTTCTCACTGAATTCCGAAAAATCAACACATTGACACCCATTACTCTAATCAACTTTCGTAAACTCTGAGTTGTTTAGAAAAGAAAAGTAAGCGTTCTTCATCCTAAATAATAACCATGACAAATAATGTTTGAGATTTCGGGTTAAAAAATTTTTGAAACTGTAACTTTCACCTATTCATGTCTCTAAATTTGAGGGATGTTAGATATGAAGATTGTGTATCGTCTCTAATTATAAAACAATATCTTTTGTTTGGATCAGCCAAATGCATTAATTCCTTATTTTGTTGAGAGTTGCAGCAATGTGTTGTTTTGACTCTCGTGAATCTATACGTTTACAAGATGTATGTTATAGCGAATAAATATTCCAGTACAATCTAGACTTTATGAATTCTTAGTTCAACTGATTATATAAGACGCATTTAATGTTTACAATTTGTGTAAATAGTGCTGAATCGTTTTAATTTTTATGTATTAGGCTTATTGCAGTTTCGGATTTTTAATGCTAGTACTTGCCTCTTCTGTAGCTCTATGCTGAAGAGTTTAAAAACACAACTCTCTCCATCTATTAAGCAATGATGTTCATATTATCTCATTTATAATTTTATCTGTTACTTACCATTCTTATTTTTTCTCTAACGCTTTCTTTTTAAAAGTCACTTTTATTGCTGAAATCAATTTTAAAATGCTGGTGTATTTTTCATCGGACTTGAATCACCATTTCATCGGTTCATTTATAACGATACATATGATCATCATGTAATATTAGGTATCTAGTTGTTTTAATTTAATAATGTGAAAATTAAAATTTTATATACATGTAGTGTTAGGATACTCCTCATTCTCTTCACATGATGGCGCTGTAGTCATTGGGAGAGAGGAGAGGAGGGGGTCCGCTCCGGCGGAGGAAGAGAGATTGTCGTTGACCAGCGAACGAGAAGGTTTAGCTGGCTCTCATTGAGTGTTTGTTCTGTTGGCCGTGTAGGGCCATTGTCAAAGGAGAGAGATTGTCGTGGACCAGCGAACGAGAAGGTTTAGCTGGCTCTCCTTGGGTGTTTGTTCTGTTGGCCGAGTAGGGCCATAGTTAAATTTCTATTAATTATAATTTTATTATTTTAATATACAATACTATCAATTAATAATTTTAAATTTAAATAAATGTTTGTATTCGTTCGAGTTGTGCTTTTTATTGACAGAACAGACACTACACTGGCGCAGCCGCACAGGATTACGAACTGATGTTTCTGACATAATCTGAAACGGAACTGTGAATTCGTTTATTTGACTGTGTTTTACAAGTAATTGAAATGGCTTTTCTCGCAAAAGGAAAGAAGGAAGATTTACGAACTATTGCAGTGGAATTAGGCATTGAGAATGCTGTGAATCTAAAACTTTACGAACTAAAAAAATTGATAACAGAAAATGAAAACTACGACGAAGATTTCATTAAAGAATTCTTAAATTCGTTGATTGAAGAACGAAAAAGAAATGAAGAAATTGAAGAACGAAGAAGAAATGAAGAAATTGAAGAACGAAGAAGGAATATGGAAATGGAAAAACGAAAACTAGAAATGGAATTCGAGCTTCAAAAACTAAGTTTAATAGAAAAGGAACGAACAGGAGAAGATAACTTAAGAAATACTGGTAATGATTTTCATCTTAAGGCGAAATTAGACTTAAATAATATTTTACAGAAGTTTGATCCCAAAACGAATGATATAAGTTTATATCTTGTCCTCTTCGAAAGACAAGCTAAGAGAATTGAAATTAAAAAAGAACTTTGGGTTACGCATTTAATTGGATTATTGCCGTATGATGTTGTACAAATTATAGCGAGGGAAGAGGAAGAAGTCACCGAGAATTACGACAAAGTAAAAAGTTTACTTCTCAAAAGGTATAAAATGACCCCAGAAAAATTTAGACAATTCTTCACGAAGCATCATAAGAAACCAGAAATAAACTGGCGAGATTTTGCTTATGAACTGAAAAATTATTTCTTAGAATGGATCAGTGGACTTGGAATACGAACATTTGAAGAACTATGTGATCTAATAATAACCGATCAAATAAAACGCAAAGTTCCCTTAGAAATTAAAGAACATTTTATTGATGTTTGGTCAAATTTTAAAACTCCAGAAGAAATAACAAGTAAATTGGATGATTATGAAAATGTCAGAACGAATATTAGTGTCAAACCGAAAGAATTTCCTCGCCCAGAATATTTCAAGAGATATAATTATAACGAACAAGAACAAAAATATTCGGCAGAATCAAAACCGAAAGAATTTCCTCGCAAAGAATATTTCAAGAGATATAATTCTAACGAACAAGAACAAAAATATTCGGCAGAGTCAAAACATATTCCTCCGTATGTTAGACAACAAAAATTTAAAAATTTTCGGAAAGAAGAAAATTTTGAAAAAAGAACTGTGAAAGAATGTTATATTTGTGGAGATTCGCATTTTGCGAGAGAATGCCCAAAAAGATTTAAAGCAAATAATAAGAAAAGCGATATTCTAACAGCAGAAATTCGCTCCCAATTTTTAAAAGAAAAAAGAACGGAAATTGAAATAAATCCTCTTCAATATGTGGACATTTACGTGGATAATACTCCAGTGAAAGCTCTCGTAGACTCGGGATGCCAACTTCCAGTCATAAATAATGACTTTATTCCAAAATCAAAAACAGAAAAGGGAAGAGTCATTTTAATCAGTGCTTTTGGAGAAAAGATAGAAGCTGAATTAATGAGCTTTCAAGTAGCGTTAAAAACGGAAAATAAAATGTTCTCGAAACCCATCGAAATTATTGCAGCTGTTACGAATAAAATCCAAGGGCAATGTATAATACCAACGAAAGTTTTTTATTTATTGGAAAATGTAGTGCTAGAAGAAAACAAGAAGTCTGCCGCCTGCTTTGTTTTGGCGTCGCAAGAAGTTGAAAACCATAATGAGACTGCTGAATCATCACACGCCGGAAATGTGGGTGAGGCTCTCTGTTCAAATGACGCCACGGATCCGGGTGTTTCTGATGGTGAGGAAGTGCTGGAAGCCGAAACAAATTGTAAATTGAGCCAATCATTACAATTTAAAAAAGAACAACAAGAATGTGCCTCTTTGGATGAAGTGAGATCTTCTTTATCACGTGGCAAGGGTAAATATTTTGATTTAGATGGCATTTTATTCCACAAAGAGAAAGTTTGCGGTGAAACTGTAAATCAGTTAATTTTACCGAAATGTCGCCGTCAGAAAGTTATGGACTTGGCTCATACATCTGTTTTTGGAGGTCACATGGGATTAAAGAAAACAAAAGAAAGAATTCGATATAGTTTTTACTGGCCGAATATGTCAAATGATATTTTAAATTTTTGTAAATCTTGCAAAGAATGCCAATTACGGTCTCCTGAGAAATCTTCCGATAGAATTCCTATTTCTCCAGTTCTTAGACCAGACCTACCGTTTGAAGTTGTGAACGTGGATATTATCGGGCCGATTGAGCCTTCTTCGGCACGTAAACACAAATATGTTTTAGTACTGATGGATCAACATTCTAGATGGCCAGAAGCTATTCCTTTACGTTCTCTAACAGCAAAGGCAACTTGTGATGCGCTATTGGAGATTTTTATGAGAACTGGTATTCCCAGCGTTATTGCTAGTGATCAAGGGACTAATTTTACTTCTAAACTAACACAAGAATTTATTAATCGCTTAGGATGTTCTCCCAGATTTTCAGTGCCAGCGTATGCTGCCAGCAATGGATTAATTGAAAGATATAATAAAGTTCTGAAGAACTCTCTTCATCATGTCATACGATCAGACCCCAGCAATTGGGATAAATATATCCCTTATTTACTGTTCGCTTACAGAGAAGTACCAAATTGCACTACTGGCGTTTCTCCCTTCAAGCTTTTGTACGGTAGAGAAGCAAGAGGACCTTTAAGTGTTTTGAAATCAAGCTGGACTGGCGAAATTCCTATTCCATTGAATATGAGTAAATCTGTTGTTGATTATTTACAAGATCAGAAGATAAAATTTGAAAGAGCAGTCGAACAAGCCTCATTGATAGCTGCTGGAAAACAACAAGCCTACACCGACTACTTCAATCGCCGGACTGTTCCAAAGGAATTTAAGGTGGGTGATCAAGTTTATTTATTGATTCCGGACTCTTCTAATAAATTGTATGCCAGATGGACAGGTCCTGGTGAAGTAATTGAACACTGCCTACCTAACTCTTATAAAGTTAAACTCCCAGATGGAAATATTAGACATTGCCATGTAAACAAAATCAGGAAATATTGTCCAAGGGTCAATGCTGTGGGAATTGTCTTTGAAGATGACGAAGAATTTGGTGAAATTCATGCTTCTCCAAGACTTACTGGTGAATTACATGCCGGGGATCCTTTACAAAATGTAAACATGCAACATTTATCTAGAGATGACAGGGAAAATATTTTGA
This sequence comes from Latrodectus hesperus, assembly GCA_037975125.1. Classification (NCBI taxonomy): domain Eukaryota; kingdom Metazoa; phylum Arthropoda; class Arachnida; order Araneae; family Theridiidae; genus Latrodectus; species Latrodectus hesperus. The sequence goes on from CM075851.1 coordinate 113,655,325, forward strand.
GTTTATTACGAAATTATAAGACTTTGTTTACAGGAAATGTTAAAATAGCCAAAGTTGATGAACATAAGATCATATTAGAAGAAGGGAAAGAACGTAAAAAACCTTATGTTTACAGAATTCCAGAGGCTCTTAAATCCCAAATAGATGACCAGATTGATGAACTATTGGAATTAGATCTCATAGAGGAGAGCTCGGCTGAAATAGCACATCCAGTGGTATGTGTAAACAAAAAGGATGGAGGAATTAGGATGTGTATCGACTACAGATCTCTTAATGCTGTGACAAAAACGGATGATTTTCCTATGGAAGATTCAATGCAATTAATTCATTGTATTGGAAAGGCTAATATTATTTCCACATTGGATCTACTAAAGGGTTACTGGGCTATTCCAGTAGAAGAAGCTAGTCGTGATTTCACCTCATTCAAAACCCATAGATCTCAATATCGTTTCAAAGTCATGCCGTTTGGATTGAAAAATGCCGCCGCTACATTTCAAAGGGTGATGAATAAAGCGCTATCTTCCTTTAAGGAATTTTCACGTGCTTATATTGATGATATAGCTATATTTTCGAATAATTTAGAAGAACATTTATTGCATCTAAATATTATTTTAGGAAAATTAAAGGAGCTCAACTTTACTGTCAATATAAACAAGTGTGATTTTGCCAAGCCTCGTATCAGGTTCTTAGGACATATTATAGGCTCTGGAGAACATCAACCTGATCCGGAAAAAGTGCAAGTTATACAGCAACTTAAAAGACCAACAACCAAAAAGGATCTTAGAAGTGTGTTAGGGTTGTGTAACTTCTATCGTGAGTACATTCCTAAATATTCTGAATTAGTATATCCATTAACTGAGCTTACTAAGAAACGTGTGCCTGACAATATTCCCTGGACTGAAGTGCACGACACAGTATTTACATCTCTAAAACAAGCCCTAGTTAAGGCACCTTCACTTCACACTCCATCACCAGGTAAGCCTTTCATAATTTATTCTGATGCTTCTCAGGTAGGAGTTGGTGCTTGCCTGTCTCAGCGTGCCAATGACAAAATTTATCCTGTTTCATATGCTAGTCAAAAATTGACTAAAACTCAACAATCCTGGTCCACGATTGAACGTGAGGCTTATGCAATAGTGTGGTCGTTAAAAAGGTTTGAATCGATAATTTTTGGTTCAGAAATTGAGTTTTATACTGACCACAATCCCTTACCATACTTAACCAAATGTGCACCTCAATCACCTCGTCTTCAGAGGTGGGTGTTTGCTCTTCAGAGATATAATATAACAATCAGACATTGTGCAGGAGCTAAGATGCCACACGCAGATGCTTTATCTAGACTTTTTCCAGATAAAAACTGACTTTAGTGCTTAGTGTAAAATCTTAATATTAAATATATTTCAGTGAAAATATTTTGTTTTACTTGTATCTTTGTATTGATATATGGTTTGTTTACATTAATTTTATTGATATATTGTTTGTTTACAATCAATCTGTATTGATATATTGTTTGTTTACATCAATTGTATTGATATATTGTTTGTTTACATCAATTGTATTGGTATATTGTCTGTTTACATCAATTGTATATGGTATACTGTTTGTTTACATTGTTTTGGTATATTGTTTATTTACATTAATGTTACTGGTATATTGTTTATATACATTAATTGCAATTTATATATTCAGTGGATAGATTTATTTTAATTTTGTTTTATATCTTTTTATATACATATTATTAATATTGATTATTCTATGCAAACTTGTGAATTTTAAGTAATTCATTTGCGTATAATTTTTTTCTATACACCTATAATTATTTCTTAATTCTATGTTCATATTTATTTTATGTTTAATATTTCTTTAATTGTTTGCAAAAATATTATTAAGTCTGTGTTATTCTTTTGTATCCTAACATATTTAATTCAGTTATGTGTTTATGTGGAACATAAACCCAAAACTTGCGGGAAGGGTGTAGTGTTAGGATACTCCTCATTCTCTTCACATGATGGCGCTGTAGTCATTGGGAGAGAGGAGAGGAGGGGGTCCGCTCCAGCGGAGGAAGAGAGATTGTCGTTGACCAGCGAACGAGAAGGTTTAGCTGGCTCTCATTGAGTGTTTGTTCTGTTGGCCGTGTAGGGCCATTGTCAAAAGGAGAGATTGTCGTGGACCAGCGAACGAGAAGGTTTAGCTGGCTCTCCTTGGGTGTTTGTTCTGTTGGCCGAGTAGGGCCATAGTAAAATTTCTATTAATTATAATTTTATTATTTTAATATACAATACTATCAATTAATAATTTTAAATTTAAATAAATGTTTGTATTTGTTCGAGTTGTGCTTTCTTAGACAGAACAGACACTACAATACATTACTTAATTTTTAAGATATGCTTTTTATTTTATCTTTTATTTTTCTGTTGGAACGGCCAATATTATTTATTACCTGAATTTATTGCTATCTAGCTATATTATTATCCATTTAGTTAGTGCTCTGGCATTTAGTATATATTTAGCTCTGGCATCTGACAGATTTAATTATGCTATAGGCTTGGAATTTTGCAGTAGTTTGAAATCTACTATAAAAACTAGCTTCCAGAGTCACTTTAATTCTTATGGGCAAAAATAATCGTAGAGCAGCAAGCAGATTAAACCCCATTTCATTTTATGCATTTTTTGTCTTCTTATCACACTATGAATTTTTTTACTTTAAATTTTTTGTTGCTGTAAAATAAATATTCAATTAAATAGTTTAATTTCTTTTTTTATTGTTTTTTTCATCTTTGCAAGCATATTTGTGTATAAACAAATTTTATTTTTTTCCCAGATTTAAATTTAACACATATTGAATATAAAAGTTTTAATCAAGACATTTATATAATTGAATTGATATATATTGGTTCTAAAAATTGTTAAAACGTTTTTGTGATTTAAAGCGTATGTAAAAAGAACTTGAATGTAAGATTCATTTTAAAACTATATTTCTACTAGTTTTTACAAAGATTACTTTTAATAATAAGCTTACATCTGAAGCTATTCATTAAAGGAGAGCATACAATTTGTTATAGAAATTTAATTCTTAAAGAAACTTGTTTTCGATTATTTTTCTCTATTCTAAATCTATTCTAACTTATTATTATCTCTTACCAATGAACCAGGAAGTTTTATTATAACTAAGTTCCTACCTCTAAACAAGGTATAAAACGAGCTCGCGTTAAAAGAGAAAACACCTTATCCTTCTTAACATACAAATAATGGTTCTCTTAAGAGAACCTAAGACATAATTACTTTTCCTTCAAGTGTAATTATAGCATCAAATGCCCAGGATATCAGATGCTGATGAGTAGTTTTACACCACATTTTTTACCTTAATAACAATCATAAACCAAAACTTTGGAGAAAAGTAAACTTACTTTCTATAATAATAGTATCGATAAAGAATTATAAATGATATTTTAATATAAAAGATTCACGTATTTAGATGTAAAAACTTTATATAAATTTTATTTTTAATTTAATAACTGTCTTATATTTATTTATAAACAATGCTAAAATATTTGAATTGAATTAGATACTTTCACTTCGAGTAGAAGAAGGCAATGAGTTTGTAAAATGTGGTGATTGTTTATAATATTTTCTATATGTTCCAGCAGAGACCATTTGGGACTCACAAAAACTGAATTCAGAAATAGAAATGTTTTTTTTCACCACAAGTCAATACTCATATGCAATTCTAATTTCTTTTTCTCTTCATTTCAGTATGCAAACGGTTAATACTAATTCTTCAATGATTATTGTGTATATTTAACAAGATGAATCGTAACTTATGTTCACTTTCAATTTCATTTTAGAAACTAAGCAGACAATTTTGTCCGCAAGCGTGCGAGGAAATCATATGCAAGTATCTAGTTAAAATATAAATATTATATTGAATAGAAAATAATATATAATCAAGAAATCAAATAATGTATTCCAAATTTTGCTTATTAAAATTTCATAATGAGAGCTTCATTAGTTTCAAACTAGCTGTTTCTTAAATCTAGCAATCAATGTTCAATGGTTAACATTCTGACCTTCAAATAAATAGCTCGTGTACTCAATTCTCACCTTAGGCAAAGCTGTCTTTAATCATTCGGTATCTATTTTAAACTATCAGTTACAAACTAACCCCCATATGCAAAATATGACTGCTGAGCAACAAATAAATCAGAGAAAATATTGTTGTTTAAAATTCATCAATATTATTTTATTTGGCAACACTTTTTTTCAGTCAAAATGCTTAATATTACCTTTTGATTTTATTAAATGTGTGCTACAGTGTGTGATATACACTACTGGCCATTAAAATTGCTGCACCAAGAAGGAATGGAAATAACAAAACGATATTTATAAGACACATACATTATAGTGAAAAGAACAAGTTATTAGATTTACAGGAAATTAGAATGTATAGATCTTGAGAAATCAGTACCCAGAGTAGCCACCTCTGGGTGCAATAACAGCATTTATTCGCCTAGGCATGAGTCAAACAGAGATTGTATGGCATGTAAGGGGATCTCAGTCCATGCAGCTTCAACACTATGCCACAGTTCATCGACAGTAGTGGATGGTGAGTGATGGCGTACCAATCGCTCGGCAACCATTGACCACACGTTCTCAATTGGTGAAAGTTCAGGAGAACGTGTTGGCCAGGTTAACAGTCGAACCTGTTCTGTATCAAGGAAGTTCAGAACAGTACGGGCAACATGTGGTCGTGCATTATCCTGTTGAAACAAAGCATTAGGGAGGCCTCGAAGATAGGACAGAGCCACGGGCCTTAACACATCAGATATGTAATGGTTGTTGTTCAAAGTGCCGGTAATGCGAACAAGAGGTGATCGAGACGTGTATCCAATGGCACCCCATACCATCACTCCAGCAGATGGGCCAGTAAGGTGATGTCCAATGCAAGCTGGCAATGCGCGCTCTCCACGATGCCTCCAAACACGGATGCGGCCATCATGGTCCTGGATACAGAACCGAGATTCATCTCTTAAGATGACGTGATGCCATTCCAGCGTCCAGGTTCGTCGCTGATCACGCCATTATAGGCGCTCCTGTCTGTGACGCAGCGTCTATGGTAGCCGAAGCCATGGTCGCCGTGCAGACAATCCATGCTGCTGCAAACGTCGTCGAACTGTTCGAGCAGAAACTTGTTGCTTTGCAAATGACTCCAGTTCTCGACTCAGGGTTCGTGACATGGCTGTACGATCCCTTGTGACCATGCTGATAAGATGTGTCTTCTCCGCTGTTAGTGATGGGGGTCGCTGAGATCCTGCATGACGTTCCGTATGATTGTCCTGAACCCATCGATTCCATATTCTGCTAACAGTCATGGGGTCTCGACCGACGCGAGCAGCAATATTGCGGTACGATAAACCGCAATCCAGGTAGGCTATAATCCTTCCTCGATCAAAGTCAGACACGTGCTGATAGGCATTTCTTCTTCTTACACGAGGCATTACAACAACTTTCTCTGCCCAAAACAACGTTGAAACGGAAATTGAATATGAGAAAACTGCTGTCAAATCTCTGGTTTTATACACATTGTAGATGTTGCTACTGTCGCCTGCTTTGTATGAATGCGCTGAAAATATCATTACCATATCACATCAAGTTCTACCTGTCATGCAAATTTCACATGTGTGGTGTGCCGCTTTCCTGGTGTAGCAATTTTAATGGCCAGTGGTGTAATTTACTGCGTGTGTGAAGAAACACAATGATAAAGCAATATATTTCTTTCGTTTTGAGAAATTGAATATGGAATACGGTTCCAACTGCCCCTCTCTCTTGATCAGTGATTTTAAGCACATTTAACCACTTGGTAATTATTTATATCATGTGCGACGATGAGGTCCTATTTAGGGTAGCAACTTTCTCTCGGAATATCTACATTACACAACAACAAATTTCAATACAACAGTTATTAAATTACCCTGACTTCTAGGAAGATGGTCTTCATATAAAGCCAATATTGTAATAACTTCTTTTCTGACCTCGTTTCCTTTCTTGCGAGAAACCATTCTAATCAAAAAGCATATTTCCTTTAATCTGCGTAACTTTTTGGAGTAACGTCTCGAAAATTTCCTGAAACAAAGGCAATACCAGTGCATTCCAAGAGAATGATAAGAGAACAAGTACCTTTGGAGGCTTTAGAGAGAACATACTCTAGGGATACTAGTATTTATGTCACAGAAATCTTAATTAGGACAAGATATTTATTATCTTTCATCTCTTTTTAAAATAAAATTTCCATTTATCTTGACATCAAACACAATCGTATTTATTTGTTCAATAACCAGAAACTCTGAACATTAGCATCAAATTCAATGCGAGTGGTCCTTAATCCCTAATTATTTTCCACAGAAAATAGTTGAATCGAGTGACAGCGATGTTTTTTTTTCCCTGAATAAATGATGTCGTGCAAGATCAGAAGTTTAAATTCAGTGTGTAGTGCGTGGCATCCAAGCATCTTGTTATTGCCCTTCCAGACAACACAAGCCCCTGAGGTTGGAAAATAATTGGCTTCTTCAAGATTAAATAGCAGTTTGGCACACACTTTCTCCCGAAAGAGCCCCGGTTTTCCAGAAAAGTCCAGGAAAATGTGTTACGTGCCCTGCGGGTCGTTACGAAAGAGTTAACGAGAAACTTCTGGAATAGGATCAAGCAAGATCGTTTTCTATCTCTCCCTTTCACCATCATATATTTATAATGGAAATGTGGTAGATGTTTTGACAAAAATATTCTTATTTGATGGTATCGACTCTTTTTCAGTGGTTGCAAATTTGTATCATATCCAACAATAAAATGAAGTTTTATTGACATTTCTGGCAAAACCTCTGCTGACAAATTATTATAAGAAAAGAAAATTGTACTTAGAAACATGCATAGATTTCTGAATACCTATGAATAAAATTGAGGGACCTACGATTTTGAGAAAGCTATCACTAATGACAAGTTTATTCGTGCATATATTATTTTTGCTTTGCTTACGTAGATTGAAAAGTCATATTTTTCGATAAAATATTTCGATCTATTAATAAATCGTACCTGAACCATTTATAGATTTTTAATAATTTATTTACATTTTATTTACTTATTATTTATATTTAAAAGTGAATTTTTTTCCTTTTAAACTTCTATGCGATAACCTGCAAAAGCATTAGCATAATTTATTATAGTGTTTTTTAATGTGGTCCGTTAAATACATTTCGGATGATCCCTGGTCGGTCATTTTTTGCAATCAAGATCTGATTTCACTGTAACTTGATTTCCAATCCATCCTGAACAATTACAAACATTCCTAACTTGCATTGTAACCGAATATATATGTTTTTTATTTCTGATGCCCAGCTGCTACTAGGATTTCCACCTTACATCACCACAAGAGAAGAAAAAAAAGGACAATTTATGTAGTTGCTCACCCAGTGGGTTTGCCATCGTTGCCCCCAAAGTGTGTGGGTCTTTGTAATTTTGAAGCAGTGACTAGCTAGAAAACCAGCAGCACTGGACTGCGACTCTTAGAAATATCATTTCATATGGAAGACAATGCGATCACGACCTATTTAACATGCCCCATCCGCTATTAGCGAACATGACGGATCTACAGTTGGGTCGGAATTCGAACTCACTACTTTCTGATATCGATGACGAATATTCTAACCAACCAAACCACTTAATCTCCAGTATCGAATACATTACCATAATAACTTTCACGCAGAACCTCTAACGACTCAGCTGTCTTATTCAGTTAAATATATCTAAGGAACCGAGTTTAACTTATAGCAAAGCTATAAGCGAAATTTAATGTTACTAACTGTAGTAATCACACAAATAACACTTTCTTCATCCTAGAAAATAATTAAGAACTTTCTGAATGCAAATTATTTTCAAGAAAATGATTCCAATTAATAAATTTTACATTTACATATTTGAAATTTGTATTTACCTAATAATATCAATGCTATTATTGGACAAAAAATAGGTAATATTCTAGCAATTTTCTCCAAAACATTTCTTCAGGAAGAAATATTTTGTATTTCATTCAGTTTTGTACACGACTACTTAAATAGACAAAGAAATGTAGGAAAAGTCATAAAAAGTTTTGACAACAAAAAAATCTTACATTTCTATTTTATTTCAATGAAACTGAATAAATACACCAACTATGAGTTTTATGTGCGTTTCAAAAGCGTCATTGAATATAATAAATATTTTAAAATTGATAATAAGAATTATGACAAAATTTAAATTATTTAAAAAAAAGAATATACACACACACACACATATATATATATATATATATATATATATATATATATATATATATATATATATATATATATATATATATATATATATATATATATATATATATATATATATATATATATATTTATATTTGGCTGACTGATGGCTGAGTGGTTAGCGTTCCTGACGCCTGAGCTGTGGGTCCCGGGTTCGAATCCCGGTTTGGGCATGGATGTCTCTTTCCTTCTCTGTTCTCTCTGTGTTTCTCTGTCCTTTCTTCTGTGATGTGGTATAAATGTGGCCCACCCTATAAACGGGTTTGTGGTGATATGGCGCGGGTAACGCTACTCGCCTCCGTGACTTGGTTCACAGGTGCCTGCTGCGTAATGATAAATGAGTAGCAGTTTCTCGCCTTGTTGTGGCATAGGGTTCGTCACCCAAGTGTGCCCTGCATTGGAAAAAAAGAAAATATATATATAATTATAATTTATATTATATATATATATGTGTGTGTGTGTGTGTGTGTGTGTGTGTGTGTGTGTGTGTGTGTGTGTGTGTGTGTGTGTGTGTGTGTGTGTGTGTGTGTGTGTGTGTGTGTGTGTGTGTGTGTGTGTGTGTAAATATTAAGAAATTCAATTATGGTAAATGATATTAACTAAGTATAAAAATATTTTTGTTTATAACATTTTTATTTACCTTTATGTTAAAATATGAACCACATAACCTTTTTTTTAATAGATGCATGTTGTACGAAGTATTTTAGCATTGGCATTATATTACCTTTTGAAAGAACTTTTCACAGATATTGTGTTAGATTTGCAAGTCCCTTATACGAATTCCGGATAAAAAAAAACTTAAAGATCATGAAGAATTTCAAATATTCTCGAAAATACGTGACATAAGTACCTTAATGTAAGAGGATTTGGAATTGAATTTGAAATATTGCTTTCTAAAAATACTTGTCTTATCATAAAGTTATGTTAAGCGCATGCAAATATATATACTTGAAGCTTTTACAGAGCATATTCTTTGAAAATATTTCCCAGTTTAATTTCACTTTATATAACTTTTTATCGAGCATATTCTTTTAAATAATTTTCCAGTTTAATTTCAACATTTATTAATGGAGTACAAGGATATAAATTGGTTAATTGAATGTACTGTCTTACCACTATCCTCACCGCGGGTAAGTGGTAGGACAGTACACTTTATAAAATAGGATCCCGAGTTCGATTCCGTCACTATTGAACAAATAAAGAGGAATTTTGCACTTTTACTTTCGGCATGCTCGTCTATCAAGTTATGTGCTTGGAAATTTTCCCGATTTCTTCCTTGTGACACATGAATATAGCCCACTATCACGCGAATACTCCTTGTTATTAAAAGTCCTTTGTGGAGGCAATTTATTGGATATATATGATGTACCTAACAACAATCTTCAGTCGTTAGTCTGTTCACTATGAAATACCTAACACACTTGCTTTCGGTTCAGCAGCTCCTAAGTTCGATTCCCACATCGGGAGTGGATGTTTGCCTGGTATATGTTTGTGGTGGACTCAAAAATACTTCAAAACTTTCGTGGTTTGTTAAGTTATCCTTTACATGGAGTCAAAGTACAAAATGCCTAAATTAATGAATCAATAAATAAGTATGTTATTAAAAAATTATTTATAAGAAACAGAAATGAGTATAGAAAACAGTCTTACCGCCAAAACACAATATGAAAATTTGATTCCGTTTAGGTGTAAAAAATAATTAAGAATTATTCCTCACTTGTTAGTTTTTAAAATATATTTCAAAACTAGTTCGTAATTTACTCTAATATATAATAGATAGAAATTCCTTCTCTCATTTATATATCTTCCTTCGTTTTAATATCTGTTCTTAATAACGAGTATTGATCAACTACACTGCGTAGCTATTATTCAATTAACACTGCTCTATTCTCATCATAAATTGAGTTATAGATTGCAAAGTGTTCAGAAGACACTATGGGCGCAATGCTTTATTTGCCAAAGATGATTCAGAAGCTTTTCAGCTGTCTAGACAACTCGCATCAAGTGGAAGAGAACAATAACGGGTCGATATCACATCTTTCGCGAATCCCACGCTGTTTAAGGCGTATATGGGCGATACCTGATAATAGGTTCTCCACTCTACTCAATCTGCTAAATATCACATTTGTGAATAGGTTTCAGCTGGTATAGAATTCCAGATATGGAAACTTTTTTTTGTAATTCCTCACATAAAAATTGAATTCGGAAAAATAATAAATATTCCATGGAACATAAAAATTAAAATATTAAAAAAGTATTAATTTTAAAAAATGGTAGTTTACTGTATAATTAATAATATAATAATATACAGGGTGATTCAAAACAACGTGGACAAACTTACATGATAGATCAGTCATACAACAAGGATCAAAAATCACATATGAACAGCGGGTCGCAACTGCGATCCGGAGCCGCTACAGGGCATCTAAAAAATACATAACACAAAGAGAAGAAACGAAATCTTTATTGTTAATGACTCACTCACATGCAACTAATGTCGAGCTTACAGGAAATGCTCAAAGTTTCTTCCAGATGCATCGAGACACGCCTGGCATCTACGTTGCATGGAACAGCGCACCTTCTCAAAAATACCAGGTGTATCTCGAACACATCCTGCTGCCTCAACAATCCTTCCTACCAAGTCCTCCGGCGTTGCAACAGGTGTTTCATAGACAAGGCCTTTTAAAAATCCCCATAAGAAAAAATCCAAGGGAGACAGATCTGGTGATCGTGGTGGCCATGCGATCGGTCCACCGCGACCAATCCAGCCGCCAGGAAAAGTAGCCTGCAGATGTGCTCTGACGGCTGTGCTGAAATGTGCAGGAGCTCCGTCGTGTTGAAATCGAATGCGTCGACGAATAGGCATCGGAACATCATTCAGCATTTCTGGTAGAACCTCTTGCAAGAATGTTAGATAAATGGAGCCGGTAAGTCTTTCTGGGAGAATGTACGGACCGAGTAAACAGTCTCCTACAATGCCACCCCACACGTTAATGGAACATTTTCGTTGTGCGCCATGCGGACGTATGGCATGGGGGTTTTCATCCGCCCACGTATGGAGGTTGTGAAAGTTCATCACACCCTCTAATGAGAAGGCAGCCTCATCAGTGAAGAGAACACTTGCTGCGAAGTTTCGGTCTGCATCATTTTCGTGCAAAAACCACCGCGCAAAATCCATACGTTTGCTGTAGTCTCCCAGATCCAGTACCTGGACGCGTTGTAAATGATAAGGATGTAGTCCTTCGTCATGTGCAATGCGCCAGACGGTAGATTGGGGGATATGGGTCACTCGGGATACAACTCGTGTACTTGTTGAAGGATTACGCTCCAGTTCTTGGACAACCCTTTCTTCAGCATCAACCGTCCGAGTTGTTCGTTGGCGACCAGTATCCAGCTTGTGCACGTCGAACGAGCCGGTTTCACACAATCGTCGATGCAGAGTGGCAAAGAATGAGCGGCTAGGCAACTGTCTACCAGGATATTTCGCACCATACATTCGCAAGGCTTCTCGTCCATTACATTTGGCCATGCCGTAAATTAAGTGCATGTCAGCCATTTCGCGGTGTGTGTAAGTAGCCATAATACACCCAACGCATCCACGGCTCGAATGAAGACAATCTCCGTTTGCTCAAGTCGTGTTTGTTTAGTACGCCCTCTCGTGACTCTAGCGCGCTCTACAGGCGTTTGCGACCCACGGTTCATATGCGATTTTTGATCCTTGTTGTATGACTGATCTACCATGTAAGTTTGTCCACGTTGTTTTGAATCACCCTGTATACATACATACATATTAATGTGTTATTCAAAATAGTTTTTTTAACAAAACGTAATTTACATGTAGCAGTATATTTGTATTTTGTAGGATATTATTGCATTACACTTTCGGTATCATATTTTTACTCTCCTGTAGCTAGCCATCTCAGAACATTTTATTCCTAATCAAATGACGAAGCCAATATCTGAACTCACATTCGCTTCTCCAAGTATAGAAACCAACTCAAACCTACACCAAACTCAAAATAAAAACATAAAGACTTAACACTCTCAAAATATTCAATATTTATAAATTTTAACTTAATTGTCTTCGGCTGTATAAGATGTTGAACCTTTTATCTTAAGAATACGATTTAAAAGGTATAATACCTCTCTTCTTCAAGTTACTTGGTGTGTTCAGCATACAACTAGAGGTTTTCAACTATACTGCTGTAAAATACAAAATCCTCTTGATGGTAAAGACATTAAAATAACCCTGTTCCAAACAAAGACATTAATGCTGAAATTTCTATAAAATAATATTTCGAAAAGATTATGCCAGCTCGGATATCGACCTTCTCACTTAACACCATGACTTAAAAATGCAGTGAATGCGTTGTTTATCTGATTCGTTAACAAACATGCATAGCAAAATCAATCCAACTCTTTTCAGTTGAAATAATTTGACATAATATATTAAGAAATATTGGGCGCTCCGTGGCTGAATGGTCAAAGCATCACTCCGCTGATCGCTTGAGAGCGTAGGAGTGTGGGTTCGATTCCCACCGTGGCCCTGGGTGTTTTCTTCGTTATCTTCTGTGGTTGTACATCTGTCATTGTGCTATTTGTCCTATTATCGACGAAGACTTACAAGCGGATCTCAAGAATCAAGCATACAAGTCTGAATATATGTAATGTAATAAATGTAATAAATTAAGAAATATTGCCATTATTAGAGACAAAAAATGTCTCCTTTAATTTCTCATCATATACAAGTCGGATACTTGTCTTTAAATTTTAATCATATATCATAAATGTTTTTTCCAAATGTAATTTAATATTTTCACCACAGTTATTAACTTTTAATGTCTGTCATTATTTAAACTATGTAAAATAGGTATTTTCAAATATATATGATTTGACCAGAAATGAAAGTGAATGTCTTTTTAGAAGTGAAAATCAACAGAATGAAATGCTGCCTTAAGTAAATTTAATTTATAAGTTGCTAACTAATGTTTCGATATTTACTGCTAACCACTCAAACTTCAACACTAAGAAATACCAGAGATATTGCAGCAAAATTTATTTGACAAATGGCACGTTATACAAGAATCAAATGATCGAAATTACAGTATGTGTGGATGATCACGAAATCTGTATTAAGTGTAGCCACCATTGTTTGCGCTGTCCCATGCCTCGCCATAAAAGCAAACATGTTTTGGATATTTACAAGGAATCTAGCAGTCCATACAGCTTTTACAGATTACCTAAGATCATCTAATGTAGAAATGGGTCAGTTCTTTTCTAAACATGAACCCCAAATATTCGATTTCTGATAGATTGGAAAAACAGTTAGGGTAAAATAGGAAAACTGAATATTGCGTGCCACGTGCAGACACTCTTTATCCTATGGAATATGACTGATGACAAGGATTGAAGGTATGAAAGTATTGACGATTCCAACACTCCTCATTGATATAGTGCTGATTGTTCAGCCTACAGCCAATGCCTACTATTGGGACGTGGAAAGGAAATCCAATGGCATTTCAAACCTTAATAGCGGGTGCTGGATCAGTGTGACGGTATTTATGTATATAAAACAACAGTTTAGCAGTCTTTCATCCCTGTAACTCCAGACTGGAACTTGATCATCATCATGTTTGTTATGTGCAGAAATGGGATCCGTCAGTAAAGTTAGTGTCATTCCATTTCATCGTATATTTTCTTCATTCATCGCATTATTGGAGAGGTGATGAATAAAGTGGTTATGAGTCAAGGACTAACGAAACAATAGAGACTTGCGGTCATTCAACTTAGATGAACTTATGGGTAAGAACTGAATCTGTAATGCTCGATACGTGATGTGGATGAGCAATCCATCACTGTCACATTCACAGTATGCCCATAACCTCGTGCAATCCAGTGAGTGCAATTATTTCCATCGGGCAGCCGTCTCTTCTTATATCCAGAGATTATGGATCGATGTCACAGTTTTTTTTATTTCGTTCAACACGATACTTAATTTCTTAAAGGATTAATTCTCTATCTTGATAGGCTATTGTTTTCCCTTCATCCAACTCAGAATCTTTCTCAAAAGTCGTACGATGCCTTCAATGATTCATAACTAAGCAGTTTGTGCAACAAATAATGCACGAAAAAACAATTGCAATACTTCCAATCAATAATCTATTCTCTTTTTCATAGTGCTTGCTAGTGGCATGCAGTCAAACGTAATTTGCGTTTGTGCAACAATACTATTAATTTGTATATTTTATCTCCACAAACTGCAATTATAAATTCAACATGTGATTCGTATGCTTCTTTCAAAATATTGCATTTTGGGTGGCCAGCAGTAGCATTTTTAAAATCACTTGACAGACGTTTTCTCATGTGATAACTGTAACCTATAGATTAAATTTGCTATGCAGTAAGAGCTTTTAATTCAATGTGTATTGAGAGAAGTAAAGAATCTATTGGAAACTCTGTATTAAAATGCGCTAAGTATTTGAAATGATTTCTTCTGTTTCAATCAAT